>CM034152.1:507197515-507545847 GCA_019776745.2 Taxus chinensis | reverse complement strand
CCCCCTCGTCCCTGGGCCTGCGGTATGCTTCTCCATCTCCTTATCTCATCAATCCATGTCACCATCCCTCTTCAAATAACTTGGCTTTCTGCTGCCCTCATGAATCTCCAGCCCACGCTACGTCACCATCTCCTTCCTCCTTATCACTTCAAAATTTATTCATGCAATTACCTTTAGCATTGTCAAACAGTTTCGCATATCGCATATTTAGACGTGTTCGATTGTCTTCTAACATAAGAGCTTACATAATAACTTAAGTTGCCAAACTAGCAGTTTCTATTTTTAGGAAAAAAATCATTCTTAAAATAACCGATATTGGTTATTACCCGATCCCGGTCATAGTATCTACTGACATCGGTTACTAACCGATATCGGTCACGCCCCACCTGTTGTTTTAAAACGCGAAGAAGCCTTCTCTTTTATTTTTTGGAAATTTTTGGTGGCGCCCGGCCCGTCCCTTTTTTTTTCCCTCTTTTCGCTGCAGGAACACCCCCATTATCCATACTGTTCATTAAATCCACATCTCATTCAATTTCATTAACATCATTCTCTCTATCTTACAAAAAAACACGGCCCATCAATAACCTATCAAAAACATTTCTATACAACCATTTGATCCAATTCAACACACAACCATTTATATTCGCACACCACCGAACCCAAAGTCATACACTTTCATAATTAACATGTCAATTAAACTCTCATTTATTGCTATATATACATCCCACAACAAAAGCTCAACATCATTCATATCTAACCCCATGTCAACAAACTCCTCATATATCAGCATATCCAAAAAACCATCGACAAAACACTTCACATTTTTACACACAACATGTGAGTCAAAACATCTATCTATATATGAACAAAGTTTTTCAAAAAACAATGACCCTGCATCGGGGGCCTCTCCGTAAGCTCTAATAGAACAAGCCGGCACGCAGGCCACAATACCGTCATAAACTCAACTTGGCTCGCAGGCCGGTCTCTCATATAAACAATACTCGGCTCGCCAGGCCGTATTAACTATCAACCGTGCTCGGCTCGCAGGCCGGTTATAGTCAATAAATAAAATATGATAAATGAATAAATAAGGCACGCATGGGCCCTATCAACACAACCGGTTCGCAACCGGTGGCCCAGTCCAATTTCAAATGTGGTCAGGGACCCCCTCGCCTCTCTCCACCTCCTCTCTGTCTGCCTGCTGGTCCCTTCCTGACCTCTCGCCTCCTTCCGTGACGGACCACCCCAGCTTGGCTGCACCTACCCTAAGACCTCGGGCTCCGATAGGTCTCTCTGCTCTATGTGCTGCATAGGGCTGATAATCAGCCCCGGTACCATCAAGAATATCCTGATAGTATCGGGCCTCCGCTCTAGCCTCCATGTAGCGCTCTCGAGCCACCGTAGGTGCTGGGGGCTGGTCCCCTGACACATACTACCAGTGCCCCCCTATGCCTGTGCTGGTGCCGCTAGTGGTGCCTGTGGCTTTGGTGGTACCTGTACCTATGCTGGTGTCACTGGTGGTGCCTGTGGCTATGGTGGTACCTATACCTATACCTAGGGGCTGTGGCTGTGCTGCTACTGCTGGTGGTACCTATACCTGTGCCTGGGGTTGTGGTTGTGCCGCTGCTGGTAGTGGTACCTATGCCTATGCCTGTACCTGAGCCTGGGCTAGCTACCCCTGTAAAACACCTATCTGTGCCTGTGCAGCAGCAAGCTGCCCCCTGTAATAACTGTTACCTGGCCCCTGAGGTGATCTCGCTCTGTTGTCACCCCTGCCAAGTCTGGTTGTGCAAGCTATGTGCTATCCTCACTGCTCTCTGACCAGCCCACCAAACCATATATGCTCCTGTATAACTAGCATCATCTACAGTGTCATCTGTTGGCATCTCAACAACCCAATCTGGGTCTAAGGGGCTGTGGTGTAGGCAGTGGCGCCTCTACATCATCCCTCCAGTACTGAGGGAAGGGAGGTGGCTCATCCTGTCGCAGCCCCATCTGCCTGCGTACCCTCTCTAGGGGTATCCTCTCATACTCTCCCCGGCCTCCGTCCTACTATCCAGAAAGTGTACTGGATCAAGCGCAACTGTACTCGGGCTCCTCTGCATGGGTGATGACCTCTGTAAGGTCTCCATACGATATCTGCCGCTGTCAGGCCCTCTAATAAATGCCTATAATAAGCGACGTCCCGCCCTGCAAGCACTGCTCGTGGCTGGCCCACGACCCCCAACCACCTCTTGGAAGCCATATCTATATATGACCTGTGGCCCTGGCTGCTGGGGGCAGCCCTATTGGTCTAAGGCATATGATGTGCTCATATGCCCAACAATGCAGTAAAAATGTCGAACAAATCCTGAATCGCCTCATCCGGCGATAGCCCCCACAGCTCTTGATACAACTGTACCAGGTATACTGGTGCCCAAGCATAACAGGTGTGCTCCTCCACCATCTTGTGTAGAACCCCCATCAGCGCCCGTGGAAAGTGGCCTCCCTCTGAGTCCGGCAGGGCAAAGCAGGTGATCCCGATCATTATCAACATGGCAAACCGTGTCTCATGACGATGCGCATGGTACATATCCCCATACCCGATGCTCGCGCTGTGATACATCAATAGCGTGGCTGCATCCCCGAAAACCTATAGGATGCTGTCCATGACAGTCTCTGCATCCACCTGCAAGACTACCTCTCCCTCAATCGGTAGTCGAAGGATACGATACACATCCTCCAATGTGATAGTCATCTCCCCAGTCGGGAGATGGAACACATTGGTCGCCGGATCCCATCTCTCGATGAGGGCGACCATCAAACTATGATCCCTGTCGATCACTTTGTACTGCTGGACTCCGCCGAGTCCCACCTCATGCATGATACCCCAGTGAGCTGCGAGACACGTTTGGCCACAACCGGCTCAACAGTGGGTGGCATCCTGTCCCACATCGTCAGCTGCTGACGTGCCTGCAAAACCAACCCACTACATTAGCCCTACTCTTTATCACAACATCTACTTTACCTCTCTATATCCTCTTTATTATCCACCTACCCATAACTCTACTCCATACCACACGTCTACGCCCATCTATCTCACCCTAAAAAACTTCTACGCTATCCCCCTCCCTCTTCACACCCAAACAAACAACCCACACCATACTCAAATGACCTAAAGCATGCCCAAATACCCAAACCAACATCCACAAACTCAAAAACAAAATTACAACCCACACTAACAAATTGAAATCAACCTAAGTCAGGACCGTCCCTATACTGAAACACCCAAACAATACCACAACACCCCCACCCCAACCCAAACCATACCCAAATCACTACCAAAAACTCAAAAACAACAACATAACCTAAACCACCTGAAATAGCTAAAACTCACTAAGGACCGGTAGCGGTCCACCCGTAACCGATCGCGGTCCCCTTCCCACTGACGTCGTTCCACGAACCGACTGACACTGGTCCAACACAAAAACGTCCTGTCCCTGAAATTTTGTGACCGCGATGCCCGGTCGCTGAAACTTCTCGGAGCCGAACCCCTGCGCAGCCACCCCCCCACCTACATTTTTTTCATTTTTTTTACCAATTTACCCACCCAAATACCCTAACAACCTACCCACCCAGCCACCTTGGCTTATTTCATTCACCTATCTACCCTCTCTCTTTTTCAAATCATTTCCATTTTCTAATTATTTCCTAAAAAATGTACATTCCTACCGAAACCCCGAATATAGCATAATGCAATAAAATACACACAATGAGGGGTTTCGAAACCTACCCGTACACGACGACACGTCGTCGTGGAGGGATGGGTGGTGGTGGTCCAGCTGGTCCAGCCCCTCCTGCTCCTCCTAGTTGTGCCATGGCTCCAAATGTCCTCTTCTGGGTCCTTCACCAAATCAACTACTACCTCCTCCTCACTCGGGCCCACTAACAACTAACTCCTCCAGTCAAATAGCGCCACCTCACGCAACCAATGCTCCAATCTTAACTCTCCATGTCAGACAACTCAAATTGGTTTCCAAATTGCAAAAAGTGACAATGACAGGCCGTATTTTTCATTTTATAGGTTTTTCGCCCATAACCGATATCGTTTTTTATTATGCCCTAAGGAACCGGTATCGGTCTCATAACCGATATCGGTCATATAGAATCGACATCGGTTTTATTCCAAATTGCCCCCAATTTCTGCCCTTATTTTACTATTTCCCCTTTTTTTCACCCACCATCACCTATATCAACCTTTGCTGCAACCATTCTAACCATTTGGGCCTGACCCACGGCCGCAACCCCAACAACTTGGCCCAACCCAAGGCCGCCACCAACCTATTTGACCCGACCCAAGGCCGTGACCTACCCATCCGGCCCGACCTAAGGCCATAACCTACCCATCCGGCCCGACCCAAGGCTGTAACCTACCCGACCGGCCCGACCCAAGGCCGTAAACCTACCCATCCAGCCCGACCCAAGGCCGTAACCTACCATCCGGCCCGACCCAAGGCCGTAACCTACCATCCGGCCCGACCCAAGGCCGCAACCCAACAACTTGGCCCGACCCAAGGCCGTACCACTTCAATACCTTACCCAACATCAACAACATACACTTTTATCCACCCAGTAGCCTTTTGTTTAATCCAGCACACATGTTCATGTTTTAGCATGATTAGGGTCCTTGACTTGATCTGTCGACCAACTTTGCCTAAGACCTAGACCGTGACGTTTATCTCAACCAAACCAACCATTTGGTACTTTTGAAACATGCCTAAACGTTCCTGTACCTTACCTGTTATATACCCTTGGAGTTACTTCCTATGCCTTGGATACCAGGATTATATCACCCTTGTTTGGATAAACTATCGACCTTTACCTATGCATTGCTGGTTTGCTAGTCAAATCATGTACCCTGGTCGCACTACTGCATTTCAATGTGCATCTACTTCTTTGGACCTACCCCACAATCTCACCCTCATCTTAACACCATTTACCCTTTATCAACCCTATCCCTGATTTCACGCTACCTCAATCTGTGATAGATTTTTAGGGGGATTACCTATACCCTTAATAGGAGTAACCACTTCTTATTATTGTCTGTGCAGCTTTACAAAACAAACTACACGACAATAAGGGGCTAATGTAGACACCGAATTTGTGTCTTACGACCCCCTTGTGACCCGCATCGCATTTTGCAACCTAACCTCACCACCTAAACCTTACACAAATATTTATTAATTACCTTATAATTAATAAATCCACATCACCATACCTGCCACCTCATGTCGCCACCTCATCGTGACCTAGTCTTAACCCTAAACTAACCTAATTAAGACCTATAACTTGGTCCAATTCCACACCTATGACTAATTACTCCTCATCCGCACCTAAAACCAACTTCATAATGACTCGACCAAGCCCACTACCAATCCCTCGGAAGAAAAGGAGGAAAAGCTGGCTATTTTACCAAAAATAGCCCGCTTTGACCGGACCGATACCGGTTCCTACTCGACCGCCGTCGGTTGCATAACCGCCATCGGTTCCCCGTAAATGACCACTTCCAACCAAAAACAAAGGATCAGATTTTCATTTGATCAGGAGAAGGAGAAATCATTGAGAGAATCCAGATTTCGCTAGGCCAAAGCAGAGACAAGTGAAGAAACAAGAAGAGATTGCAGAGAAGGACATCAGGCCCAAGACTGCAACTGAATGACCAGAGCCCAGTAACACTCATCTGAGCATCAGAAGAGGAAACTACATCCAACTTGGGTCCTGTCTTCATCATCACAGTCCTAAAACTTGCATCTGCATCAGGGGCAAGTAAGTAGTATGTTATATGTTTCTAAGCACCATTGTCTTGAGCCTGTTGATTAATAGTAATCATAAGTTTATTCCTAGATCTACTACCAGCCACTACTACACTTAACCTTCACCCACATACCCTGATATTGCCCAGAAGGCCATTTTACCACACTTTGAGTCTTCCCTATCCTCCCATCAATCCCCTCAGCCATCCACCAATCCTAATAACCCCACAATCACCTTGCAACCAACTTTTATCCAAAAGCACTTAGATTGCTGCCCCTACCGGTATCGTTTATCCTCTACCGGCATCGGTTATTTAACCGCGGTCGGTTACCCAGTGACCGCCGTCGGTCACTGTGACTTATACCCCAAAACCCTTTTTCTCGCCTAATAGCCACCTAACAACCCCAAATCCAGCCTATTTTATCCTTATAACTTAACCTGAACGTATCAACGACCAGTAACCGAACAAACAACGTGATGCTTTATTATTGATAGTTTAGTTTCTATTGGTTTGTAACGAGATACCTGAATCGTGATTTTGCAATAGCTTTCTATATTATCATTTGTGTTGAATCATATTAAAAGGGGAACTGACCACCTTCGAAAGGAAGTTTTTATATTTCCTGGGCCTAAGGCAGATCCCTCATTTGTTGTCTAATTAAAATCTTGTGGTCTTGTATTCTTACTTGCAGGTAGTCCTTCCAAGACAAAAAGGAGTTCTTCGCAATCGATCTAATCTTTCTCTACGGTACGCGCACACCATCTCAACATTCAACAGGTATTCCTCCTAGCCCTAACCCTTATCTGTTTCTCAAAGGAATGATAGGATAGAAGCAAGTCTATTCTTTAGAGCTGAAACATTCCATGCGAAACAGTACCTTAGTACCAAACTGATGAGAAGTTAAGGATATGGAAATTCATCATGGGATTAAATCCTGTTATAGGAGGAGAGGTGGATGTTCATAGCCCAACCACGATGGAAGAGGTTGTTGAAAAGGCCATAAGGCAGGAACATAAATTGAAGGCAATTTCTGCTCATAAGGAGGAAGTAAGGAATAAAATCCCCAACTCCTCTTCATCATCTCTTGTACCTAAGAAAGGGCCATGGAATAAATTTGGAATAAAAAGTAAGTTTTCATCTGATACTAATAAGAAAGCAGCAACATACAAGTTTTTTGGTAATGCACAGAACAACTTTGTCAAAAATAATAACAGACAGAAGTCCTATGGAGGTCAAAATGATAACTCTAAGGCTGGAAATAAATTCGAGCCTAGAAAGGGACATGTAGTCAGCTATTATCACTGTGGAAAAGATCATTACGTAAATCAATGCCCTTTGAAAAAGGACAATCGTAATCAATAGCAAAAGATACACGATGTAGTAGTAGACAAGTAGGCTGAGAAATAGGCCATGCCCATAGAGGTTACAGGTAAGTTATTTGGTGTACCTATAACTATTATTTTTGAAACCGGAGCTACTGAATGTTTTATTTTGAGTAAATTAACATCAAATATAAAAATAAAAGATGGAAACATGGACTGTACATTATGGAAACAATGTTGTTCATACAGTTAGTATGTGTCTTTTTGGAGCAGTCCTTGACTTACCTAGATATTCCACTGAATTTGATCTGTATGTTACACCTTTGGGGTATTATGATGTAATCACAGGTGTTAATTGGTTAGTATAAAATAAGGCTAAAGTGGACTATTTTGAAAAACATATTAGTTGTTTAGATGACCTGTAGCAAACAACAGAGATTCAGGGTGTGAAACGTGAGATTTTTGTTAGAAAATTGTCAGTTATGCAACTTAAAAAGGCCAAAAATAAAGTTTGTACCTTATATATAGTAAAGATTACAGAAAAAATGAAGAGAACAACAATGTCTTGGAATGATATCCGCTGTTACGAAAATTCAGTGACGTATTCTGGAAGAATTACCAAGTCTTCCATGCAAAAGGGAGTTTGACTTCACAATAGAGATCAAGCCTGGAACTGAGCCTATTTCTAAGGCACCATATCGAATGACTACTATAGAATTAGTAGAGTTTAACGCTCGGTTACAATAAATTTTTTCGAAAGGTTTGATTAGACCAAGTGTTTCACCTTAGGGAGCACCAGTAATTTTTGTGAAAAAGAAAGATGGAACACTTAGATTGTGCATTGATTAGAGGATGTTAAACAAAGCAACAATTAAGAATAGATACCCAATCCCTAGGATTGATGATCTATTTGTTCAGATGTGTGGAGCATCGGTATATTATAAGATAGATCTTCGATCTGGATATCATCAATTGTAGATTAAGGATAAGGAAATTGATAAAACAACTTTCAAAACAAGGTATGGACATTATGAGTTCATGGTTTTACCTTTTGGATTAACAAATGCACCTGCAACATTTATGAATTTAATGAATAATATATTTCAAGAATACTTGGACAAATTTTTTCTCATATTCTTGGATGACATTCTCATATATTCTAAAAGTATTGAGGAACACCATGAGCATTTGAAGATAGTTTTGGAAATATTGAGAAAGAGATGGTTATATGGTAAGCTATCTAAATGTTCTTTCTATGACACAAAGGTGCACTATTTTGGACATGTGATAAGTAAGAATGGAATTGTTGTAGACCCTTCTAAAATTGTAGATATAACTAAGTGGCCTGCACCAAAGAATGTACACAAAGTTATAAGCTTCATGGGGCTTGCTAGCTACTATAGAAAATTTGTAAAAGATTTTTCTAAGGTGGTTGCACCAATAACTTCTTTATAGAAGAAGGATAAGAAGTTTTTTTGGAGTAATAAATGTGAAATTTCATTCAAAAATTTGAAGGAATAGTTTGTTGGTTGGATATTTTGTCAACCCAAAATATGAGTTTCAACCACAGTATATGTGATTAAATCCCTCCTCAAAGACAGGTGAGGCTACCTGTTTGCTACTAATCTAAAACACAGCGAAAACAATATATACAATATTCACACTAATCTAACCATTGGGGGTTTGGATAGAATCCTGAAATCCACATTCACACGATTCAAAGGTATTGCTTTCATAAATGAATGGGGTTAGAAAATATTACAATGAAAGAAGCACAATGAAAGGGAAATGAGAGAAACGTATTTTCTTTCGAGTAAACGCAGAGCACGAAATAATCATACGAGCTTTAGATCATAAATATAATGTCTGAGATGATTAGAAACAATAAGATACTATGCAAAGAATAGCTTAAGATCATGAACGTAAGAACAATGTCTTAAGAAAGATATATCCCACAACACAAAGTTTGCGAAATAATATCAACTTCTATTCTTTGAAATGATTGAACGAAAACACAAAGTTTTTCTTCTTTCCAATAGCTCTGAATATTATAAAAATATCAACCCTTTGGAATGCATAAGCATCCCTTATTTATAATAAAAGGGAACAAGAGAAAATAGGATAAATCCTATAAAATAGTGTTCTTTAAAGAAGAGTTCTATTTTGCTTGACTCTCACGCAGGAGACCAAGTCAAAATTTACTTCTTACATGATGAAATAGAAATGAAAAAGACATGTCGATTTCAAGATTGAAATGACATGAAACATCAAGAATTAATCTGAATCATCATCTTTCGCTCCTTCATCTTTCTCTTCCTCCAACTACACCTGTTTGTTCTGAAATTCTTGGAACCTTCGAATTATGCCTTGCATTTCATTTTTGTCAGGTGTAGTAGAATGATCATTCCAAATTTCACAGGTTTCATGGATATCACTAGCACCGCCGGGAAGCTTTTTCAATCTTTTGCTGAGCTTTCTCAAGGCCTCAAAAGAATCTTCAATTCTTACAAATCGATCAATGATCTCAATACCAAATCCATGCATTGGTTCATGCTGAACAGACTCTTGGACTTGTTGGAAAAGATCATCTGCTGATAGGACACCTGAGTTTCCAACTGACACCTTTGGACAAATCTTCAGCAACTCTTCTTCCAAATCACTTTTTCCATCAATCAATTTATCCCTTGATTCTCTCAACTTAGCGCAGGATTTGTTGAGAATCCTCACCCTGAACTTGATGGCTTTAGTCAGCTGAAAATGCTTATCCGTATGTGGGATAACACCTTCTTCTACCAAGAGATGTGCTGGTATTTGCTTTAATACTTGGAGAGCTTCATAATTCAAATCAAGATGTCCAATTTCTTGAGAAAACTCATCATCCATCTTCTCTCCATCCTTTTGAATATCGCCCACAGATTGATGGACTTTCACAACGTCTTATATCACCTCCTTCCCCTGTTGGAGTAACCTTTGGATCCATTCATCGACCACTCTTCCTTTGTTAGCAATCTTCTCAATTGTAGGTACTGATGAGAAATCGAATCTGAGAGGGACAGAAGAAGATGGCATGGATTCAAGGGGTTTTGAGAGTTTAAGAAAAACCTCAATCAACTACTCCACTTTTCCTTTAAGCTCATCTCTGCTGTCTTTTGTTTCTTTCAACTTCTGGCACAACACGTTTGTGGCATCCCATGCATCTTGTTGCGCCCCTTCTGCTGTCACTCTTCCTAGAGCCACCCTAATTATCTAATAATCAGAGGCTTTTATGTCTTCTTTAGTTTTGTCAGTCGCGGGAGTGGTGATCTCTGTGAACTTATCTCCTGAAGCGTCCACAAAAACCCTTGAAACTGTTTTGGGTTTCTTGACTGATTTAGCAATAGGAGCCTTGAGTGAGCTGAAATCAAAGGCTGGTAGGGGCACAATCACCTTCCTCTTCCTCATAGTTTGCTCGAGTAGCCATTGCAGTGTATCAGAGGGAGTTGCCATGGTTGTAGAAGCTGGTATCATACTCTCAAGGGGAGAAGATTCTACCAGTGGAGGGGGAATAGTTACCAATGTGGTAGTAGATCCAATAAAAAGAGGCACAGGAGGGGGCATGTTGGTGATCACTTGGGTCCCAGCAGAGAGGGGTGAAAGTCCAGAGAAAATACTGGCCATTACTGAAGAAGTTGATGGAGAATAAGGAGGTAGGAGTGGTTGTGAGGAAAGAGGCATAGATTTAGACTCCAAAGCCTTGGATGCAAGAGATAAGGTCTCTTCAGTTGAGCAATCAGCAAATGGTGAAACCGGAGGCTGGCTTCCTCCTCCTTCCAAAGTAATTTATCCTATTTCTAGTGGTGTTGGTGATTCTGGCACATTCACCATTTCAACTGGAGAAACAATTGAAGAGATTTCTCTTTCTTTCCTCTTTTTGACAATCTTGACCTTTATAGGCCCCCTAGAAGATTTTTTGTCCTTTTCCTTTTTGTAGGGCCCCACCTCTGAAGCAGCCAACTCTGAAAATTTATCATCTTTAAAACTCATTCCCCAAGAGGAGATCCATGCTTTGGTGCGTGCAAGAATCCGAGCCAACCTATCTGTGATGGAGGCTTTTTCACTGATTGACCAATCAATAGGTGGGAAAACATATTGATCTTCATTTAGTCCATCATAGGAAAGATCCAAAACACTTTCATTGTCACTTGTACCTTCTGGTAAATCAGCAAGCTCAAGTGTTTGAATCTTAGCAATTGTCAATCTGCTATGATCCTTCCTGCAAATAGCAACCTCATCACGCAGATCAATCCAAATGTCCTCCATGCTTGGCCTGTGTAGGTGCAGGGTTCCATATGCCCTGAGGACTCCTTGAATGTCAAACCCATCCCGGGGTTTCATATGCTTCCTCAACTTGTCCTGGAGCTCATGGATAACATTTTTAGCTTTCACCACTGTCGAACAAGTGTATCTTCCAATAGAAATTGGGAAGGATACAGCAGCCTTATGTTTACTTTGATGGAATTTATGGAAATCCAACAGTTGCCTAACCAGTTCCATCAATATCAGTTTATCCCCTGGATATCGAGGCAGACGGAAATGATCCCCCGAGTACATGACCACTCGAAGATATGTGAACTTCTTGAATTATAAGAAGACACATCCCCATTTGGAAACTTCAGCCCAGGCCTCATCTGAGACTCTTGTCTTCCTCAACTCAGGGTTTAGCCTGCAGATGTTTTCATAAAAGAAGGCATCATTCACCCTTCTGAATTGGTCTTGGGATCCCTTCCTTGTCAGTTGAGGGAAGTATTGATACACATGGTTCCCCATCCTGCTTCCCTTGGTATCCAATCCGGGATAGTTCCTCATCCCGGCCACTGCATATGTGACATATGAAGACATATAAAATTTCCCTGTGGACAAGACTGTTGTCAATTGGGAATCTATCTCATTACTAATGAGAGTGCCCCAGTCAATCCCTTTTTTATTCTTCTTGATGGTGATCATGAATTGATACATCCACCCTTGGAACACATTTGATTTGGGGTAAACTTAAAACCTGACTCAACAAAGTGATGATGTCATTGATCTCCTGGATGAAATCACTCCTGGGGATCAGTCTTGGGAATCTGGAGACAGCTGGTTTGGCCTTAATCAGGAACTTCTTATTTACATGCTTGATACAATCTTCCTGATTGTTATCTTAGGCTTTCTAATCTGACTTGACATCCAACTCTCCATATTCTTCAAAATTTGGCAGTTTGAGGAGGTCATCAAAGTAACCTCCATCTAATTTTATCACTACTTCTCCTGCCTGATTTCTCACAGAATGAGAAACATAGTCATAACTGGAAGCGCAGGATAAGATGAATTCAAGGCATTGAGTGGACATGGGAAAAACCCACTGCAAGAGGTAAGCCACTATCGTATATCGCTTTCATCCACAGAGTTTGGGACGAACTCCTTACCCTACTCCAGAAATCTTCAATATCTATATTCCCGAGCTCTATATCTCAGATTTCATAATTGCAATCGATATATGATGGAGACTCCACCTTTCTGAACTTGTATTTCATCCTTCCTGATTTCTCAGCCTTTTCTTACGATGGACCAGGGTCCGACATGAAGGATGTTGAAGGAAGAGAGTTTCAGAGATCAGGAGATGTTGCACACTGTGGAAATCTCGACCTACTGGAGATGTCGGAAGAACGGAAGAGTCCGACACACTACGGAGGATGTCGAGGAATCCAGAAAACCCGATGCGCTGAGGATGTCGGAAACTTTGGAAAGCCCGGCACTTTTGGAAGATGTCGGAAACTTGAGAAAGCCCGACACGCTGAAGATGTCGGAAACTTGAGGAAGCCCGACATGCCAAATCTTTTGATATATTTCGGGTCTTCAATACTGCACAGCACCTTTCAAAACCTGAAAAGGAGGAACAGGGTTTTGGTTGAATTTAAAACATGTAAATTCTTTTTACCATTCATATACCGAACATATCTTAATTCCAACAACAAAATTCTGGGGAAAAATCACAAAGTGGTAATTCCAAAGAAATAAACCCTAAAACATAAACCCTGTTTGAAAAACAACCCCCAAAAGGAAAAAGAATAAAAACCCCACAAAACTGGTAAGGGAATGGGAAGAAGTCCATCCATAATCAATCCATAAAAACCAAGAACAAAGAATGGAGAGAGAAATACCTTCAACTAGAGTGAGAAAAGATCAAAAATGGGCAATTCAATCAGGCACAAGTGAGTTTCGGGTTTCAAGGTTGGAGAAGCATGTGTGAAAATCCATGAGTTTAAAAACACGTCCAGTAAAAATGACGTGTAAATCCGCATATTTATAAGAAAATTTGCAATTAATACATCTCGGCTGGCACGTGCCAACTCACCCAACAACTCGAAATTAATTCCATGTCAGCATGCTCGGGAGGTCCGAAAACCCGAACACAAAGGTGTGTAGAGTAATTCAGGTTTCAGGTCGTGGGAAACAATCGACACAAAGTATAAGATGTTTAGATGCTTCAAAGTTCCGAAAACCTGACACAAAGGACTAAATCAGACTTCAGGTATTGGAAGACAGGCGACACAAAACATGTTTCAGATAAGGCATGTTCCGATGCGCCGAGGGCCCGAAAAACCGACTCGACTCACTTGAAGCGGGTTTCAGGTTTCAGGAAACACAAGACATAAAGCATTCAAAACACATGTTGACCTGTTGGTAAAACCCAAAAACCTGATTTTCTCTAATAAAGGTGATTTTACAAAACCAACTTTAAAAATTTCGTAGGGGTTATCTGATAGTTTGGAGTAAACTCAAAACTGAGATAACACAGTTAACTTCAACACCTATTCTAGTAGTACCAGATCCTAATGGAGACTTTATGGTAGTAATTAATGCATTTGGTGAAGGTCCAAGAGGTATTTTGTTACAAAATGATCATGTCATAGCTTACAAAAGTAGAAATTTTAAGTTACATGAGTTGAATTATGCTCCACATGATTTAGAGTTTACTACCATTGTTCATGCACTACAAGTTTGGAGGCATTACCTACTTGGTAAACCTTTTGAATTGAAAAATGGTCATATTGGGCTGAAGTATATTTTCACTCAGCCAAATCTAAATGCAAGACAATGAAGATGGTTAGAGTTTTTTTCTCAATATGATTTTGACATCTGTTATATCAAGGGTAAGGAAAATAGAGTGGCTGAGGATCTAAGTCATAGGAAACACATTTATGCTCTTATAACATTGAGAACTCATTTTAAGGATGAAGTAAAAAGTGTTATGGAATCAAATTCTTACTTTCAGCAAGTAAGGTCATTGCTTGCTGCAGATCCAAATGATTTGAGGTATAAAGGTTTTCACTTTGATAATGAAGGAATCTTAAGATTTGAAAACAAAGTATACATACCTTTGCTAAATGATTTAAGAAATAAATTGTTAGCATAATTTCATAATTCACCTTTTTCTTAGACCAGTTGTTTTTCTTAATTGATTCATACTCCATTTGGATTGATATTGGAAGGTAGTCTCTTTTTACACTCTGTCTTATTTTTGAACCCTTCTTGGATGGACTGGATAAAGATTAACTCTTTGTGAGTCTAGCTTGGGTTGTGGAATGTTTGGTTTCAGATATTTGAATTATATCTTCTAACATGTGGAGGTTAGTTTAGACTTGTAGGACTATTTAACTCTCTACCCCTACTTGGATTGATTTGGGATTCTTGTTAGATGATTTTATTTAATGTTGAATTGTTATATTGTTATCTTTGAACTGAGGTAGTTTTGTTTGTTCTAAACCTGTTCTGTCTTTTAGATGATTAGTTTATGGGGAATAATATGTATTGATTCTTCTTCTTTTTCTATATGGAAAGTTGAAGCATCCTAATATGAGCTATGTTGTAAATATCTTCTTTGTTTCTTAGTAAAGATAAATATGTAATACTATTCTTGTAGAACTATGAAACAATTGGATGACAAGACCTGTTGATTGTTTTAAAGTAATTGATAGGATCAATTTAAACCTTGTGATATAATACAGATGTTGCGGATTATATGAAGTTCTTTTCTTAAAATTAAATTCAGACTCTTTTATTGTACTTCTTTTCTAGATGTTATTACTTATGATTATTTGTATGATATATTAATTGTTTCATTAAAGTAAAGTTGTTTTAATGGAACAATTAGTGGAATACACTTTACTTTAATGCTTAGTGTTTATCATGCTTAGTTCATTGAATTGACCTGTGCTAGCAATTTTTATAGATGGACATCGTAAGTGATAAAAGAAGCTATTTTTTTATGATGCATTGGTTTATTTAATTCAGAATCTTATGTAAAGAGTTTCAAATCATTCTTCAGATGTATTGGAAAAGAAAATTGATGTTCTTTTAAGATCTTAATTCTGATTGACATGCAGAATGTCTGAAATGCATAGTCTTGAAAATGTATATTTAACATCATGAATTGAAAGGTTTTGTGTTGGACTCCAATTTTTGATGTGAATACTTTTGTACTTGTATGATGGAAATAATAGTGATATCTTTTTGATATTCCTTATATTTGTTATATACAATTGTTGTTGTAAGATAATAAGTTAGATTAAGGAGATAAGTATAATCTCCCCTATTATAATGAACTTTTTAAATTGCAAAATGTGTTGTTATCTAATTACACAACGATAGTTTAATAATGAAATATGCTTGGGGACATACAATTAAACTGTATAAGTAGTGAACGATAAAAAGGTTATGTTAAA
This sequence comes from Taxus chinensis, assembly GCA_019776745.2. NCBI lineage: Eukaryota > Viridiplantae > Streptophyta > Pinopsida > Cupressales > Taxaceae > Taxus > Taxus chinensis. The sequence goes on along the minus strand of CM034152.1, from coordinate 507,529,987 downwards.
CCTAACATCTAACCATGTAGAGGAAGACTCTTCCTCTTTCATGGAATGAAAGATAAAAGGAATAGTGGTTATGATCTTAAATCTTTATACTACGTTATAAAGAAAACACTAGCTGAATCTAGGTGGATGACACACTTGATTTGGACAGCTAGGTTACATTAAGAATTAAACGTTTGATGTTTGATGTCCTGTTTTTGAGAGAACTACTTGTTATGTCACGTTAATGAATAGCAATGCAAACATGAATTAATGAAGTTCTCCATATCTAATCAGGATTGTGTTAGATAAAAACCTTAAGGAATGTTGGAATTAGGGTTAGGCATGGTTGTTATAATCTGAATCTTAATCCAATTTAATTATGATTAATGACCACTAAGGGGGTATGCACATCTTGATGAATCAGTTCTAATGGATGTTGGCACACGCCAATTGCATGACTATACCCTCGAGGAGTCCTTGGAATTCTCAAGGATATAGTGTTGCAGTTGACATGTGGTAACACCCTTATGTATTTTTTCATCTAGATCTACTCACATTCGAACTTGAACTCAATTTATCTCTAGGTTGAGTTATTATCATATTTAGGATAGGTAGTAGATTTCAATGACTCAAGGTACCTTGGCACATCCAATTTACTTAGGTCATCATGAGAATCTTCCTATAATAAATTATGTTGTTAATCTGGGCTAGGGTCAAACCTTGGGCAAGAGGATTGACGGTAGTTAGTAAGACCATTCTAGATAACAGAAGAGTGAGGTGAAGGACATATTCTGGAATGACAAGTATGCCACCTAGGAATAGTAACATGAATAGTATGTTGAAAATATTTGGCCAGAGTATCACAAGCTACTAGTTATGTTGTCTTATGTCACCTAGTTTAAAACAACGTGATGTTAGATGAATATTGGTAACAAATATTCAAATAGGTTCTTTAAATAGATCACTCAGTACCTAGAATAGGGTAGGAGAACCAAGAATACGTAGTATACATAAATTATTCCTTTAGTTTAAGTTAACATGAGAGATTGGTTGGTAACTGAGTCATGGAATGAGAGATCGATAGTATACCGAGTCATTCAAAGTGCATATCGTTATCTATTATGAGATTGATTGGCATAGAATGTGTGTTCTAAATGATGTTTTATTTAGAACAAAGAACATTTTGGTTCAAAAAAAAATTCCCTTGTTTCTAAAGTCTTAAAATGGGAATGTTACAATTTTACATAGTATTTCACACACTTAAATAGAGCATAAACATCATTACAAGGATTTCTAGATGAACTGTGAAGATAAGAGAGATATTAGACGAAGAGAACATTCAAGAATGAAATTGTAATGTGATTATCTAGGCCCTTGAAGGGTTAGAAGATGATGGTAATGTGATTAATGGAGATTACATCTGAGATGATATTGCCTCTCAACATTTTCCCCTAGTCATTTGGGAGGCTAGTGAGAAAATATATAATCAGGAAAAAACTACAAATATTATCCATCTTTCCTTAAAGTGGTTATTCTCAAAGGGAGTGGATGTGAGTTACCAAAATAAAAGAAGTGTTAAGGGAGTATAGGGCTGGTAATATTTTTTATGACGTTCTTCCCCCATATCGAAAATTCTATGCCACTAGGGATATTTCTTGTAGAAAGAAGATTAAGATTCATTTTTATAAGTTAGCATCCATGTCAGTAATGGTGGATGTAAGTGGCTAGGCTAGAAGAACTATAACTTAGCTTCCTCAAACAATAAGAAGAACTAGATAAATGTTTCAAGGATGTATGGTTGAGTCCTTTATTATTCATGCTACCCCCTTGCAGGTTGTTCCAACATCTATTTTTAGATCCAAAGGAAAGGGAACATGATGGAATCCATTCTTAGGAATCCTAAGGAAGGAATTTTTCATGAAACACATCATGAAATTTAGACACCAAAGATTACTCAGTAAGAATAAGAGGAGGATGAATAAGTCCACCTTTAGATAAGAAAATGACCTAAGGTATCTAAGTGGGTTGATTTAGAGGTGGTAGAAACCACCAAACATTTAGTAGTCCTTTATGTTCATGTCTTTTCATCTGTTATCACCTAGTCTTCTGCAACTCTGCTCATTGAGAAACTAATACCTGTGACATCAACCATTGTTATCCTAACAGCTCCAGTCGCTTCACCTATCAAGGAACAACCCATTATGGATATTCCTGAGCCTAATGTATTGACTCTCCCATAGTAGGATACTAAGATCACCCCAAAGAAAATTTCAAGTAATGTCATGGAAGAAGAGAAAATTATTAAACATGAAGTACAACCTTGCACATAGAGGATTCCAGTACAAATAAAAATGGAAGAAAATTCATCTTTCACAGTTGCAACAACACCTCAAGACACTATGATGGTTGTATAAATTCTTGGAACCCAGATTCCCATAACTAAAGTTATTCCCTAGGAATTTTTTGAATCGGTCCCTGCTCCCATTAAGAAAATGGATGAGGACTCCGTATATGGAGAAAAAAAAAATTGGTAACCAACAACCCTTGGCAGTTGAAGAATTAAGAGACCAATCTAAGTCTATGGATGGAATTGAGGACCAAGGTGGGCTTGTATGTATATAGCTCTAGAAGGTATTTCTATGCCTTTTTCATCTTCCAAATCCCTTGTAGTTATTCATTTAACTCTAGTTTTACAATCACTTAATGAACATGAGTCTCCCATAAGGGATTGGATAGATATCTCTCTCCCAAAGATAATAAAGGTGTAGATATAGTTGAATGATGATGATTTACAAAGCCTAGATCTCCTCAATCTAGAAACACCACCCAAAAAGGAAAGTTATTTCTAGGGAGGCTCTAAATAAGAAAGGAGAAAGATTCATAGATGTTGAAAATCCCAAAATTGATGTGCCTCAGGGAGAAGCATCCCTGTCTAATTTTTAGGCTATAGGATCTCATTAGGTAAGCCTTCTACTAAGGAAATTAAAAATGTTTTTTTGGTGGCAGTAGAAGGATTGTTCCAAAGGATTGATGAGTTCAAAAAAACAAAGAAGGATTTAAAAGCCAATAATGAAGCATTATCCACATTGGTTTGAAAATTGACCAAAACTCACAAGAAGGGGCAGGTTAAAATCCCTAAGATTATTAAAAATAATATCAAGAGAGTGAGTGACCTAGGAGAAAGAGGGGAGGCTACCATTCAATGGGAAAATGATTTGGTCACCAGAGGTGAAGAAATAATTAGGGAATCCGTGAAACATTACCTTAATATTTTTAAAAAAGTAGAAACAGCCAAGGCACTAACAGATAAATATGAGGCTGAGTAATTAATGTGGACCGATATACTTCCAAAATGGAAGATATTAAGGACTTAATTGATGACTTGGTTTTTAAGGAAGGAATTTTATCTCTCGAGTCTATAGGAAATCAACATGAATACTATGAAGATGAAAAAGTAAGAGTGGAGATTCTGATGAAATTTGATGAAATCCCTTATGAGTTACGAGACAAAATAATGGAGTATATTAGTGGTCTCCATTTGACAGATAGTAGAGAAGGGATCAAAATGGAGGATACTGATAATTTAATTATACTTTTTGGAAATTATCCTTTGGGTAAACCTGGAGGGATAATGGTTTTTAGTATAACTACCATGAAGAAATGGGCACAATTTGAATTGACAATTGATAAATTGTAAAGGAGGATAAAGAAAGAAAGAATTATTTTTGCAAGACTCGATGACATAGGTATGAAAGAGGAAATAGTCTTCCATTGACATTAGGGGCCCGATGAGGAAATTATGATGTAAATGATTGAAAATTTTGATTCTTATAAGGACAGTGTGGGAGGTAATTTGGTAAAATAGCCCACTGGAGTGGACCCAGAAAAATAAAGGAAAGATCAAAACAATCTCACCCTCACAGTGATACATTCTGAAAATGAAGATTTTCTCAAATAGAATTTGATTTTCCGAAGGATGAAAGTTTTTTAAGAACATATGAATATCCTTACTACTCCTCCCATGTTTCATAATGTTTTTCCTTCTTCACCCAGCCTAATCAGAAGCAGGAAATAATCTTTCAGTTAAAAGATACTTCCTTAACTTTGGAAGGATATTGAATTACATGAAGTAAAGATTAAAGGATCCTTTAGGATGATTTTTTGGGGAAATTAAATCAAATGAATTGATCAAAAATTTTATGAGGTTTTTTTCCTCATACAAGAGGGGGTTTTTATTAATCTTGTACAAAAAGAAAAAGTTGAAATATCTTGTTGTGATAGTGCACAATTTTATTTAAGAAATACATTATAAGTTTGTATTCTTTCAATTTTGATGTTAAGATGGTTACAATGTATATCCATTAACATGCACTAAGATCATAGGTTTTCATGTTCCCTTGTCAAAAATTTGGTAGATATTAATGAAATATGTCTGATTATGAAATTATCTTACATACTCTAGTTTCTGTATTATGAACATCTGGTTAATAAGTTATATTTTCTATTGCAATTTTCTATTTCTTGTTTCTCTGAATTACACTAGATATGTCCTTAGTGATTAATATTTGTCTATTTGTTCAATATTTTACTTTGAGTACTTACTTTGCAATATTGGATGAAATTATAAAATCCTTACTAAAATCATCTTGTTGATGATTTTTGTAAGCTTTTGAGTGAATCTTAAGCATATCAGATTATAGGTAAGAACTAATTCATTAAAATATTTTCATGAGACTTTGTGATAAGTATTTTAAAGGTTTTATGGAACCTTTACACTAATTAAGTATCAATAAATGTAAATCTTCCTTGAAATTAAAACTATGATTAATTGATGAAGTGTTATTCTTTTTCCAGGATGGTATGTTGTCTAAGTGAGTACTGCAAGCAGTGTCATTAGTAAATCCATTATCATACAATCCCCCACCTCTAAAAATACAAACACACATCTAGTTTTTATCGAATAATATAGGTCCTCAGTTGGTCATTCGGTTGTTTTGCTTATAAATATCAGTAGAAGGAAATTTTAATTCCAATTTCTTTTATTAGAAAATGCAACAAAAATGAATCTTATCTATCTAGAGTAACCTAAGTCTAGTTGGATTGACATATGCACCATTTAGAGTGACAACTTGTGAGAGTTAAATGTTACATTCATTGGTCATGATCATCTAGGATTGAGCTACATACTTTGAGGGAATTAAGAAACCAATACTCCATTTACCCCTCTGCATTTCTAGGTTACATAGAAGGTCCTATCACCTTGGTCATAGGCATGACAAAAATTAACAAGGTTAGCCATTCCTTTTGTACGTGTCACCATATCCCTCCAAATCCTAGTCTCCATAAGTTTTCAAGACATCTTCCCCAACTACAAATGATATAAACTTCCAAGTTTTTCTTTATTAGAGTAACCCAGTTTACTTATTAGTGCTACCTATCCCCAAGGAGGTGTAATATTGGGTACCAACTTGCATTGGTAATTCATTGTCCTCAAAATGCATTTTTATCCTATCACTACAAAACAAGTGTTTGGAGAGGGTTTGATCACTGGTAGAAAAATGAAGAGAATTTTTTTTCCTTAGCCATTTGTCCTCAAAATTTTTGAAAAAGTTCAGTCTTGGAGTGCTCTTCAAAAAATAATTTTATGATTTATCTAAAGAAGGATTGTAAAAAAGTTAGTATTAAGAAGGTAGGTCATTGTTTTATCCCATCTTCTTTAACTTGATTTTGGTAAAACTTGAATATATTCAAAAATTATCCTCAATTTTTTATGAAACTTGACATGAAGCACTACAAAACCTTCCTCTACATGATCCATATATTTATTCATCGTAAATGATCATGTAAATTCCATAATAATCTCATTTTTCTATGCCTCCACTCTGAGTTCTCAAATTCATATCTAGTGAAAACCAAAAATTTACCTCCAACAGATAAAGTATACCCTTTAGATTCTCATAAATGTCCTAGTAGAGTTCATATGCTCCTACCATTATTACATGAACTTTTCATGGCCTTATTTGACCTCATACACCTCATTAGGCTCTTGAACTAGGCCTTAATGGGCTATTTTCAACTATGACATGAAAATAATGACCTGATGATAATCCTAGAAGCTCTTGCACATCCTTGAAACACCATTTAAGACATGTGTGACACATGAGCATAGCACACTATTAGGTAATAAGAGATAAAATATGTGGAATAATCCCTTACAAAATTGCAACAGTAGAAACTAATATGCAGAAAATATTGCAGATCTCAAATAAAAGTGCAGAATAAATAACACAACACAAAGAGACAATATTTAACATGGTTCACCCAATTTGGGCTATGTCCACCAAGAATCACTTGCTCAAATTTTATTACAAGCCTCCACTCTCTCAATACAATACCCAGATCCATTTAGAGCTATGCTCAACAAACTCTACAGAATTCACACTTGAATTCAAAAAAAATCTGCAATGCATTTGCTTGTCTATGTATCATATGCATAAGACCATATAAATAGACAATTGCTTAAGAAGTTTGATACAAAACCATGGGTATCAAAACCATGGGCAAAAACTTTGGGTATCAAAACCATGGGCAAAAAACTGTGGGTATCAAAACAATGGGTACCAAAAAACCATGGGCCCAAAAACAACGCATAACGGTTACCCATTACCCATGGGTTAATAAACCACCCATGAAAATTTTCTTCGGGGCTTCACCCCCAAACCCCCTGACCCGCTCACTAGCAAGCGAGACCGCTGTAAAAATATCGGAGTGTAACAGATAGAAGGTCTACCACACTCTAACATGAAAATAGGCTCCACAAACATAACAATCTCCCACTTGGAGACTGATTTCCACTAAGAAAGCTTCTCAACCCTTCACTTTCATCCACGAAGGCCAACCAAATCTAAACATAGCTTTAGTTTATCCCTTTTGAGCACCTTTGTCATCATGTCTGCAGGATTCTGATTGGTATGAATCTTCTCTAACTTCAACTTATCTTCCTCCAAATCCTGATGAAGTGATATCTCAACCGTATATGCTTCATCCTGGAGTGGAAAGTAGAGTTCCTAGCTAGGTGTATAACACCCTGACTATCACTATGTAACTTACATTCCTCCTGCTTATTCCCTAACTACTCAAGCAATTGTTGTAACCAAATCATCTCTTTGCTTTCCTCTATGGCAACAACATACTCAGCCTTCGTGGTTGACAAAGCCACCAGCTTCTGTAGTCGTGAAATCCAGCTCATTGCTATCCCACCTACAGTGTAAATATAACTTGTCATGCTCCTCCTGATATCTACATCTCCAGCCATGTCTAAATCTACATAACCACGTAAAGTGGTGTCTGATCCACTATAGCACAAAATTGTCCCCATGGTCCCACTCAAATACTGAAGGATCCACTTTACTACTTGCCAATGCTCTTTACCTAGATCACTCATAAATCTACTCATAACTCCCACTGCATGGGAAATATTAGGCCTAGTGCACAACATAGCATACATCAAACTTCCAACTGTTGATGAGTAAGGTACCTTGGACATCTGGTTTCTTTCCTGCTTTGTCTTGGGATGCTGCTCCTTTGATAACTTAAAATGGTCTACCAAAGGAGTCCCAACTGGTTTAGCATCTTGAATGTTAAACCTATCCAATACCTTCTTAATGTACTCTTCCTGAGATAAAGTCAACTTCCATTCCTTCCTATCTAGAGTTATCCTCATACCAAGGATTTGTCTAGATGCCCCCAAATCCTTCATATCAAAGGATTCACTTAGTTGTTTCTTGAGTACTTTTATTTCCTACATGTTTTTACCTACAACCAACATGTCATCAACATACAAACACATGATAATATAATTTCCATCCTCAAATTTCTTTGTATACACGCAATGGTCAGAATGACATCTAATATAACCTTTCTCCATCATGAATCTATCAAACTTCTTATACCATTGATGTGGAGCTTGTTTCAAGCCATACAAGCTCTTCTTCAGTTTACACACCATCTCCTCTTTACCTTTGACCTCATAGCCCTCTGGTTTCTGCATATATAGTTCCTCCTCCAAATCACCATGGAGAAATGCAGTATTTACATCTAACTATTCTAAGTGCAAGTCTTCTGCTACCACTATTCCAAGAACAGTTCTAATAGAAGTCATTTTTACTACAGGAGAAAAGATCTCATCAAAATCTATACCTTGTTTCTATGCAAACCCCTTGACCACCAACTGGGGCTTATATCTTTTCTTTCCTCCTTCTTTGTCTTTAACTTTATACACCCACTTGTTCTACAATGCTCTTTTGCCTTCTGGTAGCTTCACCAAATCCCAAGTCTGGTTCTCCATGAGAGACTTATGCTCCTCATCCATGGCTTTCTCCCACTTCTTACTGGCATCTACCTACATTTCTTCAATAAAGATCTTTGGCTCTCCACTATCAATGAGTAATAAATGATAAAGAGAAGGAGAAAAATGTTTAGGTTATTTTCTTACCCTAGAAGACCTCCTCACTATAGGAGTTTGGGGTTCTTGTTGAGTTAGTTCCTGAACTGATTCATGGGTCACTGTCCCATCCAGAAAATCATCTACCACTGCATATTCTTTCTTGGATTCTTCCCTATTTTCCTGTAACTGTTGCTTATACATGACTTTCTCATTAAAGACCACATCCCTAGACTGAATGATTTTCTTGTCCTTAATACTCCAACATTTAAATCCAAAGTCATCACCACCATAACCAATGAAAGTACATTTTTCTGATTTAGCCTCTAGCTTGGTCCTATCATCCTTGTCTATATGAAAAAACACCTCACATCCAAAGACTCTAAGAAATGAATAATCAACTTTATTACCATACCAATCCTCCTCAGGTATGCCTCCATCCAAGGAACTTGAGGGTCCTCTGTTTATCAAGTACACACTTGTGCTCACTGCTTTTGACCAAAACAAAAGAGGTAGTCTTGCATGTAATCTCATGCTCCTAGCACGTTCCATTATTGTTATATTCATCCTTTCTGATACCCCATTCTACTGTAGAATTCCTAGAACCATCTTTTGAATGTGGATTCCATTCTTAGAATAGTAATCATTAAATTCATTGTTGCAATACTCCCCTCCATTATATGACCTGAGACATTTTAGCTTAAGACCTGTTTCATTCTCTACCAAGGCTTTCCATTTAACAAAAGTGTCAAATACATCAGATTTGTTTCTAATACAATAAACCCAAACTTTCCTTGTTGCATCATCAATAAAAGTAACATAATAACTTGAACCCCCCAAGAGATGATACCTGAGCTAGCCCCCACACATCAGAATGTACCAACTCTAACTTACTCTCTTTCTTTGTAGGTCCTACCTTGAGAAACCTTACTCGCTTCTATTTCCCATATATATAGTCTTCACAGAACTCTAAACCTATTTATGTATATCCAAGAAAATTCTTCTTTATGATGACCATGCCCTTATGGCTCATATGACTGATCCTATAGTGCCATAATGTTGTATCTGTATTTGAAGCCACAAGATTACAATCATTAGTACTATCAGTTGATAAATACAAGGTTCTAACTTTCTTACCTCTTACCACCACTAAAGCACCCTTGGTAACCTTCCAAGAGTCAGTTGTAAATATCACAGTACAACCATCACTTCCCAATTGCCCTTCCGATATCAAATTTCTCCTTAATGTAGGCACATGCCTGACATCCTTCAATAGCCATACATTCCCATTCTGCATCTTAACCTGAATAGAACCTTTTCCAACTATACTGCAAGGCTCATCATCAGCAAGAAAAACATGCCCAAAATCCCCTTGAACATAATTAGCAAAATAATGCCTATGTGGAGTAGCATGAAAAGAAGCCCTTGAATCTAAAACCCAAGATTCAATAATATTATGTAAAGAAAGAATCAAAGCATCCTAGCATACATTACCAGATGCCACATTTGCCTCCTTATTTTCTTCTTGTTGTTTCTTCTTGTCCCAAAGCTCCCAATAGTCCTTCTTTGCATGCCCAAACTTCCACAGTTCCAACATACAATCTTGCTCTTGGATTTTGACCTTTCCTGATCTTTCGATTTTCCACGATTTCCTCTATTCTTCTATCTCCCTCTAGTTTCCACTGTCAAAGCATTCCCAAAAGTATAAGATTCCCCAGAGATTTTTCTTCACATTTCCTCGCTTAGAATCACCCCTACAACATCCTCAAACTTCAACTTTGAGTTAGCTGGAACCGAGTTGCTTACCGCCATTACCAGGCTATTCCAAATTTCAGGTAAAGAGCACAAATTTAATAAAGCCCTAACTTCTTCATCAAATTCTATTGTAATCAAAGCTAGCATATTCACAACCATATTGAAATCATTTAAATGATCTGCTACTAAAATATTCTCAGACATCTTCATATTAAACAACTTTTTCATTAAAAATATCTTATTAGAGGTAGAGTGTTTTTCATACAACTTCCCTAATGCATCCATCAGTTCTTTTGTAGTCTTTTCCTTTGAAACATTAAATAATACCGAAGATTCAAAACACATCCAAATCGTTCCAAGTTCCTTCTGATCTAACAAATCCCATTCCGCATCTATCATACTTGAGGGTTTGTTCACCTTCTTAGACAACGGAGTATAAAGATCCTTTTGATAAAGGTAATATTCCATCTACATCTTCCAAAGACTGAAATTCTACCTGTTGAATTTATCAACCCTAGATCTTCCATCATCTACCATAGCTCCCACTTAAGATAAAACTTTCCCTGCGATTCAACACTTCAGCAAACCAAACTAGGCTCTGATACCAATTATTAGGTAATAAGAGATAAAATATGTGGAATAATCCCTTACAGAATGGCAACAGTAGAAAATAATACGCAGAAAATATTACAGATCTCAAATAAAAGTGTAGGAATAAATAACACAACAAAGAGAGACAAGATTTAATGTGGTTCACCCAATTTGGGCTATGTCCACCAAGAATCACTTGCTCAGATTTTATTACAAGCCTCCACTCTCTCAATACAATACCCGGATCCATTTGGAGCTATGCTCAACAAACTCTACAGAATTCACACCTAAATTCAAAACACATCTGCAATGTATTTTCTTATCTATGTATCATATGCATAAGACCATATAAATAGACAATTTCTTAAACAGTTTGATACAAAACCGTGGGTATCAAAACCATGGGCAAAAACTGTGGGTATCAAAACCATGGGCAAAAACGTGTGGGTATCAAAACAATGGGTACCAAAAAACCATGGGCCCAAAAATAGCCCATAACGGTTACCCATTACCCATGGGTTATTAAACCACCCATGAAAATTTGCTTCGGGGGCTTCGCCCCCGAACCCCCTGACCCGCTCACCGGCAAGTAGGACCACCGTAAAAATACCCGAGTGTAACACATAGAAGGTGTACCACACTCTAACATGAAAATAGGCTCCACAAACATAACACACACCAAGCATATCCATACCTACAATGGGCACCAACCTCACTGACCAATCCTGTAGCACCCTGAAACCATCTTGAATTTTCAACAATACATCAAGGGACCACTTTGTGAACACAAACCATAATTAATAAGGAATTATCAATCAACCTTCATGCCCCTAATTAGTCCTCACTTAACCAAACACACCTTTTCCATCAATTCCATATGACATCAATGAAAACACTAATGCACCAATGTTCAACAATCTCCCCCTTTGTCATTGATGAAAACAAACTTAGAAACCTTGATGGAAAACAAACACACACACACACATCTTTACAGAATTCATACATTTTTTGACAAAAATATCTCCCCTTTTTACATCTATGATAAAGGTTCATACATTCAATAGTATAATCAACATACAAGTAATCATTGAAAAAGCATAACCTTACCTCAAGAAGACCCCCCTTACATTAGACTTGTTATATTTCCATATGAGTTTGAGTAGATGCATGGATTTATTCACCAATTAGTCTCAATTATCCCCATAAACATATTCTTTTCATTCTCATACATATCACTTCACCATGTTCAAGAAAAAGCTTTATTCTGCCTTAAGCTATTTGATTGTGTTCTTTGGAGCTTAGATCCCTGAAAAAAAATTTCATATCATTTTTCCCCAACTTTGGGTATCCATAAAATCCTATGTTCATCATAAGACAAGCTCATGTAACTCCCCCTATGATAATTTTATCCTCCTTTTTCTAAAACTACAAGAAATCAGTCCCTTTCCTTGCATTCAATTCATAAGGATAAGTCAATCAAATCAACCAATCCTAAAGGAATTTTTTAGTGTTTCTATTTTCTTTTCTTGTCCATCCAATGAATGAGAAAAATAACTTTCTCCCCCTTGAAATGTATCATCTTGTATTCATTATTTTGTGGTTTACTAGGCTTCATAGATTCCTAAGACACCTCATTTGCACCTATTTTATGTTCACAATCATTTCCCTTGTCCCAATAACCTTCTAAAACATGTAGGTCACTATTTTTGACCCACCACAACTAGAAATATAAGAAAAAACATGATAACTCCATCATTGGTATTTACCACAACAACCTTTACCTCTTTTCTTAAAACATTATGAATATTCAAGCTTATCCATGTCCTTAGATCATAATAAAAAACCATGCATATCTTGTAGCAGTGTATCTATATTCTTGTATTACTATTTACATCTCAGGGAAGATATTCAAGTCTATAAAATTTACGTTTGATGAGTTCCTAAATTTAATTTATGATCACCATCTTGTAGAACTTCATTTCATCTATTTTCATATAGAACACTTGTTAGAGAGTGAATAACCACTTCTCTTCCTCTCAATGCAGGTCTCATCTTCACAATTCAGAACATGTTCTATGTTCCCTAATTTATAACATGATTAAGACCTCTGTAACACCTCCTTCATTCAAAAATTTATGAAAAACATCAAGGTTTCTTATTTCCATGAGGAACCATCAAATTTTTAATTTATAAATGTTTTCATCCTTTAAGCACTTCATTTTCAGACCTCTGTAATTGAGCATCCAAATTTTGACATTTTTTGCAACAAAGGATTTATGAATAGATAACTATTAGACATGGATTCACTCGGCTTGATCTCCATCACATTTGAATCTCTTATAGAATTTAGATGTGTTTTCAATCTCAAATTTTGATAGGAAAAGACTCATGACTCAGGAAATCAGTTTCAATTATTTTTTGGCCCTTACATCAACTTGATTTATCACTACTTTATGACTTCATTTGTACTCATACTTGGAAAATACCATATTTCTCCTTCTGAATTTGATGTATGACACTTGATAACCTAGTTCTATCTCAAGATGACTTAATTTATCTTGCATATCTTTCAATGGTCTCATCACTAATTGAATAACCTCCAAATTTCAAGGATTTCTATATTTTATACTTTTAAAGTGTATTATTCTATTATGCAAGAATCTAGACTCTTGACTTGTGGCTATGTAGAGACATATCACAATTTGTATGATTTTGAAATTTTACAAAAAAAATTCATATCATGAGAATCCAAAGAAGACTCAACATTTGAGACGTATAGATACTTGATTAGTGACTTAGAGTAGCTCTGATTGATGTTTGACTACATTCTTTGACCCTTCTTGCATAATTTAGAGTTTTAGGAATATTCCACTCTTTTTTATCTCATAACACTTACTCTTGGATCAATCAGACTAGTTGCAGACTATGATCACTCTTCATGAAAAAATCTGTGAGCAAGCTAGGATCAACTTTGTACATGGACATGGGCACAAGAAACTTAACATTTTTCAACAATCTTTACACTCTCTTGATTACCTCTCTTATAACCTAAGAAGGATGACTCACCCATGACATAGACCTTGAAACCTTGACACCTATTGACCGCACTCTTTATGCATGAATAATCAAGAAGAACATTCAAGAACTTTAGTAAGCAATAGTACATTAACAGGAGAATAAACAAGGATTCCTTGAATTTGGCATACCTTTCCAAAATGATGAAGACTCTAATCAACAAATATTGATGATAACTTTCTTTTAAAAAAATGATTTGGACTATTCACTCAACATCATCATGGAGAATACTTTGATTGGCAGTTTAATGGACTAATGAGTAGAATACCTTGATTATTTTAGCTGATACATGCCTTCTAGAAGCCTAGAGAAGGCACACCACCTTGTGAGATCACCTAAAAAAAGTATATAGTAACCAAAGAAACATGATGAATAAATTCTCTCCCTTATTGTCCTTAAGATATTGTCAATCTTATTAGATACACTCCTTGGTGTGAAAACGTCATCTCCTAATCCCTCATGATGCATCTCATATACCTTCTCTAATATAACTTGAGGTATAATTTCTTTATCACTTGCACTAGACTTATCTTCCTTCTTCCTAGATTTATCATCACTTCCTAATGTATTTTCTATACTAGGTTCTCCCATGACTGTAATTGATTGATTTGTCTCTTCATCATCTACCCATGTTATTTTTCTATCATTCTTTGCTTCTTCAACCCTTGAGTTGTCTTCCTTGACCTTGTATATGTATTTTACCTCCTTTTCAGAGGGTGTCTTAGGCATAGCTGACTTTGAATCCTTTCTAAGATTTGTCTTCATGTTGGAAACATTATTACCTTTCCCTTTGAAGGTATGAGGCCTAATGGTGTACTTAGAGTGTTCATTGTAACAATAATGCTTTGTAAAATGCCCAAAATCATGACAATTATACCACATGACACTACTCTTACCTTTAAATTGGTGTGAAATGTCATTCTAACTAATATTTGAAGCCTTAAGATCATTAAATTTCTTATCATAATGTCTAAACGTTTTGCAATTGTAGCATACTACCATGCTCATGACTTTTGATTCTACTTCTCTCCAAAATTGACTTGATGGTTCCTTTAAGCAGTACATGGAAATGTGAAATTTTTATTGGAAATTGAAGAAAACTATATTTCTTTCTTTCTCACTTATATTATCCATCCATTGATGGTCATGTATGACATTATTCCTTCATTCCTTATTTATATGTCTATAGTTATGAAAATAGAAAAAATATCCATTGAAATTACTTTCATACCTGGATGCATTTGGTTTCCTAACAGACATAGACTTCCTTATTTTTATCTTCTTGGTCATCTTCATGATTTTTTGAATGCTTGGACCAGCCTTATCCTCTCTCTTTTCCATAGATTATCCTTTTAATCCTAGACCTATTTTATGACCTGTTGTTCTCTGACTTTCTAAGATTTCATCAAGAAATTCAGTACTCTTCTCCATCTTTCCATACATCTTCAGTCTATTTTTTTCATCCTATAATTCATGCTTCATGGTTATCGATTATTATTCATGCTTAAAGCAAGAATATTATTTATCCTTAAGTTCTTTTGCCACACTTTACACTATAAATTCCATCTCTTTGAGGGCATGACCATGATCAGCTTCCATAAGCTTTATTTCGTTCTTCAATTCATCAATTAGGGACTAAGCAATCTCATACTTCCTTTTAAGAATTTATTCATGTAGATTACCTATGTTTGTGCATCCAAGCTATTAGACTTGATCTAAGAGGACCAGGATTTGATACCAACTGTTAGAAATTAAGACACTGGGAGGGGGATGAATCAATGTATATTCAAACTTTGACAAACAATTCAATTTACTTAGTTTTTTATAATGAAACCAAACCATCATTCAAAAGTATTCAATATGAGAGAACACACAGAGTGATAGGATTTAATGTGAGAAACCCTTCAAGAGAGAAAAACCTATTGAAAGCAAAGAACTATTCGACCAAAATGTCTTGTAAAGATTGTAATGATTTCACAATTGAGCATCAACTCCACATGTAGATGCAACTCTCAAAACTCAACCAAGCATCTACTTGATCTTTAGTAAGCTTCAACTTTCATGGAAGCTTCAAATCCCAAATTTAGTTAAGTATCCATTGATCTTTAGTAAGCTTTAAATTACAAGGAAGCTTCAACTCCCTAATTTCCGCTACTTAAAATTTTGCAAGGTTTTGATCACTCTAAATTAGTTGTCTCACACAACAGATTGTGGCCACTAAATCATCTCATTCTTCTTCTCATTTAACCTTCATAATTCACCTCTCTTCTGATCACTGAATCAACTGTAAGGCACAATTATGCAAGGCTCGTTCTACACACACTTTCATGTCATGCTTCACTCATTGAATCTCCTTTCTAAACATTTACTCTTCATATGTTTAAGATGATGAAACATATCAATCATGGGGAAAATTTTTCTCACCTTAATCACCTTTTTTTTCATGTCCTTAATATTTTTTAAATATGGATCACCAACCATTCATTATCATACATAACATCTCCTTCCTCAACTACCTCTTACTCATGATCACAAGCTCTTTCTTCATCAATTCACGACTAATATTATCTTTAATTCACACACTTGATATCAGCTCTTCAAGAATGATTTTACATAATAAATCATGCTCCCTTCTTCATGAGAATGATCCTCTCATACTCTGATTATCTTCTTTTTTAATATCATCTCACTTTCTTCACACAAAATCACCTATCTCTCTTATACACTTCTCTATTTTCAACATGTCAGCAAGCATTTTTCAAGCCAACCAAGACACCTATATACATGATATTACACTTATATCTGTATTTTTCACTTCAACTTCAACATGACTCTTCATCTTACTGACTTGTATAGTATGTACTAGAAGGGGATGGTTTGTCTTCAAATAAAACTACTTCAATGAGTCGTTATGGAATCTGATCAATTTTAGTTACTTGCATAATTTAATCGAACCTAATAACATTAAATTTCTTCAAATGATGAGAAAAATGTGGTTTTAAACTATTGGGCATCCCGAATCCACCTATACTCTATTCTTTAACCCCTATTGCTTCATTTTGAAAATGACATATCTAAGTTTGTCTCATTACTTAGCAAGAAAACTAATGTGATGCATATCAGGGATAGTTACAAGGTTTAATTACCAAATAAGGAAATTAAAAAAATCTCTAAGATTCTATATAGCATCTTCATATCATTCAAAAACATTATACATTTGTCCTTTTTCTCCAAATAGCCTTCAAACCATGTTTGAGCACCTATGTAGTCACTAAATTCTTGAACTCGGGAATATCATCCTAAACAAGATGATTTAAGAAGCATTGGAAGCCAACACTTATCAAATATTTATATGAACAGGGGATTATAGGTGTTCTTCACATCAAAAGAATCTTGAATTTCATTTCATCACAACCTGAAGCTCCTTTTCAATCATCTACCATACTATATCATGTACAATAAAAAATACTCATGTCACAATTTTTTGTTTTCTTGACAAGTTGCAGTGATGATAATTTGAGATCCTTTAGATCAACCACAAATACCACTAGGGAAAGACATCATCACTCTTCTTCATGGATCATACACTGAGACAAGGCACATACATATTTAGCATGTATAGTGAACATATTCCAAGTTTTTGCAACGTCATATAGTTCCCTTGTCATTTTATGACTCCAATGTCACATTTCAAAGATGATAATGATGGTGTGCAGCATAATATGTCTATAGATTACCACACTTCATAGTTGAGAAATTAACATTCCATGGTTTTCAAGATAAACTAAGGTAGGGTTTCATGATTCAAAACGATAGTCAACTATTTGAAGATTTGTAACGCTTCATTCTTCATTATATGTAAATACAAGTGAAGGATAACTTAATCAAATTTTCATTCATCAATATCAATCCTTCTTTTGAATTGATTGATAGGAGAAGCTCCATGTTTTAAGGTCATAGACATTTATCATCTAGACTATTAGAGGAAACCAAACCTGTCATAAAGAATGTGATGTTTTATTTTCCTAAAAAAATTCTAAGGGTTATAAAGAAATTTTATAATAAATCCCCTTCTTTAATCATCTCACCATACTAAAAATAATCACCAAACTAAAGGAAAATGGGCATGAGAACCAAGCATTTCTAGGATTGAGTATGTTGATTCGTAAGACATGACAAGACAATTTTGATTTGATGAATTCTTGCTAATAAAACTTCACCTACATGACCATTCATAATCACCAATAACTCAAAACATACAATTTTACCATCTCCAACTATTTTAAAATAATGGTTATGAAGCGGAAACCACAAATACACCTCAGATTTAATATTTTCTTAACTAGGCCTATGTGAGATTTTAAGACCAATGGGAGCTAGGCCTTCACACGATTTTCACCAAAGAAAATTTGAGCCTAATTTTTTTTCTTAGAACTTTAGAATATGTTGTTATTCATTTCTCAACTCAACATCATGCTTATTCATAAAACCCTTCTTCAAGTACCACGAATGGTTTTGTTTAAATGTCTTTTTGGTAGTAAGAGAAGAAGTTTGACTGAATTCACACAAAACATACACTGATCTTACCTAAAAAACTTGTATGGACTCTAATAAAACCTCACATACCATCTTCTACAGTAGGATATTCAATTTGGCATCTTCAAATTTACACTGTATAGATAAAAACTTACAAAATAAGGTCAAACTTGTATGAAACAGATAGACTTTAAGAACAAGAATGCCACCATTTTGACCTAGGAGGATACTTATACAATATTGATTGGTTGTACCAAATTTCTCAGGTGATTTAATCTCCAAAAAATGAATTTTTCTCCTATCATTGCAAAACAGGTGTTTGGAGAAGGTTTGATCACTAGTAGAAAAATGAAGAAATTTTTTTTGTTCCTTAACCATTTATCCTAAAAAAAATTACAAAATTTCAATATTGGAGTTCTCTTACAAAAATCCTCTTATGATTTATTTGAATAATTCTTGTAAAAAAATATTGAGTGCTAAGAATGTAGGTCATTGTTTTAGCCCTTTTCCTTAACTCAGTTTTGGTAAAAATTGAATATCTTCAACAATTATCCTTAAATTTTCATGAAACTTGACATGAAGCAATACAAAACATTCCTTTACATGCTTCATATCTTGATTTATTATAAATGATACTTTACAGTCCAGACTAATCTCATTTATCTATTCCTCCAGTGCTAGTTCTTAGAGGTAGTTCTAGTAAAAACCAAAAATTTTCCTCTAAGAGATAAAGTATGCCATGTATAAGCTCATAAATGTTCTAGGTAGTGTTCTTAGGCTCTTATAATGCTTAAGTAAACTTTCCATGGAATTTTTTGACTTCATACACCTCATTAGGCTCTTGAACGAGGCATAAATGGGCTAGTTTCAACTGTGACTTGCAACTCATGACCCGATGATCACCCTAAAAGCTATTTTGCATCCTTAAAACACCATTTTAGACATGTGGGACACATTATCACAACACACTAAGCATATCCATACCTCCAGTGGGCACCAACCTCACTAACCAAGCTTGTAGCACCCTGAAACTATCCTGAATGTTCAAGAAGACATTATGAGACCACTTTGTGAACACGAACCACCATTGAGAAGGAACTACCAATCAACATTCATGCCCTTGAATAGTCCTCATTTCCCCAATCACACATTTTCCATCAATTCCATATGACTTCAATGATAACACCAATGGACCAGGGTTCAATAATGGGAACTTGTCCTTCACCACTTACATGTTTTAATTCTAACAATAGACTCCCTAATTATAGACTACATGCCTCTAAAAAAATATTTGACCTCAAATCCATGTTAATGTTAGGTTGATAAAGTGGATAAGTACAAGCCACATGCATAGTTTTAAGACCACGTGTAGAAGGGTGTACGTGAATCATGAAGAAGTGTCAAAGAGATAGGAAGATATGTGCGGGAGTACGCATGAGGACATGGAAAAGATGCATGAAGGTGCACGTGTGAGATGGAAATACAACAATGCACAAAGGTGTGTGCACCAAGATATTTCAGGAGTCAGTAATATTTCAGAATGGTCTATAAATAGAGAAAAATAGGGTTGTTGTGGTTGACAAGACAAGTCCATAAATATACTAAACAAGGATAAGGCACCGACAAAGGATAAAGCACATGTAAGATGAACAAGGAATTTTCATGGAAAAATCTAATTATAGAATATATGAATGGATAAGACCGAGTTATTTATAGCATGGATTAGAGGTTAAAGTATTATTTTTAGAGACATGCATTCTATAATTAGGGATTCTATTATTAAAATTAAAGCATGTAAGTGGTGAGGACAAGATCCCACCATATGTATATGTGTCACATTCCTTTATATATATATAGGATGATGAATATACTAGTAGTACCAAGGGATATGAGTTAGCAAGTAGAGGTTTATGTGTGTATGAGTGTATGATGTATATAGTATGTGAATACTTGTGTTTGTAATGGACAATGTGCACAATTTGGTTATTCACAAATCATCCAAAATAATAAAGAAAAAACTTCTTAATATGCATCCACAAGTGTTTCTCCCAGTTAAAGAAGAGCTTGAGAAGTTGCTAGTAGTAAGGTTTTTAGGAATATCAATTATTTAGAGTGGATATCCAACATAGTTCTTGTTTGTAAAAAAAAATTTGGTATTAGAATTTCTACAAATTTTAGGGATATCAATAATAACTATTCTAAATATGAATTTACTATCCCCAACATGGATATGATTGTTAATTTTACATCTGGTCATGAAATTTTATCCCTCATGGATGGATTTTCTTATTATCAACAAAAAATGGCCTTTATCACTCCTTGTGGTAATTTTTGATATCAGTTCATACATTTTGGCCTTAAAAACACAATATCCACATATCAATGAGCCATGACAGTTATATACCATGATATGGTATATGACATTATAGAATTTTATGTGCATGATATTTTGGGTAAGTTCAAAACACAGGAAGCACATCCAGTGATCCTTTATCGTATCTTTGAATGGACTCAAGAATACAACATCTAGCTAAGACCTAAGAATGTTTGTTTGGATTTATATAAGGAAATTTCCTAGGGTTCATTGTGTCTAGAAGGGGAATTGAAGTAGATCTTGTAAAGGTTACAGTAATCACATAGATGGAACCTCCCAAAAGCCTAAAATAAATCCATAACTTACAAGGTTAAATTTAGGGTATTTGAAGATTCATTTCTCATCTCATAATGATAAATGACATCCCTTCAACTGTATCCTAAAAAAGGATTTTTATTTCAAATGCGATATTGAATGTCATCATTACTTTGAGTAATTAAATCAATACCTATCCAAACCTCCCATTCTAGTTCCACCTACACCTAGTGAACCCCTTTTGTTATACATTTTACTACCTAATTTTCTTTAGGCACTCTCTTAGCCCAATATGATGCACAAAACAAGGAAAGGTTCATATATTACCTAAGGTGTAGTTTAATATACTATGATTTTAATTACCCACAAATTGAAAAATCATGTTTATCTGATGTATTTAATTTCCAAAATCTTTGACATTACCTTCCAAACAATAAGACTAAGATCATATCCTAGGTTGACCTACTTAAATACCTCATATATAAACCTACTCTTACTAGGTGGATGGAAAACTAGACTATTTTAATCAGTGAATTCAACATTACATATGTCAATCAAAAGGATATTAAAGGACATGTGTTTCATAGAAACTCGGAGAGGCACCATTTCTAGGCTTGAAACTATTAAGTATCAACTCACCCAACATATCTATTTTATTTGTTGAGGAATCCACTACATAGAAAATATGTTTTGATGGACCATTCACCTTTTATAGATCAGGTGTAGGAACTATCCAACTCACCCCTACTAGCAACATTATCCTAAGAGCTTTCAAGATTCATTTTCCTTACACAAATAATATAGGTGATTATGAGGCCCTCATTGTTGGTCTCAAAATCACCATCAAATATAATATTAAACAAGTTCAGGATATAGAAGACTCATAACTCATTTTCAAAAAATTCAATGATGAATACAATTTCAAAGATGAGAAGTTTGTACCATATAAGCATATGGTGAACAACCTCAAGGAATATTTTTCCCATACAACTTTTTAACATATTCCTCCTATGCATAAAAATCCACATCTAGCATCTCCATATCCATCCAACCTTTTGGGCTTATCATACCTCAATCTAAGCACCTATAAGAGCCACACCTTATTCTCTTATCTTCATAACTAAGGCCATTATTCCCTTAGAGATTGATCTTCCCTCCTTGTGCATATCTTTGAAGGATTATCTTTACAATGAGGAAGATTAGAGAGTCACTAGAATTTTAGAGCTTGAGTTTCTTGACGAAAAATGTCTTCATACCTTAGATCACCTTAAAGTGTATTAGAATAGAATCTACACTTAATATAAAAAAATGTATTATCTCTCACAAGTTTTAAATTGGATATCTTGTACTCAAATAGAATCAGATCAACACTACTAAGGAAAGAGAAAAGAAATGAAAATTTGAGCCCAATTGGTTAGGGCTATACATTGTAGTTTCTAAATTTGGTTTAGGAGCTTATAACCTCACTCTCCCTGATTGTACTAAGCTTAGATACCCCATGAAATTTATACACCTCAAATTTTTCTTCACTTGAGATCAAATACAACGAAATCCAAAAAAATACATAAAAAGTTAAAAAAACATCATTAATAACTAAAAATTATAAAGAGAAATAACTTTGTCCAATCTTGAAACCACACAATTGTGGTGCCCTGGGCATGTATTTTGATGAAAATCATTTTTTGGTGCCATGGGTATACTTTGTTGTTCACAAGCACCTTGTAATTTGGGGCATGTTTGTTCCATCTTGGTTTCACTATCTTTTGGGTACATCATCATGTTTTTCCTATATTCTTTGCCTTGATCTAGCTTCTTTGAATTTATATATTCACGCAAGAATGTATAATTGTATATTCTCACATGTCCATGGGGATATCTTACTGTGATTTTCACTCATACATAGTGTCATAAAACCTAGAAAATCCAAAAACATGGTAAAACCTAGAAAATCTATAAACATTGTAAAATCTAGAAATATCCAAAAACATCGATAGAACCTAGAAATTCCAAAAACTTCCTAAAATATAGAAATTAAAAAAACATCGATAAAACCTAGAAAATCTAAAAATACTATAAAATATAGAAAATCTAAAAAACAACACAAAATATAGAAAATACAAAAGCATAAAAAAATCTAGAAAATCCAAAAACATGGTGAAATCTAGAAAAATCCAAAACATCACAAAATATAGAGAAAACCAAAAAACAATGTCTAATGTAAAATCCCTACATTGGAATACCATCCCAATAAAACATCCTACTTTATCACTCACTCATTCTAGTGCTTAACATGCAAATCATTATATGATCTCCTTCCCTCAGTAAGTTTACATGCTTTCTATATTAACCTTCCCAGCATATATTGTTGTTTAGGGAATAATCATAGTACATATTTGTTTCTATCTGTACTTCTTTATCCCTCATCCATTCCATTTCATGTATCGTCACTTAGGACATCATCTTAACCCTTTTCCTATAACTAAATCATTTGGGTATTGTAGTAGGATAACAAAAACAACTATGTATGCACTTAGTAAACATTGTTTGTTTGAATGTATTTGTTTTTACTTGTTTTTTTTCTTGTTTATTTGGTTTCTCACATTTTATTACATTGTAATTTTTTGCATCATTCCTACAGTATCCTGCAAACATTGGTATTTTGGTTTTTTATATCATCGTACCTATTGTTGTATGATTACATCAATTAAGAGGTATCTTGAGTTGTAACAATGTGCAATCTAAAACACATTTTTTTTCATTGAAACCCCCTACTCATCACATCTACCCATCTCACACCATCGTCATATATCTACCTTCCTATTATAATTAATATTTATTCTAACTAATCCCCTCCATTTCTTTTTCGCTACCCAGACACAATGACTAGGTGACAAGAGAAAACCCATATATTTTAAAACTAGCTAACATTTATACAAAAAAGAAAAACATATCCACTCATCTTGATTACATCAAGGAGATACAAATACAAATATATCACCATCATCCAAAAAACCATGGTATCATCAATACGTCTAATGTACTCATGTTTCTATCTATAATCATCCATCCATAATAAAAAAAATGTTATACAAACATCATGATCCCAAAATATAAAACATCAATATAAACTTAGAACATAAATATAAGACAAAAACTATGCCATCTATATATATAGGTGTCAAATACATTTGAGTTTTAAAAATGGTATCATAATTGTGTTTTATATATATATATATATATATATATATATATATATCATGATAGTAAAAACAAAACTCCTACATCTAGCTATTATGACTCTCGACATGACTCTTTTCTAACATCATACTTCCTAGTGGTTGTGGTGGTAGTTAGCCTAGTCTCGCACCTCCTACTGGTGCATCCATTGTTGATCCTAGAGGTCACATCACTGAGGGAATCCCTACCGAGTCCTATGATCTGGTACACCTTGATGATCTCCACAAACAACTCACTCATGACCTCTACAAATGTCCTGGAGCTTGTTGATCTACTGGTATGACCATCTCGTATAGTATATATTATCCCAAATTCACCCCCCAGGTTAATTTGGATAACTCGTTATAAATGGACTTATCCCTTTTAATTTTGGGACGTGCGGGAGTTCATCAAATTCAGTGCTAGGTCTAAGAGAAAGACAGCTCAGGATGGCTTACAAGTTAGAATTGAGAATATATGAGTTGTTTGTAAGGCCAAGTCTTACCACATCGAAGGTTTAGAGCCATCCCATGTCCTACGTCAACCATGCGGAAATCACTAGCTGCTATTATGCGTCACCACCCTCATTATCATGCATCAACCATGTATACACCATTGCCTTATGTCACACGTCACCACCCTCATTGTCAGCATCCCTCCCTGTCATGCATCAACATTCCTTTCATCATGCATCATCATTCCTTCCATCACGCATCAGCTTCACTCCCTATCGCACGTCAATGTTCCTTCCATCACATGTCAACATTCCTTCTGTCACATGTCAGGATTCCTTCTTTCATGTGTCTGCATTCCTTCTATCACACATCATCATTCCTTTCCTTATCGATGGAAACTTCTTCCATTATTTTCGAGCATCAGAAAGGAATTTCAGGTATGGATCAGGCATTAATGACATCGTACATGGTAGTTCAACAATTGGTTTAATGAAGTATGATGCCCATGTCTTTTTTGATAGAAAAGTACCATTGGAAAGAGGGTCAATATGGATCCCCATACTTCGGTACATGTAATTAATGAGGGTTTTTGGTAGGTGAGACAAATTTTCTATATAATGTATTCGACCCCCTCATTTTTTAAAGAGACATTCTGGGAGCTAGGGAAACTCTTGAAATTTTTTCCCTCAACTCCATTTGAGTTGCAAGCCTTCTCTTGGGCCTAGAAATGTAATTATGCCTTTGTACATCAAATGTAATGGTATATGCATAATTTGAAGCAATTAAAAATTGTGTTTTGTGGTGTTTCTTTAACCCTATCTCATTTTTACAATATTTTCTTGCCTCTCCATTATTATTGTTGTATTTTTCACATGTTATTTCACTTACATGTCTATGATGTTGTGTTCCATGAAGTTTTGATGGAAGATTAGGATTTAGGTCTATGTCATATTTTTCTAACCTCCCTTAGCCCCTTTTTCCACATTTCATCCTCCCTCAACAGAGTATCTCATCCATTTTCTTGGTGCTATCCCCCCTCTTAGTTTAGGAATTTCATTTTATGCATATCTTTCTTCTTTGGTCCCTTGGAAAATCTAGTTTAGTGTTAGGATAGTTACATTTCTCTTTCTAGGAGTAGTTTAGCATTAGGGTTAGGTAGAGGAAGTCAGCCTTCTCTTGAGGTTTATCTCAAGTTTGTAATTCCCACAGCTTGAGGGATAACCCCATGTTAGCATAATCACACCGATTTCCCCACACAAACAGAGAGAAAATTGGGGGGGTATTGTAATTTTGACATAATAGTATCCTATAATACACTGCCTCACCTTGTAGTTGTATGATCATATCTAATATATTTTTAACACCCTAAAACCCTAAGGCTGTGAGAGTTATATCTTGATCTTTACATATTATCTTCTCAACTTCCTAGGAGGTGACTCACTCCACGTGATTTATATCAATTTCTAAGACTAGGTTTTCATTCTCCTTCTGTATTGCATCTATCTCAGTGGTGTAGTTGTCTTGTTTAGTCCACATAATGTCTTGCTCTAATATTGTGGCATCCCTCTTTGTAATTTGATATGCTAATGGAGTGATAAGTTAATCTTCCTCGGTCTTCATCCTAGAAATATATAAACCTATGTCTATAGTAGGATCATAGGATATCAATATTGTTATCTTTGTCTCATAGATAGATATCTCAATATTCAATACATGGGCTACTCATTGGGTCACCTGAGATGTACCTAATGGCTCTACCCTATCTTCTCTAGTACTAGGTGAAATATGTGCGATGACGACCCCTCCTAAATCTATCCTTGTATCCCGCAACACTTATTTTTCATCTCCTCCATCCCCTCCATCTACATGGGGTTGTCCCCCATCCATCCAATCCTCCTATTGAGGTTATACTAATAGCTACTACAGTCCCACTAATTGTACCACCTCCTTTCATGGCCCCATTGTCAATGTTGTCCCTCTATCTTCCTATCCCTACCAATCCACTCCCCCTACCCAAACCACTCGTACTTTGGGCTGGCCCTAAGAATATTCTTATATCATATAGGGGTGTCTATAGTGAGGTACTAGTATAGTTACCTTTGATACACTAACTATCCTTTATCATGGTATAATCAACCTCGCTAGTAAAATCTATTGATAAAAAACACAATAATCTCTTATAGCTCCTACATCAGTAATCCCCATCTGCATGTCCCACATTTTCACTACTAGTTTGGCCTAATTGTATGCTAATATATCTATATTTATCATTTACCCCTAATGTCGTATCTCTCTAGTCACATGGACAAAAATATGTCGATCTGTAACCAAATTTTCTCAATACCCTTCCTGGCCTATATCGATCAGCAAATGTTTTTTACCGAACAACTAAACAACATTGTGTGGGAATAATTTATCTATGGTAATGTATTTGGATAGGTCCTCATGTCTAGGTATGGCCTACATGTGATATTAGCTAGGATGATCTCATCAAAAACTCATCTGTATAATAGTAGCTCTATGTACCCCTACCTGACTCAACCATAACAGATCCATCCAAAGACTCATGGATCTTCATCCTCTAGTGGATCAAAGAAACCTACTTTTTTTCCATTGTTATGTGATCCTAAACCCATATATGTAAAAGGATAGTATGATGTATGTTTTGGTTGTGCCTATATACCACCAAATGTAAATCCCTATATAATTGGCCCTGGACATGGTATCCCCAAAAAAATCTATGGTCATGCTCCACCATATCTATTATCACTCCCTTGTATCCAACTAATAAGTAACAACCACTCTTTTTAGGAAGTAATATGTCACTAACAAGAGCAATCAAAACTAATGGTGGGTCCTCGATCATATCCCTATTAAAGATCTCACACACCATGATATTGGTTCTCCATCACTTGGGTAGATCGGACCAACCTATAGCATAGACCATCTCACCTTCTTTTTATATGGTATCAAAATATATAAGATCCCCTATGATCAGAATTCGTAATATTTATTAACATCCTCTAGAGTAACCATCATCTCCCTTGTCAGAATATGGAAAGTGATCATCTCAGAGTGTCATCTCTTAGAAAAGGTTGTTAGTAACTTGGCATGTCTTCCCATATAAATGGCATTAGTGTTATGTAATGTAGGCCCAAATCCTCCAAAATGGACCAGTCATGAGGGTGTAATGTCTGAATTCATTGTAAGGATCTCAAGTGGTGCTCTTGGAACTAAATCACTATCAATTACACATGCAATCATCGCAAACTCAAATTCCTACTTAGAAAATTTTGTAAAACATTTGGAAAGTAAATCATTTCAGCTTAATAATTTTCACATTTAGAAAATCTTATATTAGTTGTGGTGAATACACCGTAAATGGAAAATCCACTACTACATCTAGAAAATCCACCATTCAAAGTAAAATCACTACTCTAATGGTCAAAATTGTTGTTTTAGGTAAATCCACTGAAAAATGGTAAAACCGTTACAAATTAAAGTGAAACTTCCATTTCTATCTAAACCACTAAAAATGCTATAGAGCCTCCATGATTTGGGGTGAAAATGTTGAAATTGACAATTGTCAATTTCAGCAGCCTCACCCTCCATAAATTTTAGGTCATTTAATGCATTCAAAATTATTTTTTTTGGAAATTTCAATGAATTAACATGACATCACCTACATGATCATCATGAATCAACATTTTTTGAAACTTTTGGTCTTTCTCGACTCGATGTGTAAATGTTGGGATGGCTATCTCTTCTCATCATGACCACCAACAGATAATTTTGTACCAATTATGAGGGTGAAAATGAATTTATTTTACCCCTCCCTCCCTATGTATTCCTTGTCATGGTGGTTTTGATTGCCACAATAGCCTACTAGTCACCATGATAGATTATTTTTACACCATGATTACTTTTCCTCTTTTTTCAAGAGTCAATCACCTTCTTCTATCACCCCATCGACACTCAAGGGGGCATATTCTATCCTCCTAATTTTTCTTCCTCCCACACAAAATAAAATTTTCTATTATCTTTAAAAAAAATTCACTTGTGTGACACCAAATTAAAGAGGGGAAAATATAGACACCTAATATTCGTCATGCAATTTTAATACTAAAATTGCACCAATTAATATTCTTTCCATCATCGCAATATAATTAGTGACCTTCATCTAATTAACTAATATTCCCCATCCTCTTCAATAAATTAACAAGCTTCCATTAAATAATAAATGTGTTTCCTCTTAGATGATAACTAACATCACCTTGTTAGCTAAATTCCCTTCTAATTAACTAATTACCCATCATTGATTAATTTCTCCAATTCTTATCTTTAATGTAATTAATAACCCTATATTAATTAAATATCACTCTGAATCCCCTCTAATTCCACTAATGTTATTCTACATTTCCTCCAAATAGCTTCTACAAGATAATATTAGTCTATTATTTAATCCCAAGTAATTAATTAATCCTCCTCTAACCCCCGACAGTCATTAATATTAATTAATTACCTCTAATCATGTTTATCCACTTCTAATTCTCCATCTCCATTATCCCAGACTCACTAAGGTTGCACTTTTCCCAAAGAGGAAACCTATAAAAGCAACTTAATACCTCCTTCCCAAAACATGCCATGTCCTAGCATGACATATACATTTATTTTCTCATAGGAGGATTTATATTGTTATAAAGCTTGCAAAAGTGAGAAAATTCCTACTTATTGAAGTAGTGAGAGAAGAATCAAATATTAATTTTTTTCCATTTTGAGGAGATCTCTTCCTTCACCAAGATACCTCCTTTAATCACATTGTTTTTGTCTTGCACTCGGCTCACAAGGATATTCAAAGAAAAAAAACACAATGAAGGGAGGTCTGCATTTTTAACATTTATGTCTATGTAATTTTTTATACTTCCTTTCATTTATCTTTCACTAGATGTACTTTTTCTTGAAAATATAGTAGTTTTTACTTGGTGTTTAATATTAGCTTATAGATTTGTGTATTTTCATTCATATACATACATATGTTATGTGTACCCAAGCCCATATCTATAAAAGGGTCATGTGCCCTATGCTCTAGCCATGCCTATATACCACTGAATGTAAATCCCTGTATAACTATCCTAACACATGGTATCCCCAAAAATAATTGCGTTGATGCTCCACCATATCTTCTATCACTCCCTTATATCCAAATGATAAATATCGACCACTCTTGTCAGGAAAAAATATGTCATTGACAAGAGCCATCAAAATCAAGTTCATGTCCTTAATCATGTCTCTATCAAATATCTCAAACACCACAATATCGGTCCTCCACCACCTTGGTAGATTAGATCGACCAGTAGTATGGAATATCTCACCTGTTATGTATGTAGTATCAAAATATATTGGATCCCTTGTGATCAGAAACTGCAAGATCTTGTGAATGTCCTATAGAGTAATTATCATATCCCCTATCAAGAGATGGAAATATTTTATCTCATAGTGCCATCTCTTAGCCAAGGTTGTAGTAGTTTCTTGCCTAATCATAGAACTAGCATCATTATTATGTAATTTAGGCCTAATACCTCCAAAATGGACTAGACGTGAGGGTGCAGTATCTGACGTATTTGTAAGGCTCTCGAGTGACACTTTCGAAACTAAATCACTTCCAATTGCACCTATAATCATCATAAATGTAAATTCATACTCAGCCACTTTTACAAAAAATTAAAAATTTCATCATTTCAAATTAATAATTTTTACATTTGGTGAATTTACTATTAGTTGTGGTGAATCCACTAAAAGTTCCAAATCCTCTACTATGTCTAGCAAATCCACCATTTGAAACAAAATTTATATTATAATGGTCAAAATTGTTGTTTTAGGAAAATCTGATAAATGAAGGGAGGTTCACATTTTCAATTTTTATGTCTATGAAATTTATTTATAGTTCCTTTAATTTATCTTTATATTGATGTATTTTTTCTTGAAAAATAGAGTAGGGTTTATTTGGTGTTGAATCACGACTTTGTTTTTTCTATTTTTATTCCCATGCATACACAAGGCCCTTCAACTTTGAGCACGCAAATTTTAATTTCCTTATATATTAAATTTCTTCATACTTGTAATACTTCTCAAGTTATACTATCACATAAATGATCACCATTCATTTCAAACTAATATATTAACTCGATGAATCCAATTTAGGCTTACTCCCCATTTTCCCAATCGAGCATAATAACTTGTGTTCCATGCCATTTTTTACTTCCTATTCTTCCTCATTTACATTTTAATTTTTAACTTATGCTCTTTTTGTGGGTCCACCTTCATCATCACTTTTATCTTCCACAAAATGACTTTATATTTTACAACTTCCATGGCCTCCAAATGGGGTTTCATAGTTTGCATTAATTAGACCAAATCCTCAAAATTGGATCCCTAATTTTGGGAAGATCCGAAAACATCCCTCCTTTCATTTTGTTTCCTCAAATGAATGTGGCCTTTTCACTCCTTCACACATTATAGCCAACAATTTCTCATTGGAAGATATACACAACTATTTTCTACCCATCTTCATGGAAGTGGAAAATCACTAATGCTTGTTGTGTAATCCTCACACCTTATACGTAAAAATTACCCATTTTAGACACTAAAATATGCATGATGTCATTATTAAATCATGTTTTTGGTAATATTTTATGTATGTGGATATTCAACAATGAAACTAATTCTTAGTGGTGTAATTCCTTGTTATGATTTGTCTTGTTATTTGACTTTTTAGTGTTTGATCATGCTTTTATGCTATGTCATATATATCTCTAGAATTTTTCAATGTTTATTTGGATTTTTCTTCTACTAGATCAAAAAATTCACATATTGTTCAAGACCGTACCACGGTCCTGACCAAGATGTACAATATAGACTTTTTGTGTTTTGGGGCCTTTCTACTTGTTGGGTCTCTTTTACAATTTTTTGTCTTTCACAAATTATGTTTATGATTAGCTTTGCACATTTCTAAGATTCAAATTTAAAAGTGATATAAAAATTATCCTCAAGCATTTATTATCTATCAAGCACCTATCTATCTACCAAATAAAATGCTAGGATTTCAAGAATACATTATTCATATTACATATCAAAGCATAAGAGAACATAAATATGTTTTCGATGTATAAAAACAATATTTTCATGGGAGAAAAGTAACATCACCTACTATTGATGTGAAAGAACAAGGTAAACACTAGGTCAAGGGTTATTGTTTTAATAAACATTGGCATAATGCACTAGGAGAATACCTTGAGTCTAAAATTTAGTGCAATGTTTGGAGACTCCCAAATAGGGTGACTGTCGAGATCACTCCAACTCAAGTATTTTTATCTTTTATTTTTTATATCTAATGAGTACTTAAGTTTCTTGTAAGAAGTTAGGCTTATTTTTCATGTACAAGTGAAAATTCTATGGTTAGGTGTGTATCTGAACATACAAAAGTGTGAAACAAGTAATAATGAAGGAACCTAGAAAAAACATACTTCTAGGGGCTAACAATCTAAGATATTAGGAAAAATCAGTTTATGGGATACAGTCTTGACCTTCTATATGGTCCTGCACCTAGGTGTATTTTCTAAAGAACATTTGATTTGGGTTCATCTAAAATCCCTCACATTTCCTAGTTCTGGTGGTGACACAATATGAAATTGATTTGAGACCAAATAAGTTATCCTTTTGTTGTCAAATAAGCATTTATGCTTATTTGGACAACTTGTTTCAAAAATGAAGGGAATTCCCACTTTCCTCTTTTTCCACAGATCCTTAAAATCCATGGCCTTCTTATTTTCCACAAATATTTAAAATTTACGGCCTCCTTTTCCATGGATCCATAAAATCCATGACCTTACTCTTTTTTGTGGGTCCTACTTACTCATGCATTCCTCTTTTTCCATAGGTCCTAGTTACCTGTAAATTCCTCTTTTTCCACGGGTCCTATTTTCCCATGGACTCATCTTTTCCATGGATCCTAGTTACCCATGGATTCCTCTTTTTCCATGGGTCCTAGTTTCCCCCAGATTCCTCTTTTTCAGCATGTCCTAGTTTCCCACAGATTCCTCTTTTCCCGTGGGTCTTAAAAATCCCTAGATTCCTCAAATCTATAATATCAAAATTTATACTCCAAGATCTAATGGGGAGTTGACATGTCAGCAAGGGAAACCCAGAGGTTAAATTTGACGGCCCCATTGTCGTCAACTGTGTGGATAACATAATGATCTTTAAATCCTCATAACTTTTGATCTAGGTCACCAAATAAGACAATTTATATCATTGTAAATTTCTTCAAGATTTGTATTTTTTAGATGTAGTTTTGGGTCACGAAAATGTATTTTATTAGGCCAAAAGTTGTAAAAAATGAACTCATGGAAATTTTCAAGTATGGGTTCTGCAAAAATTCCTTGTTGCCCATGTTGGGTCTTCACAATTGAATGCTAAGTGGTCCTTAGTGGTTGTATAAGTGGTTGATCTTCTTAATTTGTGATCTTCTCTTCTCCTTGTCTTTATTCTTTATATGCAACTTATTTTTCGTTGTAGTGGATCCTCTCTTGAATGCAAGGTTTAGTTGCCCTTTTTTGTAGCCAAGTATTTTGAGTTGCACATTTCTGTGTTGGTATTATGTTATGCACTCGGTGTCTCCTCCATTATTGTAATAGACTGTGCACATTATAATCAATAATATCTTCTTATTGTGACTCTCCTTTTTCCCTTTAATTTTTGTTATGATATTCATGTTTTTCTATTATTTTATGGCATGTTGTGTGTGTGTGTGTGTGTTATTCTTGCATGATTTTCATCCTTTGTGTCACTTATGTAGAGAATCAAAGTTTGGTAAAGATTATAGTGTTCAATGTGTTTTCTTTCTAACCTCTTGGCTTTGCATTTTACCTATCATTATTCATCTTAGAGAGAGAATCCACTTCCAATTTGGTACATCACCTTAATATTTTTAGTATTTCATCTTTATGGACCCTGGTTCCTTGGAAATATTATATTAGAACTAATTAGTAATAGAGTGTAGAGTTAGTTAGACTAGTTGAAATGAATTGGAGTGAAAGTAACCAACCTTTTCACTTAGAGATTGACCTTGAAAGAGTCACTGACCCACACTTTGAATGTCTTTCAATGTTGCATTGAGGTATTTAGCCTTGTTTCAGCAAATGGTGCAACTTCAAGTGACAACACTTTCTAGCCCCTATTTTGATTTCAATTGATCTATCAATTTAACATTCTTAAAAATAGCTTAGTTTCTATTACAAATATGTATATAAATTTATTCTATAATATGTAACATATAGTATTTTTTATTAAGGATAAAGGTTTTTTTAGTTGGGACCATATCCAGTTATAAAGAGGCCATAACTTAGATAGAACATTACAAAGCATAAAAGAAAAAAATAAGAATGGAATAGGCTACCGATGAGCAAGTGCCAAAAACATAGTAGAAAGTCAAAAAAATATCAACAGAAACATGGTTGTATGTCAAAAACAATGCAAAAAAAACACAATAAGAACCCAACAGAGAATAGAGAGACAACAACCAAAAGACTACTTCATGATCTTATGGAAATTTTTCTTGATGCTTTCAAGCCCCCTATTGATATCTTTGATGTTTGTAACATATAGTATTCACTATTAGTTAAATTAAATGAATTAATCATATAAATTTAATTTCGATTATTCCAAAATGTAATATCCTAGCCCGATCTAATGCAATTTTGTTGTAAATAATGAATAAATAAATGAAGTAAATAACTAAAAAAAACTAAGGAATAAAAGTATGGAACCCTAATGTGCAAAGAGGGTTGGAAGAACCTTAGTTGATTCAAAGATGTCGTGGGACTTTGTTGCAGTGAAGACCAGTTAAAAAGGAATGGGAGATCATCGCACAAGAGCATGATAAAATGTAGATCTAAGTGAATTGTTTGGACTGGGGCACTTGGAAAAGGGATTGGGGCGCATGGGACACCCTAGTCTATAAGGGAAGTCTGGAAGCTAATTTCACAAATTCATCTGATGATGTGAAGCCTTCATTGCTTATCACATGTATGTCACACTTAGGTTGTTAATGTCACTGTAAATATGGAATGAAAAAATCACTTATAAAACCCCAGATAAAGAATCAAAACCCTAAAAAAGAAATATGCATATGAGGAGTTTGGACTGTCCTCAGCTGCCAAATTGATGGAATTGTCACTGAGCATTACACTACATCTTAGACCCAATATAGTTCTAGGTGTGTGATCGTGTAATTGTTCCCTAGGTTTCTCTTATGTCAGTTGCACGTGAAGTAACAAACAAGTAACTAGATGTAGAAAGTAAATAATGTGTACATGGAAACAATAGACTCCCCTCCTATGAAGTGTGATGTAGATGAACTAGCCTTGTGTCCCTTGTGATGGAGCTAGATGGATGAAAATGGAGCTATATATTCCTTTATGGATGAAACCTTAGGTGGTGTAGCTAGTGCTTAGTGTTTGGTCCCTTATTATGATCACATAACTTTATATTTATATCATTCCTTCACTTGAATTTTGTAATTAACCTCAAAAATTCCAACTACCAAAAATATATGATGCTCAAATGGCTAGAAAGGACCCAAAAAGTGTGACCAAAGTATACAGAAGATAAGGGCAGCCAAAGGGGATGGGGGCACCTGGAGCTAGTGTCCTGGCTAAGTGTTAATGTCCAAAATGATAAATTCCAAGAGGTAAAATATAGAATGAGAAATTACAAGTGCAAAACTGAAAGCAGAAGCATAAAGAAAAGAAAGGTTCCCAAAGACATGGGTTAATTAGTAATTTTCTTACTTGGGAACCATATCAATAGTAATATGCGATCGAGACTAGATAATGACTCAAAGTGTGTGATTTTATATCTACATTTTACCTCACTTTACATTGGTGAGAAGAATGCACAATAAAATAAATTAGATAGAGATGTGTACCTAATATCCATGTAGATTGATGTAGAAAGAGTGCCAAGGGACTAGAAAAAGCATGGAGTGATAAAAATATGGAGCGTGGAGACTAAATATGCCAAAATGTAAAAAGGTGGTGAGAATGAACCTAGGGCAGAAACGTGTGTGTAAATTCTTATTTGTGTGTGATGTACCTATTGTTATTATCATGTGTATTATGTTGTTTTTTTACTGTTTTCTTCCCATATAGATGGACCTACAAAAGATAAGACAATCAAGTAGTCAAATACACATGTATATGATAAAAGTGTGTGTAAAGGTGCATGTATGTGTGTAAAAATTATGTAAGGAAGTATGTAAAATAAAAATGTTGAAAATTTTAAAAAGAAACATGCGCACCTGATTCACGATGAGAAAAGAGTGTAGAAAGGGTCCTGTAAATTTTGATTAAGTGCAAGATTTTTGGGCGATGTCACGTCATTGGCTGAAGAAGTATAGGGAGGAAAGCCTGATTTATCCTCCAACCTTTAACCACTTCCCAAAACTATAGAGATCTTTGTACTATCTAGTTTTTTGGGTGATCCAATGCCACGATGGAATTAGTGTAGAGAGGAAGGTCTGGTGTTATCCTCTTATCCTTTCACTTCTCTCCAGAATAAAACGTCATTGTAGATGATGTGTATCAATGCATGTGTTAAAGACAACATTCACTATAAAAACCACTATGTATGAGTTTTTTAGACTATGTTAAACCCAATCGATGTGTGACTTCCCCCTATTTATAGGCACTCTAGGAAAGGAATTATTGTACTAAGGACCCAATTCTGATTCTGATCCCTAAAACATATTATATCAATACTACGTTATGATATATACTATTTTTGGAACATTTTATGGGGTGAATGACTCACCTAAGTGATGCCCCCCCTTTGGGGACGCATGTGACGTCATTGTAGGAGTATGCATCCCAAAAGAGGACTGACCATTGAAATTGTGGCCTGCAAGGGAAGGGGGTGTCATTAGTAGAAACCAAGGCACATGAAAATAAGTGGCTACGAAATAAGTGTTAGTATGAACAAGCATGCATGTAGAAGACAAGTGTAAGCTATGAAGACAATGTGTAAGAAAATCATGTAAACACCCAAGAAGACAATGTAAACCATAAAAAGTGGATTGTAAACATGGGACATCACTCACAGTGTCGCAAGATAAAAGCATAAAAGTGTGCGCACATGAAAAAGGGAAAAGACCACAAATAATGGCATATAATGACAAGTCAGGTTCACCAAAATGATTATTCTAAAATTTAATAATCTAGCCTAATCTAATGCAAGTTTGTAGTAAATAGCGAATAAATAAATCAAGTAAACTAAGTAATAAAAATATGAAACCCTAGTGTGCAAAGAGGTTTGGAAAATACTTAGCTGATTTGAAGATGTCATGGGACTGTGACGTAGTGAAGAACAAATGAACAAGAATGGGAGACCATCACACAAAATCCTAAGAAAATGCAAATCCGATTCATTTGGTTAGACTGGGGCACCTAGTAAAGGGATTGGGGCACCTGGAATGTCCTGGTCTACAATCTAAGCACCTTGGTCTGTGCAGGAAGTCCGAAAGCCAATTTCACATAGTCATTAAATGATGCGAATCCTTCATTTTTTTGTCATGTTTATGTTACACTTAGGTTGTTTATGTCACTGTAGACCTAGAATGAAATAATCACCTAAAAAACCTCAGACAAAGCATCAAAAACGTAAAAAATAAAGATGCATATGAAGGGGTTAGAATTTCCTCAGCTTCCAAATTGATGGACTTATCACTGAGTTTTACACTACATCTCAGACCTAATGTAGTTATAGGTGTGTGTGTGTGTGTGTGTGTGCGGAATTGTGACCTAGGTTACTATTATCCAAATAAATCTCTTAGTTATTTGGATTACTTATATTTTATCTTGATACAAATGTTTGACATTTCAGGTTGGGTGCACTCAAGTTTGCTCCCTTGGAAAAAAAAAAATTGCTGCAGTTCTTCTGAGCACTCCACGCAACTTGCTTCCTTCCTGATTCTATTCCCTTTCTCTCTACATTCTTCTATCTCCTTCTATTTTTTTTTCCTTTCCCCTTCACACCCACTCTCATTCCTATCCTATCGCGTACCCCTTACATGTACTGGCTAAGTCCTTGGCTTCCTCCCCACGTGTTTGCATACACTAAACTATGTTACACACCCCCATTTATTCCTTATTACCACACCTTCCTCATTTGAATGCTCATGCACCACTTGCATACTTATCTCCTACAAGTATGCATCCTTTTCTTCCATGAGCTTCACTTTTGCACACCCTTCTTCTACACCTTCCCACACCTGCCTTTTATAGTCTTGCACCTCTTACTTCTGCACCTTTTGCTTTCTTTTTCGCCACTCATTGTGCCACATCATCTATCAGACTTGATTTTTATAAACATAACCAATCAAAGCACACCAATAGGGCACCAAATCTAGACAACCAACCAATGCGTGAAACATGGTAGAAACATCAAACCAGATCAACAATTGGCTGATTTCTTCAGTTAATCAGTGTCTGCCATGTGTCATTACATGTCAGAGTGACCTGTCAACTTATGAAAACCATAATTTCTACTACATTTCTTATATTCCCATGTGCCTAGTATCATTTAAAATCTAATGACGTGGGTTATACATTGGACTATTTAAAATCAGATTTAGGTGGGATCTGGCAGGTAGAAAAAAGGGAAACATCATTCGGGTCATCAATGCACATCTAATCAACCTCAACCACTAGATTTATTTCATATTTTTCCTTCTTCCTTCTTCTAAATGCCAAAAAGACATGGGGAGGTGCATCTAATAGCCATGCAGGTGGTTTTACAGGCATTTATCACTTTTTGTTCATGGTTACAAATTTGAATCTGAGTTTCCCTATCTTTCTCCTTGTCTTCTCTCCTTCTTCTTTTATAAATAACAAAGTTCTACTTTGTAAAAAGGATCCCTCTCTATTGTAATGACACCATGCCAAAATAGTGGCTAACTTCCGATGGGTTTCAGACCTTGACATGGTCCCTGCAATGTATTGCCGCCTCCTATCATGAATGTAACTTACTTTGCATCCCTTAAGCAATAAAATTGTGTTTTGTGGAACTATTGTCTTCCCTTTCTCATTTTCAATGCATCTCACCTCTCTTTTTACATTTTCTGGCATGTTATGTGTCTCCTCTACTTATAGTCCCCATGTTCATGTGTTGCGTGTGCTAGAAGGTTGAGCCTGTGTGTTGATCTGTGGCGTGCATTGTCTGTCCTCTTCTCCCACACCCTCTTTATTTCCTCCACCCTCGTGGAGAGAGATCAAGCCTTTCTCTATAGGATTTCCCCTTTCTACATATCCTTCTATCCCTATTCCCTTGGCATGTTAGTAAGGATTTTCTTTCAACATTAGGAGTAGTAGTAGTGTTAGAGATAGGTAGAAGAACCGGATTTCTCTAGAGATCCGTCCCAAGCATACAAGGTCCCACAACTTGGGGATCGGTTCCATAGTTATCTCAAATAGATCAGTTATTCTATATTTGAGACAAGGGTATAAATTTGAACAACCAACAATTTCTGGAACGCTTGGTGGGACCAGTTTGAAGAGCTATACATCTTCATCTTAGTAAGTTGATGAGTAATATTAAGATCCATCCTTTGGATGCATTTTTCAACACATCTTGTGGCTCTATTGATCCATATGCACCCATTACCTCATTCACAGACCAATCTCCCCTCCTTATGTCATTCATTTCTCCTTTTCATCGCTCCACCTTCCTCCTCTTTTTAAGTTGTGTAATCATGAATTTTTTCCCCTCCTAGAATTCTCATTTGTATTATCAGAACTATTTTCTAGATTACCACAGTTTCAACATCCTCCAAATCAGTTTTATGAGCCCCATCAAGAGTATGGATATAACTCACCTCCCATTGATATGTATGGTTATTTTTCTAACCATGATGTTTATGAAGAACAAGCTTATGTAGATTATTGTGGTAACTTCATGGCAGATGCTGAGTTTGAGAGGAAGTTTCAAAAGATGGATATGGACATGATACAACTTAGATTAAAGTCCTCCATAAAGGTAGCTAGAATTGGATACAAGGTCCCTTGTCCATGGGTAGGCCTTGTACCGTGCTAGTTTAGCTCCTAGAAGAAGCTACACTTTATCACTGAGATGATGCCTCAGATTACATAATGGGTTAAAGAAATGGAGGCTCAAAAACCTAGTGTTGATAAACCCTATCAATGGGGGAACCCTACAGTACCATCTCATAGCCTTCCCATTCCTCCATACCAACTTACACCATCTCATCCCATTTACCATGTTCCCATCTTTCTCTGTGCTACCCCCATTGATAATTCCATTCCTTCACCTCATTCCCTTAATTTATCTACCATCATCCCTCTTGTGTGTGCTTCCATTCCTCTTGTGCTTGCATCTTCTGCACCTCTTGTACCCATCCTTCCTTCTTCTTCCAAGTCCCCTCTCTCTGACTATGCCAAAAATGAATAACCCCTTAACCTTACACCATCCTCAGTTAGTGTTATAATATTTGAAAAATGAAAAATGGTTGAAGAATGGTGCAACTCCTATTGGGAGGATGATGAGATAATTAGGGTGCCTATTTTAGAAGAAAGTTATTTAGTTTCAGAGGGTGTAGTTCTGGAGGAGACCGACTTTCTAGTAGAGGTAGAACCATGTGTGATAAAGCCTATAAATAGTAACCTTCAGGAGGTCATTCTACATGAGAATCCCATATATGGGATTGAAATTTAAAGCAGTGGGAAAAGAAAAAGGATTAGGCCATGCCCGATTAGATATTTGTCTAGTCTAGAGCCAAAGATAGAGTTTCCACCAATCATGCTCACTTCTGAGCATGAGGTTAAGCTTCAACACACCAAAGGTCATCTTTAGTGCTTCCCAGATCCAAGAACTTAACAAGTTTAGGAGGTATATATTCTGTTTGTTGATAGTTTGAGGAGGGTGAAACACCATCTGAAAGTCAGTTTTTCACTCTTCTTCCTGACCATGTTCAACTCCAAATCAATTACATGGTTACAATTTGTGAGGAAGGGAAGCTACTTCTCCCTTCTTGTTGTAGGTTTCACTTGAGAACCCTTTACCTCTAGTTAGTGTAGGGTAGTTTAGGTTTGATTTTAGAAAAACAAGTGCTCGTGCACACTCTGTATGTTCCCCTTAGGACATGTATGATTTTCAGCTTTATGCATATTTTTTTGTTGGTGTACTCCCTCTAGCACCATTTTCATTCTGTTGCACCTTTGTGTTCCCCTTTTTGTTGTGTTTGGGATCACAATTCAGTTTTGGGGAGGTAGTTCTAATAGCCCGTGTGTTTTTTACTCTCATCAATCCAAATCAAAACATATTCACATGAGAACAATTTAGTGTACAATTTAGGCATACATCAATTGAATTTAGGATGTTCTTCAAGTTGCAAATTAGATCTTAAAATATTTATGGTTGACTCCATGCCCAACAGATGCATTTATAGATACGGGTCTCTTCATATAGCAAGCAGATGGCCCCAAAAGTCACCAAAAATGTTATCTAAATAACTCTCCTAGTTATTTGGATAACTTATATTTTATCCTGACACCGATGTTTCACATTTCAAGTT
Source organism: Taxus chinensis (assembly GCA_019776745.2). Lineage (NCBI taxonomy): Eukaryota > Viridiplantae > Streptophyta > Pinopsida > Cupressales > Taxaceae > Taxus > Taxus chinensis. The sequence continues at coordinate 507,488,666 of CM034152.1, read as the reverse complement.
GCACACACTCAAGCTTGCCCCCTTGGCACTATTTTCTTGGCTGTAGTTCTTCTACATGCCTTGTGTGCCTTGATTCCTTCCTTCTTTTGTTCCTTTTCTCTCTACATTTTGCTATCTCCTTCCATTTCCTTTTATCCTTTCCCCATGTGTACCCAATTTTATTCCTATCCTTCCATGCACCCCTTGCATGCACCTCTATACACTTGCCTCCCAAATAGGCTAATTCCCTAGATTCCTCCCTGCATTCTTATATACACTAAACTGTGTCACACACCACCATTTCTTCCTTTCTACCGTGATTTCCTCAATTGAATTCTCACACCCCACTTGTATATTTGTCTCCTACAAGTATGCATCCTTTTCTTCCACGTGTGTCATTTTTATGTGCCCTTCTTCTACACCTTCCCACACATGCCTCTTGCTTCTGTGCCTTGTACTTTTTTTTGTGCCAGTCATTTTGCCACATCATCCTTCAGAATTGAGTGTGCTACATGCAACCTATCAAAGCACGCCAACAGGGCACTAAATCTGGAAAATCAACCAATACATGACAAGTGGCAAAAATTATAAAACATATCAATAGTTAGATGATTTCTTTAGTCAATCATCGTGTGCCACGTTTCATTGCATGTCATAAAAACCTGTAGACTTATGATATCTATAACATCTGCTACAGTGCTCAAATTGTAGCATACCTGGTCTTGTTTAAAATTTTCTCACGTGGGCTACACGTTGCAATATTCAAAATCAGATTTAGGTGGGATCTATTAAGAGGAAATTAGGGAAACATCATTAAGGTCATCAATTCACATCTAATCAACCTCAACCACTAGATTTCTTTCAGATTCAGCCTTCTCCCTTCTTCTACACACTAAAAAGACATGGGGAAGTACATCTGATAGCCTTATAGGTATTTTTGTAGGCATTGATCACTTATTTTTGGTGGTTGCAGATTTGAATCTAAGTTTCCCTCTCTTTCTCCTTCTCTTATCTCCTTCTTCTATAAATAGAAAAAATTTTATTTTAAAAAGGATCCCTCTCTATTGTAATGGCACCATGCCAAAATGGTGGCTGACTTCAAATGGGTTTTAGACCTTGACCTGGTCCCTGCAATGTATTCTCGCCTCCTATAGTGAATGTAACTGACTATGCATCCCTTAAGAAATAAAATCATGTTTTGTGGATATATTGTCTTCCCTTTCTCATTTTAATTTCATATCCCCTCTCTATTTTCATTTTCTAGCATGTTGTGAATCTCCTTTGCTTATATTCCCCATCTTCATGTATTATCTGTGGCACGTGCCATCCGACCTCTTCTCTTGCACCCTCTCTCTTTCCTCTTCCCTCACAGAGAGAGATCAAACCTTTCCCTGGTGATATTTCCTTCTTTATCTTAGGATTTACCTTTTCTACATAGCCTTTTATCCCTAGTCCCTTGGCATGTTAGTCTAGGATTTTATTTCAACATTAGGAGTAGCAGTAGTGTTAGAGATAAGTAGAGGAACCAACCATCCCAGAGATCTGTCCCAAGTGTGCAAGGTATGAAAACTTGGGGATGGTTCCATTATTATCTCAAACAGCTCAGTTCTTCTAGATCTGAGATGTGGGTGCAAGTTTGAACAACCAATATTTACTTTTGTATCAGTCACACGTGAAGTAGCGAGCAAGCAACTATGTGTAGAATGTAAATAATGTGTGCATGGAAATAATACTTCCATACTTTTAAGTGTGATGAATATGAACCATCTTTTTATCCCTTTTGATGGAGCTAGATGGATGAAAATGGAGTTATAGATGCCTTGATGGATGTAACCTTAGGTGGTGATAGTTAGTGCTTAGTGCTTGGTCCCTTATTATGATCACATAACTTTATATTTATATGATTCCTTCACTTTAGTTTCGTAATTAACCCTGAAAAGGTTGACTACCAAGAATATAATATTCTCAAATGGCTAGAAAGGAACCAAAAAGTGTGACCAAAGTATAAAGAGGACAAGGGATCCAAGAGGGGATGGGGTCTCCTGGCATTGGCATCCTAGTTGGGTGCTAATGTCTAGAATATAAATTTCGAAAGGTAAAAAGAAAAACTAAGAAAGTGCAAGTGTGAGATTGAAAGTAGAAGCATAAAGAAAAGAATGGTGGCCAAAGGCATGGGTTAATTAGTAATTTCTTACTTCGGAACCATATGAATAGTAATATGTAATCGAGACTAGATAATGACTCAAAGTGCATGATTTTGCATCTATAAATTTAGGGTTGATACATTTCCATGAACTCATCCATTTTCAAACCCTTTTCCTAGCCTAGGGTTTAACTTATCTATCCCATAGTTAGGCCTTGTGATATACAAACCTTGGAAATTTGGGGTTTCTTCCTTAAATTTTATATGACTTATTATAATGTTATAAAAAACTGCAAGGGTTACTATCATTTTAATCAATTCCAATCCACTTGTGGGTTTAAAAATTAGGATCCCACTAGACCATCACCTAATATGTTTGTTTCAACCTATGATGTGGATTATGTTTATGCTAATACATCTTACTCCTCTTTAACTTATATGGATTACAGGTATAATTAATCATCATATTATCATACTTATATGCTTCAAAATCCACCCAAATTTTCCACTCTTAGTGGGCCTCATATTGTTGGTATGACTTATACCAAATCTCCCTCTCCCATTTTAGAAGTACCTCAAGAGCCTATTTCTTCTCTTTTTTATCATTTAGTCCCACCTCCACTATATTATGAACATATGTTCAAATCTCTTTTTGATGATGAGCCCAGCTCTGAGTATGATTCTAGGGACACTGAATGGATTAGTGAGGATGAATATCTCAAATTCCATATTCCAACTAAGATTTCCACTTTGCTTAATCATTCACCCTTTTTTGATATACAACACACTAAGTATATCAATGACTCTATTTCATATGATGACGAGTTTCCATGGACATTCCCGACACAATTTTCTACAAATGCTCCTCCTACCACTAATATAGTTGATGATGATGATAATTCACATTCTTCTACTGCTATAGATAGTGGTTTACATAGTGATGTTGATTTCCATGTGATAATGAGCTTCCTATTTTAGACTATTCTCTTATTTTTCCTATTTCTCCTGATGATGCTCTTAATTTTAATAATGTTATTAATCATGATAATACTACTTCTTGTAACAATCATATTGTTCATAATGACGATCTTGTTAATAATGCAATTTTTATTACTAGTCATGCTTTTATTTATATTGATGTTAATTCTCATAATAATGTTTCTCCACATGATGATTTTATTGTTTGTACTTACAAAAATGCTAATTTTATTCCGTGAGTCTCCAAGTTCTCTCATGCATGTACATATGATGTTATTACTATTGATACTTCTCTTTCTCTTGTACAATTATTCAATGCAAACATTGATATACCTTTTATTTATAGTACATGTGACCCTCCTGCATGTATTGCTTCTAGTTCCATTACTTCTTCTAAACTTGTGGTTGATTCATTGTATGTACTGGTTGATAAGCTCCTCTTAAACTATATCACCGAAAGTAAACCTATAGCTCTTAATGTCCTTAAAAATGATAACATTACTTTTAAATAAAATAGTACTCCCATGGTTACTTTAAATCATAAAATCCAACCCTTGAACGAGCCTCTTGGTTTTCATATAATAGGTCCTCAATAGGTCATCTCTCTTATGCATGTGGTTGATTTGCAACACAAAGCACATACTCTAACCTTATAAAGTAAGGCCTATTATGCTTCAGTTGATTCAAACATTATACATGGAAACCCTATTTGATATCAATTCTTCCAATTAGCCTTCCCTCTTAATTTTACCATGCCTAATTTCACGTTGTTTGATGGGAATTCTGATCCTCAAAAACATCTAAATTACTATAGGTCTATAATGTCTCCATATAATAATGATAGGATAATTTATTTTCCCCAGAGTCTAATTAGCAATTCAATGTCTTGGTTTACTCACCTTTCTATTGGATCCATTAGCACATTCTTAGAACTCAAGGAATCTTTTCTCATTCAAATTATTGATGATAAGGGTCCTAAAGTTACATATGATTGGTTACCCTCTTTGCATCAAGGAAAATATGAGCATGTTATTGACTACATCCTATGTTTCAAAGCTATTATGTGAAAATTAATATAAAATCCTATGGATTTAGAAATAAAATACATATTTTCCAAGGCCTTGTCTTCCCACTTAAGGAAAATTTGTTTTATGACACGTTTTATTCATTCACTTGTATTTATTTTTGTGTTCTCAACCTTGAGAGTGATATTTTTCCCATACATACTTCCACATATTTTCATGATTTTATTCCTAATACATCCACTTAATCCACATCTATCATTCCATGTGATCCACCTACTTTTTTGAATGAGGTTAACATGTTACACCTAAAACCACAGTTACTACAAAATATTTTCCACCTCCTAACTACAAACCTGTCTATATTGACAAAACCATTGATCATTTACACAATATTTTTCTTATTTTTCTTGATAAGAGAATGGTTTGATTACCCTTTATTACATATCATCCTCCCCATTAGTTGGAATATGAAAAATTCCAACCCTTTTGTAATTTCCATTGCATCAATGGGCCCCATGATAATGATTCTACACTAGATCAAAAAATTAAGTGGCTTGAAGATAAAGGAATTATTTCATTCAATACACATCATGCACTTAGATCTCTTTCCCCTCTTCTCTCAAATCATCCTCCAAATACAATGAAAATTTATGATGGGACTTACATGAGCAAACCATTCTTGCAACCTCTTAATAAATTTGACCCTCCAAAGGTGGTTGTTCTTAATCACCCAATACAAAAATATAAAGTCAAATCGGTTACAAAAAAAAAATTATTAAAAAATATAATCGATTCAATCACATCTATTTTATGGACACAATATAATAATTATATGGTCAACCTACTAGTACCTCACATGAAACCCCTGACTATGCATCTTAGTAATCTAGAGTTATTGCATGTCTTTTATTTGGTTAGACTACCATGAATTCTCAACTTAACCTTCATCATGTGTAATAGTTCTTTTCTTTACACTCAATGTATTTTATTGATTACCTAAGGGCACATAAGGATTACCATTTTTTCTTTATTAAGAATATGTTTCCTCACTACTTGCTTTACTCCCACATAATTTTGATATGAGGATCTTATCACTATCTTTACTTATGACAAAAACATTAAATGTACATGAAAACTTATGTTTTCTATTCATTATCAACACACCTAATAAATTATTTGAAACCAACAATATTCAAAACATGTTTCACATAAAATTCTATAGTGCTCTGTCACATCATTATAATACATGTAACCAAGTAAATCTATATACCAAATCAAGCATCTCATCACGCAATGACATCATATGACCTCAATAAAAAAATATGCATGTACGTACGTACGTACATACATATGTATGTGTGTATGTATGTATGTATGTATGTATGTATGTATGTATGTATGTATGTATGTGTGTGTGTGTGTGTGTGTGTATGTATGTATGTATGTATGTATTTATGTATGTATGTATCGTAAAATCTAAAATTACAATATAATGAGGGTCATGCCCTTCTCACATATATCTATACATCATCACTATCATCATAATCCTTTCTCAACACCTCTCCAAGAGTTTGAGCACTCGAGGCCTCCACTATATCTCCTTGGCCATGAGAATGTGATTGTGATATCTGTTATCATAGTCTCTCTTATAATGTCCCTTGTTTTTCCTAGCCTCTACATACTCTACATGTAAACTGACAAATCTCATCAGCAAATCCTACAAAATATCTATCCTAGGTGGAGGTTGAGGCCTTCATTTTAGCCCAAATATGCTCTCATCCCTCTCAATTTATAACACAATATAGGTGGTTTTTTCCACAACTACTAGATCGAATAAATACACATGTTCTCCTACAACATCATCCACATGCTCAACATAATGCTGACCACCACATTGCTAGGAATGTTCCTTATTAGTGTCCTCACAAATGAATCAATGATCATTGTCCAATACACATCACCTTTATACAAAATATAAAACATCTACGTATCAATATCATCTACTCAGTATTTTTCAAATATTTCATATCAAAACATTACAAAAAACCTTATATACAAATATAAATTACGTATGATAGTAATGAAAATGGAGACAACATCATCTACAAGGGGATTTCCCTCACCTAAACCATATCATATCATATATGAGGTCATCCCTAGTGTGCCTCCTCATACATATGGGGACATACTCTCTCCATAACCTTTTCCTAATGGTACTCCTCCTATTGGGCATCCTATAATCACCAAAAATAATAATACCCTGGGGACTCTTCCCACCATCAGGTGTATGTTTTGGTACATCTTGCATCATCCACATCACCCTCTAAAGCCAATGGATCCACTTTATATGTGGGTAGGGAAATATGTGCACTATGTTAGTTCTAAGCGACTCCCATCTCTTAGAGTTACATGAGTTGATCTCATCTGCATATATGGTACTAAAGGAACATCCTGTACTAACCCAAACTAGCACATCACATGCTCCTATTAATATAAATATCTTATCCCTTTAAATTTATCCTCTAGCCAGATGGTATGTTGTACCCCACATAACTCCATGACATCCTTTTTCCACCTTATAAACTCTCTATAGGGCCTCCACATAATGCCACTGGGGGTCAACCTATCCAATATAGATCCATAAAATGTAATATGTGTACCTTGTTTCCTTAAATATCACCCTTTATGATGAAAATATATTTTCATGGATCCAATTGCCCCCTAGACCTCCAATTGGTTATATAATAGATATGTTGTCATACTCTCATATATGTAATACAATGATAGCATCTACACCACCTCCATGGCTTTGTAATGTGAATATGTAGAAATCCACATATAAGTGGGAGATAACATTGTGGCCTCAAGTACATCTCACTCTATCATCCTCTATGGACTGGAATATCTACCCTAATCGATAGGTAATCGACACCTTGCCACCATAAAAAAATATAAATTAGGATAATAACATTGTTATAAAGTTATGCAACTATGGAACACATGTTGTCATAATCAAACTCAATCAAATGGTTGGATCTACAAGGCCACCTATTCCCAACCAAAACCTATGTACCTTATACACCTAAAATAACACATCCACTACTAAAACATATACTCTCTCACCCACAAGTGATAATTTCAAAATATGATATACATCCTCCAATGTCACGGTCATCTCCCCTATTTGAACCCAAATATTTCATGTTTCTGGATTCCATCGCTCATATAATGTCGTGATCAAATGCATATTTGAGGTCACCTCCCCAAATCTGGCTACATTTCATAAATTGAATCTATCTAATGTATCCCACCCATTATCATCCAAACCTAAACAAAGTAGTGTCTCTATGTAGTGGCCACTAAAAAAATCCCTATCATATACATATATTTATAATCATAGACCAATGAAAACATAAATCATTTATCTATCATAAAAAAAAATAGTCAAAATTTATAAAAACATATTCCTTATTAAAATTTACATGTATATGCAAATAGATTTTTTTTATTTTCCTCATTGGTTCAAAACTGTATCAAACCATACAACTATTCCCCAAAGGTAAAAAATGTAGCATTCAACACTATATGCCTTGACAATCTCAAAATTGACAGAAAATGATTCTTCCAAAATGCTAAAAATTATAATTATTTTACAAAAAAATTACTAGTTTTTGACAATTACCAACTCATCAACTATCTATGCATGTATGACATCACCCACGTAGTAAAATCACAATTGAAAAGCCTCTCTAGTTTGCCAAAACTTATCTCTCTTATATAAAAAATCACTATTGATAGTAGTAACTATGGCATCAGGATCACACCTTTTTACCTAATCCTATTAAGCTCATTAATGCCTCAAAATTAATGGCATCAGGGTCATTAATTATAAATTTGGGTTTATCCAGAATCTATCACATTTCCTAGTTATAGTGTTGACATGGTTTTAAACTAATCTAAGACTAGTTAAGTCATCCTTATAACCACTCTTATGATGTTAATTGATATATTAATTTAACATGCCTGCAAATAACTTAGTTTCAATTAAAAATATGTATATAACTATATTTTTCTATAGTTTATAACATATAATATTCAATTCTAGTTAAATCAAGTGAATTAATCATCTAAAATTAATTTAGGGTTAATACACCCATGAGAAGATGCCCATAATGATTTTCTACCCACACTCACAAATGTAGAAAACCACCAATACTTGTTGGACCACCACTCACAAGGAACAAAACCTTTATTTGCTACCAAATGATGTAGATGTGGTTAGGGTGCTTAATGAAGAACTTCTTGGGACCATACAACCCTCAGAACCACATGTGGAAAATATACAAATGTGCTTACAAAAAGACAAAATTTGAATTTGATAGTAGAACAAAACATTGAAAACCTGTATTCATATACTTAGAGGAATAGTTCAAATACATATTGATCACCATTAATATAGTCATAATGTCATAAAATCATTCTCTCACTAACTACATGCTAATTTAAGCATTAAGCTCGCATATTGTAGAAACTCAAATTTGGAAATTTATCAATTTTACCTTGATGATTATGACTGTGATCCTTTTTCTAAGATAAACAAACTCATCATCCCCCACTTAGTACATGTTTTTTATCTCACTCCTAACTTTCTTATTCCCACATAATGATGTGTTGACACTTTCTAAGAACAAATGCATAAGATTAGTACTTAAATTTTGAATTTCATTGTGCAAATTCCATATTTCATCCACCATCTCCCTATCCAAAACCGTACTCTAGGGTTAATATGTGGCATTTGTTCCTAGTTAAATTATATTGTCTTGGATCAACACTTCTTCCAGCTCTAATTTTAATTTAATATCATTTTTTGGGTCTTTTCATCTTCCTGGGTTGACTTTATCATAATGATTTACCTTAAGAACCCTATATAGGAAAGTTAACATCACCTCATTTACACACCTTGCATAACTAAGGAGAATATAGAAAATAAATTGGTGCACTCATTTTAAATGCATATAAAAGGAACCCAAGGTGCCCTAAATCTTCCCAAAGATGCACCTCCATTAGGGCAGCCACTACTACAGTTTTAAAACACTCAAAAAAGTCAAGGAGTTCAACTTTACACATTTATAAGCACTTAAATATCCCTACCAATGTTTTAGCAAGAGCATAATCATCTCAAGCATGTTCAAAGTGCTTCAAGTTGTCAACTAGATGCATTCATCTAGATATCACGTGCTAGGTGGAAAACTACATACAGTTTAGGGCCTCTTCAAAGTAGTGTTTTCATAGATGGTACATGAATTAAAATTTAACCTAAACACTAACCTTCTTTCAGGGTCTTCCACCCATAGTTAGTTTTAGATTTCCTCTCAACTAATTTCATACGGTTTTTGGATTAAGTGACAATCAGGATTCGAAAGTGAAGCATATTTTTGGATCACCAAAGGGAACAACAAGTTGAATGACTCCACTCATAGAAGTTCCATTACCATACAATATGTCTAAGACCATAAAACACATTTAATACTATACATATGTCCCTAAAATACTTCTATGGTTCTATACTAGTATATTTTCAAGTCACAATTCCTGTAATGAAGCTCTGTAGGCTCATATCTGTTGATTTGTCCAAGCAAAAATTAGGTAAAATCACTTAGAAATAACATCAAATACTAATAACTTAGAAAATAAGTCACAAGGTCAAAACCATATAGTAGGTTTAATACTGTACATACATTCCTAATCCATTCCTACATTTTTTCCTTAGGGAAGTTACAACAAATTCTCACAACAGGTTCAAATTTTCACTTATGGTTACAGTTTTTGGCACAATTTCATACATAGATGACTCGGTTCATTTTAGTTTCAGGGGGCATGAATGTTTGGATGCCCTCTTATCCACAACACTCAAATTTAGTTTCATTTTTAGGTATATTGGGGGCATGGTTCTCCTTTCCCCAACTTAATTTCAACACATTTTAGTTTTATTCAATTTCTAATTAGTTGTGCAGTACATGGGGAGATTATGGTGGTAATTCATTCTCTTTTATACTATGTGTCTCAATTTTTAAATTAGGCCTAGATCTATTTGTAGAAGTGTGGTTCGTGAGGTTATGGAAGGTAGTGTAGAAACTAATTTATTTTTAGGCATTCCTTCATCTCATCTTACACCTAAGGTAGAAGATATAAAAGTTACTGAATGACTTTGATACATAGTCTTCTTCCTTCATAGGTTGTTTTGGCTCCTCACTCTTCTTATTTTTCTTTGAAATTATTGTCTTGGGTTCCATACACCCAATAATCAAGCATCTCCTTGACACAGTTGGGGACTGATCACCCCCAATTCTTTGGAAAAGTTCAACAATCCAAATCTCCAAGCACAAGTAAAGAATGGGAAACTCTTCCCTCCACAAAACAAAAAAGTGTACTCCTTTCATGTTTTGCATCTCTTTATTGTACTCTTAAAAAATTAAAATTTCATTCACTTTGCATCTTTATATTTGAGTTAAATTTCAATTCTTTATCACGGGAATTAACAACACTTTGTGTTGTAGGTTTCGTCTTGGATCATGTTAACACTAATACAACATGATATTACAAAACTAACATTGAGTGAAGACAAAGTGTATCGACACACTCAAGTATTTTTTCCTTTAAGCATGTAATTTAATTTAATACTTAAAGGGGGGATGTAGACACTAAAATTTGGTAATTATATTCTCTAACACTATTTTTCTTGGTAATGATATCTTACTCAAACAAGTTCACTTCACACATTCTCATCTGGTACATCCCTAAGTATCTTGTTGGGATTACTTTCTTTTACACACACATCTGTCAATAGTTTTTTAGAATTGAATACATGAAATAATAAACTCCACTTTATATCTTCCAAACTTCACATTGTAGGTTTGTACCCTTGGTTCAAAAACATATAGTAGGGGCAAGAACGTCTATATGGTTCTGACCCTAATTTACAGTCTTGACCTAGTTCACTCTAGTCCTAAACTTCTTATTGCATGTTATTCTTTGGGTCACTTAATTCCTCTCAGTTGACCTTTCTAAATTGAAATAACTTTATAAGCATGATCAATCAAGTTAAAATAACCTCATTTGTAACCTAACACTCTTAAGAAATCTTATGGAATCCTATTGAAAAGCTAGCACAAAAGGCACCCAAATATCCCGACATTCTAAAAATATGTACATTCATTAGGACAGTAGTATTTAGAAGTGTGAATCTTACCACAAGGTCTGGTAAATTTATTCCCACATTTACAGGCATTCAAAGTCACCCACTCAAGTAGTTTTCACAAGAGAGAAACTCAAGTCAAGCATTGTCAAGGAGAAGATGTCAAATTTGATTACACTACAACTAGATATCACATGTTAGGTGTAGATTGACGTGTGGTTTGAGGCCTCTTAAAAGTAGTGCCAACATCGGAAGTACACAAGGGTGCCCAAATACCAACTAATGTTTATTTTTCATTACTTCATTAATGGTTATCATTTTGAAGAATTGATCATAGTATTTATAGATCCTCATAGTATGATCAAGAGTGACCGAAAGACATCAAAAAAGAGAATCAAACAAGATACAAACCTAGAAATCCACACGTTACAATTCTGAGAAGGTACAAGCTTGTCTAAATGGGGTAAAACCATAAATTTTTTCCTACCCCTATAGTATTGTCCTTCCCCAAGTGGTCTTCAACTCAGAGTTCTATTTTCAAAGGTTTCTCTAGTCTAGATATCCTTGTTCCAACATTTAGATTACCTAGATCAGCCCAGAATCACCTGTAATCAACTAAATGCACTCAATCCCATGTAATTGTGAGTTTGTATTATATCATGTACATTTGCTACAAGTATTAATTTATTATTATGATATTAAATGGTTAATATTGGAAGTTAATTAGTCATAATAACCCCTATAATATTTATTTCATTCTTAGTTTGATTATAGTATTAAAACTCTAATTAAACACCAAAAAAGGTGAAAACATTTGGAAAAACCTCTTGACGACATTTTACACATTTACCATGTACTCCTAATATTATTCTAAAATAATTACTTGATTACAATCTGTTATCTCTCCCTCCAACGTTTGAGGCTAACATGAGAAAGCCTTAAATTAAGACTTTTGATAACAAAGCCTATTGCAATTATCATTGATGTGTTGGTCATTCCATGGAAATTCCTCAAGATTCATCATATTATTTAGGATCTTATTGACTCTAATGTCATTGAATGGTATGAACCCACTAAATCTTCTAAGCTGACAAATAATAATTCTAAACTGAAAATCTTTAATGATCTACTCCCTAAGCATACAAATGATACATATAATTTTTAAGTGCATAATTTTCATCATGCGATACCACCACCACATTCTTATGATCATCCCTTATATTTTATGATTGGTACTATTGCTCATACATATCCTTCTACACCATGAATCACTTTCAATGACTTTGATATAGATGACACATTTATTTATGATACATTGTCTATTCATGTCTCTATTCATCAAGTACCTATACATGGTGTATTGGTTAATCCACACAACAAAGATAATTCCTACTCTTTATCATTAATTCAATCTCTTGTCATATCTAAGCACAAAATCTTGTATTTGAATCTAATTCTCTCTATCATTGTATCATATTACCCATCACGATTACTCATATTATCACACATATTTCGTTCTTGGTTGCTAATTCTCTTAGCTCTGGTACATTACACCTTGGTTTTCCTTATTTATATGCCCTTAAGGATATACCATCAATCATTCACCAATGTATCAAATTCATTCAAAATCATTATGTTTTTACAATGCGAGGTATCCCTTTTTAGGCTCATTCCCTGAGCATGCCTAGTGATTTTCCCATAGTCTTTATCCCTACTCCAAGTACACCTACAAATAGGTCCTTAGATTCGCACACTAATATTCCTAGGTATTATGATAGATAATTGGATTCTCACATTGATTTGCATAGTTCTAGTCTTCCTAGGTCTTCTAATAGATCCTTGGATTCACACACTACTTCACATAGTTATAATCCTCCTAGGTTTGTTGATGGGTTGTTAGATGCATACACTGATTCACATATCTTTGGTACTCTTTATAGGTATTTGGTTACACATTTTTATTCACACATCTCTAGTATTCCTAGACCGTAGGCTATCCCTCCATCCACATATATTGTCTCTAGTTGCTTACATTTTCATAAGATGCCCCGCCAATCCTTTAGAGCCTCATGTCACTCTATATCTCCTCATTGGTATTCAAGGAATACTCTTTCTTCTATTATAACATACAATTATCATACACCTCATACTATCCATGGTATTTTTATACATTTCTCTTTTCCTAGGCCCTCTTTGGCACATATTATTAGAATTGTTCCATCGGCTTTTGAGTCACATTCTTTGATACATATAAGGCATGTGCCTTAATCATTTGCATCTATTGTTTCACCTCATTAGGTAGAATTCATACTATCCCTATACATAGATATACACTAGAAAATTCCAAAAACATTGATATAATTGTAAATAGTAAAAAAATTTGAATATATGCAAAACCACAAAACTTGGGACCTACTTCTCTAGCATACATTATTTGTACTTTACATTACACATGTTATTTGTCTTTTTTCTTTGATAAATAGAATTTTATTCTTTATAAACATGTGTTCATGGGCTTATTGAGCATGATTTTGGACATACATGATTATGGGACCTATTGTGGTTCCTTACACACTTCTTCTAGGGGCATCCTTTTATGCAAACTAGGTGCTATTATTTCATTATAAAACCTTTTCACTTCCTCATTATGTTTAATTACATAATTAGTGTATTTTCTATCTTTTGGACTAATAGGACTAACATATGTTTCTTATGCGGTGATGACAAATTTTTGGTTTCATATGATTTTCTCTATCTCACTTGTTATGTTATTTCATGACATTATGATACTCTTGTCTTTCATGCATGCTTGCTAGTTGTGTGTGTAGTTTCATTTTTTATACCTTGATTATGGCCTAAGGACCTTGTTTTTTCTTGTGACATCATGGATACCCCATGTTTTTGGCATCATTCCTTTCTTATGTAATATTGCATTTGTTTTTTGTAATCCCAAGGAATTTTATTGTCTTCCGACACCATGGGTGTGTCCCATGTTTGCAGGTGTTAAGAATTTTTCCTAACGTAATTTTCACCCTTATCTTTTCACTTACATATGCATTACTATTACTAACTGATACTAGTTCTCATGTTTACATTTTTGTTATTCTTCTTCTTGTTGTTATTGTTGCTCTTGATTTTGTGCCATGGTTTCCACCATGTGCATCCTCTTTACAGGTAGTATCCACCACATCATCCCTTCATTTATTTTCTACACATATAATCAAACTTATCAGACATGGATACACATCTATTATTTTGAGCCAAGCACTAAAAATTTTCATCACATGTGCATCAAAATAGGGGGAATTCATCTAGGTATATTCTACACCTATTCCATACACCTGATTTTTTTGAACCTAGACACAAACACAAAATATGGAAAAACACCTAGAAACAACATCAGACATAGAAATTTAGACAAACAAAACATAAGGTAAAAATTGTATAGTAGGGTCAGTACTGTACAGACATTCCCAACCCATTCCTACATTTTCCCCTTGGGGAATTTACATAAAATTTTCTCAACATGTTCATATTTTCACCTATAGGTGGAGGTTTTTGGAACAATTTCATACTCTGATGACTTAATTAGGATAAATTTCAAGGGGAATGAAATGTATTACACCTTCTTCTCCACAACACTCAGTTTTAGTTTCAGTTTTATGGATATTGGGTACCTATGTATCCTTTCCCCGACTACATTTCAACATATTTTAGTTTATTTTAGTTTATACTTAGTTTTGTGAAAAATGGGGAGAGTATGAGGAAATTCATTCTCTTTTGCATTATGTGTTTTAATTTATAAATTGTACCTAGATCTATCAATATCAATGTGGTGCATGGGGTTATGGAATGTATTGAAGCAAATAAGTTCTTTGTATGTAGTCCTTCCTCTCCTCTCACACTTGAGGTAGAATATATCAATATTGTTGAATGAATTTGATATGTTATCTTCTTCCTTCATGGGGTGATTTGGCTCCTCACTCTTCTTATTTATCTTCAGCATTCATGTGTTGGGTTCCATACACCCAATACTCTAGCAACTCATTAGCACAATTAGGGGCTAATCACCCTCAAGTATTTGGAAAAGTTTAACAATCCAAATCTCTAAGCACAAGCAAAGAATTAGAAAATATTCCCTCCATAAAATTAAAAAGTGTACTTCTTCCATGTTTTACATCTTTTTATTATACTCTTACAAATTCAAATTTCATTCACATTGCATCTTTATACCATAGTTAAAGTTCAATACTTTATCCTAGGCATTGATTACACTATGTTGTAGGTTTCTTCATGGATCATTCCAATACCAATACAACATGATCTTGGAAAAAAACATCGAGTAAGGAAAAATTATGTCAAAACAATCAATTATCTTTTCCTTTAAGCATGTAATTTCATTTCATACTTAAAGGGGGGAAATGTAGACAATAAAATTTGGCAATTCTACTCTTTTACATTATTGTTCTTGACATTTTTTTCTTCCTCAAACAAGTGCACTTCACACATTCTCATCTGGTGCATCCCTATGTCTCTTGTCTAGTTTCCTTTCTTTTACACACTCATCTATCGATAGTTTACGAGAATTTAATGCATAAAATACAGTAAGAAAATCCACTTTATAGATTTCAAAATTTAGATTACAAGTTTGAGCCCTTGGTTCAAAAACATAGAGTAGGGGTAATAATGTATGTATGGTTCTAACCCTAATGTATATCTTGACCTAGTTCACTCTAGTTCCAAGCTTCTTGTTACACATTATTCTTTAGGTCACTTACTTCCTCTATGTTTTCCTTCCCAACTTGAAATACATTCAGAAGCATGGTTAAACAATTGAAACTCACCTCATTTGTAACCTAACACTCTTAAGAACTCTTATTGAATCATATTTCAAAAGCTATCAAGAAAGGGACCCAAATATCCCTAGATTATAAAAATATCTTTTCATATTCATTAGGGAAATATTATGTACAGGTTTGAATATGACCACTAGGTATAAGGATTTGATTCCCACATTTGTAAGCACTCAGATTCAACCACTCAAGTAGATTACATAATAGAGAAACTAAATTCAACCATGTCAAAGATAATATTTTAAATATGGTTTCACTATAGCTAGATATCACATGTTATGTGGTTTGAGGCATCTTCAAAGCAGTGTCAATTTCGGTGGTGCATAGGGAATTTTGAAACCCAACTAATGTTTTTTTGTAGGAAATCACCATGGTTAGGGTTTTTAAATATTGAGAAGATTATTTAAAGATCCTTGTAGCATGATTGAGATTGATTAATAGAAAATAATGATGAGAATCAAAGAAGTGACAAACCCAAAAATTCACAGGTTGTAGTTCTGATTAGGGGAAAACTCGTATAAAGGGTAAAAATCATGCATTCATTCCTTCCCCTTCTATATGGTCATGCCTATGCTTTTCTTCAACTCAAAATTTCATTTCCACAATTTTCTCATGTCCATATATCCTTGTTCCAACATTCATATTACTTAGATCATCCCAGAATCACATGTAATCAATTAAGTACATATAATTTTATGTATTTGTGAGTTTGTATTATATCATTCCAATTTTTTACAAGTATTAATGTATTATTTTGATATTAAATGATTAATTTTTGAATTTAATTAGTCATAATAATCCCCTATAACATTTATTTCATTCATAGTTTGATTATAGTTGTAAAACCCTAATCAAACACCAAAACAAGTGAAAACACTTACATTACTTTTTAGTTTTTGTGCATTCTATAATAATATAATCTTAAGTTAATCTTAAAAAGGGTGTAAATACACCCACTCTTTTCTCTTATTTACAAATTTCTCTATAAAAAATTGAATATCTAAGGCAATCTAGCATTGTTTATATAACAAACTAATGCCACAAACTTAACTCCTAAAACTAAGGAGCAATACAAAGTTACGGTCGAAAGGAGAAACTATAGACTCAGTCAAAATTTTTGAGATTTCATGAATTTAAATTATCTTTCTCCAATGTTCAAGGATTATAAACAAATTTTTAGTATTTCAAGTCTCCAATCAGTAAATAATTCATGAATTTAATTCAAACTTTGTAGTATTTCACATCTTCCGCAAAAATTTCGATGCTTGTAAGAAAAACTTATAATATTTTTCATGTCTTTTACAAACAATCCTTTGATTACTATGGACTATAAAAGTTACTAACATTACACAATGGGATTGTGTAGAACACTGACATTGTACAATAGGCTTATGCACTACACCAAAAATGTAGAAATATAACTCTAGTATTCCATGACCCGTTGTTTTACCAAATAAGTTGTGTGATAAAACAAATAAGGTAAAAGGTCAAGGAGGAATACCTATGATATGTAGGTTGAAGGTTGAATGTGCACATTACTTACTTTATCCATGTTTATTATAGAGAAATATTTTTTTGGGAAGGACTACTTGTAGATACAAAGCAAGACGACCAAATGATATTAAGTAACAAGATACAAAGGACTGTCTAGCAAGGCTAGATTCAAGAAGCGTGATGTTTCCTTGAATGGATGTCAATCCTTTGTTTTTATAAAATCAATGAAATCAAACATGATAAATAAAGGTCTTAATTCTAACACTTTTATTTTATTATGTCAAAACATTATCAACAAACTAGATTAAGAAAAGTATTGAAATCTAAACTAATCTAGCATCAGACAAGGTGTGTTTCTAGCTAGGACAGATCATAGAGATGTTAGGTAAGGTCATAGACATATCTGGTAAGGTCTAGGTGGATTTTAGGTTATATTAGAGGAATTTTGGTGAGGCTTAATAGAAAACATAGTGACTAATATTAGTCTGGTGGCCAATGCTGGTAGAGATCGGAGAATAGTGACGGTTAAGGTGGTCGGCATCAGTAGGGGCAATTTGATATTAAATTATTAAACAAAGGTTTTTAGGCTCTCTGTGATTGCACAGAGAGTGAGGGTAGTGTGGTTTGAGTCATAATATGGGTGAGAAGACTAAGGGATACTAAGAAGGAGGTTTGGAATGATGACAAGACTTGGGATGGTTGAATAGTGGTTTTGTGGGAAGAAGGTGATGTAAATGAAATAGAGAAATAAAATACTGAAAGGAGTAAAATATCTATAAAAAGAATAAGACAAATGATTAGAATCACAATACTTACTTGATATCTTACAGATCTTGGGATTTGGAATGGTTGATGGTTGATTGGAGAATATGTTCTTGAGTCCAGTGCCACAAAAATATGATCTATGTGCTCTCACTGGTATTCCAACACTCTGGAAGGGGAAAATGGTTGCTTGTCTTACACTTTGGTTGTGTGTTGTGTGTGTTCATCGTCTAGATGTAGGAGGGCTTGAAGATTCATGATTGAATGTAATAAGGCTCCAATAACTTAATGAACAACCCGTGTAAATATTTTTAAAAGTGTATATAAGGTAACTAATTGTGATTAGGTGACCAATGTCAACTGAGGTATAAATGACATCAGTTAAGGTGGGAAAGTCTAGGTTTTCCAAAAATAGTCATATCTTTATTATTTTTGGCATGATTTTGATTGAGTTCATGTAGGGAAGTGGATTTCACATGAGAGAAGGCAAGAAGGTTATAGAAAATTTCCATTTAGGTTTAGGAAGAAGTCTTAGTTAGTTAAGTTAAGTGGTGACTTAGCACTGGGAGTGATGACTCAGTGTTGAGAGTGATGACTTGGTCATTATGAGTTAAATACCTCTAGAATGGTTCCAAGGTGAGGTGTAATGATGAGGTAGAAGTGTGAGGGTGTAATTAACTTAATTTAATTAATTTAATTAATTAATTTAATGTGAGGATGAATATTAGTATAGGATGAAGGGGTCATGACTAATTAAATATATTACGTTAATTAATTGAAGGAGACCAATGGGAGTGTTACCCAAATTTTGTGTCTACATTTGCCCCTTTTTGTCGCATATCTTTTATTGGTAAGCAATGTAGAAAAAAATAGGGAGTCAATGTCCTAGGTATATGTGGAGGTTTGGTTGCCCCAAGTAGGGCTGAAGGTGATCCCCCTCAAACTTTGAACCGATGAGGTTGGAAAGGTATTCAAGGAGTGGTTTGATAAATAGGTGATTAATGAAAGTGAGGGTCAGTAGGTAAGGGTATGGTCATTTTGGGTAATGGGTAATGGCCGTATTGGGTAATGGTTAATGGAAATTGAATGCACACACACACATAAATTGTGATATGGTACAAGGTAGAAGATCTTACAACCTCTATGTTTTCAAAAGGGTGATAAGTTTATCCAAACGAGGTTGAAGTCATTAAGGTATCCAAGGTATAGGATATGGTCATGAAGCACAACGAGGTCTGGTGTAAAAATAGGTAATAGGTTTTGTTCTATGGCACCAAAGGTATGGTCAGGATGAACATAACATCATTAGGAAAGGTAAGGTCATTAGGCTAAACAACACGGGTAATAACACCGCAAAGTATAGCAAGTACACAAATTCAAACATCACAAAAGGTGATTTACATCGAGGTATGTAGTTCAAGGCATGGGTAAGGCCAAGGTATAGGTAAATAAAATGTCCCTAAAGGTAGTTAAGGAAATGTATATGTGATGTAGCTTTGTGAGTAAGGTGTAATAGGTCTTTGTAAAGTCAAAAGTTGTTAGAGAAACATTATTTGTAGGAAAAAATGAGCATAGGGTAGGTCATATGGTTATGTCAGGTGATCGATGTTGGTTATAGTGTAACCAACGTCAGTTATGTCAATTTGAGATTAAAAAAGGAAAATTCTACTTTTATGGATTCATTTTGAACTTGCCATTTTTAGAAAATGATAGAGGCGAAGTTTACTCATGTATATCGATGTATATATCTATTGATACACACACTCTCCCATTTATATAGTTAATGATGTTGACTGAATGGATGATGTATTTGTTTTAAATTCCCATTGTTATTGTGTATTAGGGAAACTAGTTGAATTATGCACGATGGAGTCGAGGTCATGTAGCCATGGTTGAGTTTCGGTGAGTTAGGAATGGTGGAGTCAAGTATAGGCATGGTGGAGTTTAGGTGATTAAGGCATGTTTATACATGGTGGAGTTTAGGTTTAGGCATGGTGGAGGTCATCTAGGCATGGTTGAGTTTAGGTGAGTTAGGCATGGTGGATTTAAGGTCATATATGCATGGTGGAGTTAGGTATAAGCATGGTAGAGTCGAGGTATAGGCATGGTTTGAGTTTAGGTGATTTAGGCATGATGGAGTCAGGTTTAGACATGGCGGAGTCTAGGTCATTTACGCATGGTGATTTTAGGTGAGTTATGCATGGTGGAATCAAGGTCATGTAGGTATGGTGGAGTTGTGGTATAGGAATTGTTTGGTTATGTTTCTACGTTTGATTTAATTTCAAGTTATTAGTAGTATGAAAAATAAATGATGATGTATATGTATGTTGTGGTTTAAATTTCCAAATATTTGATATCATGAAAATGTGAAATGATTGATGTATGATATGGTGATGTTTAAATATGGTAGGTATGTATGTTGTTATGATTTTTTAATTTCCCATTTTGTGTAAAATGGAAAAATCACTAAGGTAGAATGTGAATATAAATGGGTAAAATTTGTTAGGGGTAAGAGTGGCCAAGCTAATCACCAAGGACCCCATGCCCTTGGAGTGTTGCCTACATAGCCCTAGTGAAAATGGGCCTTAGGATGATGTAGTTCTCCCATAAGCTAGGTAAAAATATGATGAGGAGAGATGAATGGATCGGTAGGTTGTAAGCATGATTAAGTCTAGGTAATTTAGTCAATGTTGAGTTTTAGTCATATAGGCATGGTTGAATTTAGGTCGAATAGGCATGGTTGAGTTTAGGTAATTTAGGCATGGTTGAGTATAGGTTGAATAAGCATGGTTGATTTTGGTGGAAGAGGAATTCCTAGAATGTAGGTGTCAAAGGTTCGGTCCTGTGAAGGAGGATTAATAAGTAAGAAAAGAGGTGAACAATAAGAGGAGACAAAAATCTGTCTAATTGGTAAGAACTATTACGGGTCTATTATACCAAAGATTGTCTTATGAACATAAAAACCTAAAGGCATTGCATGATTGACTATTCTAAGGGTGAAGAATGTCACATGATCATAAAATGTCACATTTTCAGCATGTCCCTTGAGTAGAAGAAGATTAGAGAGGAAAGGAAGTGAGGTGAAAGAAGTTGGTTTAGTGTAACCTGGTGTGAGACAACATGCCTCTTTGGAAAGAGACCCAAGATCAAAATAGGGAAGTCCATGATGAAAAAATCATATTTTTCATTGTGCTTTTGTGTTTATATACTGATTCATGTGGGAATTCTATGTGGGATGAGTAGAGTATCTCTTTGAGTTCTTCGTGAAGCTGATCAATGTGGGAAGCTTCAAATATATATATATATATATATATATATATATATATATATATTGCAAGAATAGTCTTCTTTTTGTGATAGACTATGTACAATATGGCTAGCTTTGTATAGCTTTCCTTCAAAGGAGCAGTCTATTTGTAGCACCAAGACAAAAAAGTAGATGTCCTTTTTTTAGGAGATGATATTTTTGTGAGAAGTTTGACTCGAGTAGTTTTGAATTTGAAAATCTTGTATATTGCTTTTGAATTGTTATTTGTACTTTTAGGTCATGGACAAGACTATAGAGAAGTATAGGCTTCTTTTATGAAGACAAAACCATAACACACAGGGTTTAGTTATGAAAGAAATATTTTGAGTGACAAACGACCATGGAATTCCATCCTGAAAAGGAAAAAAAGTATCCATGAGAATTATGCCATGAGTAGATCTTTGGTACTCATATTGAAGATAAGGTTGAAAGGTGATGGGTAATCACATGATTCTTGTTTATTCAGTGATCCTTAAAATAGGTAAGTGGAAGGTGAATGGTGCTCAAGGGATAAGCAATTAATAGACATAAGGTGATCTAGGACTTGATTAAACAATATAATGGTCAAATATGTAAGGCATTGAGGATCTCAGGTTCGGGTTTTCCTTTGAGTGAAGACAAATAATAATCACTTGATCCATAGGTATGAGTAATGATATAAGGTCCAAGCCAATTAGGAGAAAACTTTCCCCATTTACTTTTCTCCCCTTTGGTTACATGTTGATTTTCCTTCAGGACAAGGTCACTTACCTTGAAGGTTTGTTCAAGGACACATTTTTCATAGGCACATTTGATATGTTTTTGGTAGATTTGGAGGTGATCAAGAGAATTTAGATTGTTCTCATCTAATAATTCAAGATGTTCCAAATGATCCTGGAAAAAATCATCATCGTTGAGTATATCTTTGAGTGAGATACAAAGAGATTGAATTTGGAATTTGAGAGGCAAGAAAACCTTTATACCATAGACCAAACAAAAAGGAATGGAATTAGTTGAGGTAGGAATACTAGTGTGATAAGCCCATAAGGAAAAATTAATGTGCATGTGTCAATTCTTTCTAGTATCGTCAACCAATTAAATAATATTTTTTTTTAGGAGTTTTTTTAAGGATAATAAGGTGAAGAAAAACTGAGTTGTATGCTATGATCCCAGAGAAAAGAAGTGAAATCTTCCTGTTCAGAAGCATCTAAATATTTCCCTATTTTTAGAATGTGTGAGTTGTCCTAAGTGTGAATATTGATTTTGATGGTTTATTTATTCAACACGGTTTATGTATCAAAAGGTAATGACCAGTAAATATAAGAATATTCCGCACCAAGGTAGGTAAGAGTAGACTCACCATCCTGACATTGAATGATGTTAATAGAATGTTTATTTTTATTGATCATGTCAAGATACAGGAAGGGAAGAGAAGAGGGAGCCTCTCCATCTCATTGATAAGTTATAGGTCCTAGGGAAATGGTGTTCATAAATAAAAAGTTAGGATGAATGGATTCTAGATCCATAGACTCTGTAGGTGAAGGTTGTGAATTTGGTGAATGGGGTGGGGAAGGTTTATCATCCTCAATGAGTTCAACTCAGATCTTCTCAAGAGATGGTTTAGAAAATTTAATAACACTGTGTTATTTATGCTTACGAATGGTGTATAGGATGATAGTATGGCGGACTTGTTCATAAAAACCAAATCCAAACACATTCCAAGCACAACAATGGAGGAAGGTATGGGAAAATAAGTGGTTGGCGAGATATTGAAGGTTGGATGAAAATGGTCAAGTTTGGGAAGGTGGCTCGGGTGAGTAGGTAGTAGCATCAAGTCCCCCATATGTTAAGTTGGTGTGAAGGTGGGGAGGACTATAGGGGAAAACCTTTCCTATGTGGTGATCATAGCGAGGATGTTGATGAAGTTTACAAGAATCTTGAGGAGTAAGGAATGTGTCAATGTTATAAAGGTGGTACTCCCCCATAGTGAGGCATTGAAAAACACCTTCTAAGGGATCAGTAGTTGGTATGTGGGTAGCAGGAATGGATGAATTACTGGATAGTTAGGAAGAAGAAGCATTGGTTGGTTGAGAAGTAGATGGGTTAGTTAATGAGTCAGCTATATAAGTTGTGGCAGCATTGGGAATAGAGGAGTTAGGTGTGGAAGAGGTAGTGGCAACATTAGTGGATATGGTCATGGATGAAGGGGAAGTGGTAGCAGTGGTAGATGCCTTAATTGGTATAAGGACATCATTGGTTCGATACAACATGTTACAGGTCTTGAATGGTGAAGGGTCAACTTGAATGGTATAGTCATGTCTTCATGTTCAAATTTTAAACAATGGTGTAAGCTTGAAGGAACATAACCCATGGCATGGATCCAAGGTCAACCAAGAAGTATGTTGTATTGAAATTCCCCCTCTAATACATAAAATAATTCAGGAATGGTATGGGGGCACACAAGAATGTGGAGAATGATGGTGCCAAGGGTGGAAATCATGGCATCATTGAACGAACACAACATAATTGGGTTATTATGCATGTAATTGACAGGGATACACATTTAAGTGTACACATGGGAAAAAATGATGTTGATATTGTAACCACCATCAATCATAACACACTGAATGTGTATATTATCAATGTAGATGGAAATGAATAGGGTGGGATCAGGATCATCTGATATAAAAGGTTCAATCTCATCATCAGAGGAACTGGGAGCGGCTACTTGATGAGTGATAGTGTATGCAGAGGAAAGGGATGAAGTGGTGAGAGATGCCACATGATGAGGAGTGATAATGGATGTGACAGAGGTAGGGTCATTAGGTAAAACCTCAATATATTTGAGAACCTCAATAAGGTTCTATCGATGAGACTTAGAGGTCTAGATAAGTTCATAAAAAGACATTTTGAGAGGAGATTGGTGTAATTATTTAATCATTGTATGATGGGAAAATTCATCAGAAATAGGGTATGTGGGTTCACTGATGGTGATTTTTTGTGTAGGTACAGATGGGATATTGGGTAAAAGAGTGGCAAATGGGCTGGTTGTTTTTTCCTTTCCTTTTTCCTTGTAGGCTCAAGAGGTAATGTTAACCATATTAGTATGTGGTAAAGGAGAAATTGAGTCATAATAGGTGTAGTGACATGACGATAAAAAATATGGTGAAGTCATATATTGGTTTTGTGAAAACAATACAACACATTGGCATTTTGGCAGAGGTTTGGCTAGCTCTCTTATATAGACCATATAGGATAAAATGGTTGTGGAGGGGGAGATGAAGATCGTTGAATAGGTAAGGGATGAGGAGGTTTGGTGATAGATGGAGTTGGAATAGGTTCCTCATCTAAAATATTTCCAAAAGGTTAGCTAAGATATTGGCATAAGACCCTACCAATGGATCACAATGTAAAGTAAGTGTGGGAAATTTTGGTAGGAGAGGTGCCATGGGAGGTGGAATCAGAGGTTGAGTCAATTTGACCACCTATTTAGTAGGTAGTATGGTTTCAGGTTTGGATTTCACCTTATTTGGTAAAGACATAGAAAATGAGCTAGTAGTTAAAGGTGGTGTAGGTTTAACTACCTCTTTAGAGGGTAGTGGGTTTTTGGACTTTGGTTGTGTTCGTACCCAAATTTGTTATCCTTTTTAGTTTGAGTAGCGCCAGAGATATGGCATGAAGCTTGAAGTCAGATAGATCTTGATGTGTGTTGTTTTGTATCTAGGGATTTGATCTAACTGACACTCAAATTTGTGGAGAGATGGATAACACCTTGAAAAGATCTGATCTGACCCTCACTATTTTAGGTTGTGCCTTTCAAACAAGGTAAGAGAACCTACATTGTAACCCCAAAACGGTGAAGGAGATGAAGATATCCCTCAATTTATGTAAATAGTATGAAAAGGCCTTGGGAAAATATTATCAACACTCCAAATCTGACTTTTACAAGTTGTCACTCCCAAATTATGGAGATATTTTCAATGCAATGCCAAGGGTTACTAGACAACATTATATGATCCTAATTTTCTTTGTGCATTTTTGTAAATGGATTGTATTCTTTCATTGACACACAATGCAATGCAGGGGTAGAGTGGGTAGGATTAGTTTGTTTGAATGAATTTTCTGGGGGGTGTTGAAAAGACAAACTAGGATATATCAGATCTTTGACAACCTCGACAATACTTGAACAACTATCAGATAAAATGCTTTAAATAATCAAGATATTCTTTCAACCAGAAGAGGCATAAATGGAAGACTAGGTAGCAACCTTCACCCAATATTTGATAACTCACCACAAAAAGCTTGAAGTAAAGAACTCAATTAAACACAAAAATCCTTGATCAAACCACACCTAAGGTGCCCCCAAAGGCTTACAATCAATCTCTGTAGTCAAGGAAGGTAAAGTGATTTTAAATTTGTTTTATCTCCTTATCAAATGAAGGATCTTCTGAATATGAGATTGCAAATGCAACTAAACTATCAACAAGAAATGGATATTCTATGTGATTTCTAAATACTTTCAATGTAAGATTACAACAAGAAAAATGAAAAATATTTACAGGGATTTAAAAATGATAACAGACATCATATTGTCCAAAAAAACATAGATTAACTCAAAATCTTCTTAGATTCATCAGTAGGGGAGAGTTTCATAAACAATATCAGAGCTATGTGATGGCTATACACTTGTAACCAACTCATATACATGAAGATCCAACATAGAAGAAATTATCCTGGTTCTTTGGTGGGTTTCTCAGAAGATGAGGCTTTTCTCAAAATTTTCTCATGATTTTTCAAATTTTCTTGACCTCTTTACAATTTCTCCAAATATGCATTATATACCTCATGCCACATTAGATCCTTATTTCCCAAGCAAAGAATATTCCATGGTATCAAGTTTGTTACAAAACAATCCTCATGAGTCAATGAAAATGACATCAAATAGAAAAACATTCACAGGCTGCCAGGTGTGCCCAAAAAGATTAAATCATTACAAATATCTAGATAATTATCTATCCTGGAGGCATTTTTTTCATCATTAAGGCATGGAAACACTTCTTCACTCATCATTTCACCTTATCCTTCCCAATTTGGTTTTGCAACTTTTGATTTTGTCATTTCACATTTTGCTTGGGCTGAGTAAAAATTTATTACAAAAACACCTTAGACCAAAGAATTAAGCAATGAAAGTGATGCCGATGATCTTGGAAGGCCAACATGACACAAAATCACTATAAATTTGATTAATTTTGATGCAAAAATCATGATTCCAAGCTTCCTAGGGTTCCCATGGCAGTAAAAAACAAATGGATGCACAACAACCATCGATCTTATTCATCTTTTAATCCTGTCTCTCCACGTGGAAGATGTGGACTTAGAAATAAGCTTGAGTTACCTTTTTAATTTTTTGGATAAGGCCAGACACATTGCAAAAAATGATTGGAGAAAAATTCAAGCTCATTTTTGACTTTTCCACATTTTTGAAAAAATGGAAAAATTTGAATTTTTTCTCTGCCTCTTCACCTTTGAATTTTGGAGCTGACACGTGGCACATGGCTGGTCCCATTGGGATCGCGCTTCAATTCTGCACATTTTGACATTTTATGGAAATTGGAAAAAAATTCATGTTTCACCCTATAGGCCCGCACCTTCGATTTCTCCCTCACCATGTGTCTCCTTGTGATTTGTCACGGGCCAGTGGTCCAAATTTTGATTCTGAGCCCTTTTTGCAAAAGGGAAAAATTTCCCTCCTACCTTTGCCAGCCTGCTGACCCACCTTATCTACCACATGTCACTCAATGATTTACTAGCAGGCCAGCGCTTCAAATTTTGAATTTAAATCTCCTTTTCCCTCTGTAGCCTGCACTTCCCTCTAACCCTTTTGGATACGTGTCCACCTATGGTTGGCTCATGGGGGCACGCTAAAATTTTTTACTCTGAACTCTTTTGTGAAAAAGGTTAAAAAATCCCCTTTTACCTCCGTCGGCCCACCGACCCACCTTGTCCTCTACCACATGTCGCTCGATGATTGGAGCTGGGCTGAAACTTATTTTGAAACTTTAGAGAATTAGAGCTAAAAAACTCTAAGTCCCCCCTTGGCCCGCTCCTCCCTCTGACCCTTATATGGACACGTGTCCACTCCTGATTGGCTGCAGAGTTTCGGGCTAATTTTTGACTTAAAATTTTTTGCAAAATAAAGTCAAATTTTTCAAAGGAGATCCAACTCCCAACCATCCCCTTGCCAATCATAACATGCCACGTAGGCAAATTTTGAAAAAATGGGTCCTAGGGCTCGAAAATGCCACTTTGCCAAAAAATAAAAAAATGACAA
This sequence comes from Taxus chinensis, assembly GCA_019776745.2. Classification (NCBI taxonomy): domain Eukaryota; kingdom Viridiplantae; phylum Streptophyta; class Pinopsida; order Cupressales; family Taxaceae; genus Taxus; species Taxus chinensis. The sequence goes on along the minus strand of CM034152.1, from coordinate 507,460,620 downwards.
GTTAGAAAAATTTCCCACCGATTCTCAGCCAATAAAAACCTTCCACGTCACCAATACCTTCTGAGGATGAATTTGACAAGAAAATGACACCCGTCTGACCGTTTAAATGCAAAAAATTCAAAGGATGCCCTAGAATTCAATTTTTTCACCAAGGATGGCAGATTTTTGATTTTAAATCAACTGAAGCATGATTTCCAAAAAATTTCAACCTTGGGATTGGATTTTCGAATACAAACAAGTATGAATTGATCAATTTCAATTTTTCCATGATCTGGCAAAGGGAAAAAATGACACAACCTATAAAATTGGAAAAAATAGGGCACAGAAAAGGGCAAACTTGGAATATTCCTTCAAATTAGGGAAAAACAACAAGTTTGTGAGCATTTTAAAGCTTCAACTAGAGGGAAATAATTTTAGACCATCAATTGAAAGGGTAAAACGTTTTTGAGCAAATACAGTTTTAGAAAATTAGGGCAACAAGGTGCAAGCTCAAAATAGCACCAACATCGAATCTTGCTTGGGGATGGGCACTCCCAATGAGTTCCACAAGGACAAAACATATACCAAGTGCAAAAATATTCATTGGGAAAAGGAGTCACGAGCTAAAATCACTAAAAAACCAACTGAGAACCCAACAAAAATGGTTGCCACACATCAAGGCAAACCAAAAACAGACAAAACACCAAAAATAGAGCAAAAAGCCAACACTATACACTGTACAAGTTAGTGTATACCTAAAATTTAGGGATTAATCCAAGAAATTCTTCAGATGCCTGCATTAACAGGAAGTTCAAGCAATTCCCCATCTAAATCTTTGAGAAAAAAGGCATTCTCACCAATTCTGATATCAATGGCATAAGGGACCATCTATAATGCATCAAATTTTCCATGCTTTCCCTTGTCTTCATGTTGCTATCCCACAACAAAACCAGATATCCAACATCGAAGGCTTTAGGAGTGACCTTCTTGTCAAAAAATCTCTTCAATTTTTCCCTAAATCTGACATGCCTTTGATGGGATGCTCTTCTCTCCTCATCAAGCTCAATAATCTAATTGATCCTTGATTCATATGGGCCAAGCTCTTGATCTTCCAACTGTTGGGAAAAATAAAATGAAGATAATTGCAGGTGAAAGGGTAGAAAATCCTGAGTTCCATACACCAATTTAAATGGGCTTTTACCAGTAGCTCTTTTAGGACTTATCCTATCAGCCCAAACTACAAATTTCAATTGTTCACCCCATTTCTTCTTGTTTTTCTCCAAGGCTCTTCTAATGATCTTCAAAAAATTCTTATTGCTAGACTCAACTTGTCCATTCCCTTGGGGATTATAGTTTGAATAATAAGTTAGATTGATTCCATATTCATTGCACATTGCCATTAAAGGGTTGACTCTAAAGCACATGGCATTATTAGCTACAATCTTGAATAGGACTCCAAATCTGCATATGATTTTATTCAACAAGAAGTCCATAACTATTTGGTGTGTTGTTTTCTTGGTGGGGATTGCCTCTACCCACTTTGTAAAATAATCAGTGGCTATAAGGATCCAGTTATGGCCAGCACTAGAAGGATCTGAAATCTCACCAATGAAGTCCATCCCCCATTTCTTGAAAGGAGCTTGAATTGATACAACCTGTAAAGGAAGGGAGCTTGAAGCTTTCAGTATTCTAGAGAAACGTTGGCAACTATCACATTTTCTAACTAGATGGGTTGTATCTTTGAAGAGAGTAGACCACCAATAACCATCTCTCAAAATCTTATGTGGTGTTACTCTTCTAGAAAATTTTCCTCCAGAAACTCCCCCATGGAAATCAACAACTATCTTGGGAGCTTCATCTTCAGTTATGCATTTTAAGAGGACACCTTCAGGGTTCTTCCAAGCTAGCCCAAGGTCAATGATGATGTATTTTTGAGAATCTAGCTTGAGGGATCTTTTCTGATATTTATTTAAGTGACTAGGGCAGCACATGTGTCTAAGGTAGAAGATCACATCTTGGTACCACTCAAAACTTACCAACTTTGCAAGCACATCTACCCATTCTTCCTCTAGCTGATTCACTTCCACATTCTATAAGTTACTCTCAGCCATGAGCTTAGCAAGGCCCAAACTGAATACCAACTTTGTGGTTTGGATGTCCATATCATAATCTTGCATCTTGTTCACCCATCTACATCTTTTACTTGAGATCTGCATCTCTAATAAGATGTCTTTTACCATGGTGTGGGGAACATAAGCAAGAACTTTTGAACTCAATATATAAGGCTTGAAAACTTTTGTTGCTTTCACCAGGGAAAATGCTTATTTCTCCATGATTGTATACTTCAGATAAGCTACTTGTAAAGCCTTACTAAAGAAGGAAATAGGCCTCTCATCCCCATTCTCATCCTTTTGTATAAAAACAGAAGCAATGGTATACTTAGAGGCAAAGGAAAATATTTTGAAATGCCTCTTCTAGTTTTGGGCTGCTAAAATAGGTGCATGTTTGAGTGCTTCCTTAATTCCTTCAAAATCCTGAATAACAGCCTCTTCCCATTTGATAACATGTTCTTTCTTCAACATGCATGTGATAGGAAGAGTCAACTCAGCAAAATTAGACACAAACCTTCTAATGAAATTAATTTTCCCAAAGAAAGATTGGATGCCCTTCTTTGCTCTTAGAATTGGCACCTTGTTGATTGCTTCTATTCTATTAGGGTCAAACATGACACCATCCTTTGAAACAATAAGACCAAGTAGCTTGGCATTTTTCACCCCAAAGTGACACTTCTTTGGATTGAGAGAGATCCCAAACTCTCTACATCTGATTAACATCCTTTCCAAATGTTGCAAGTGATCTTTTATACTCTTTGAAAATATAGTCACGTCATCTTGATAAACTGCAATGAAGTCATTTATAAAACCAGCAAAAGCAGCATCCATTGCTCTTTGGAAGGTATCCCCAGCATTCATGAGACCAAAAAGCATTCTCACATAAACATGTGTTCTCCAAGGAGTGGTAAATGCAGTTTTAAATCTCTCTGACTCCTTGACAACAACCTGATTGTAGCTAGAGAAACCATCCAAGGTGGAAAGCAATTCAAATCCAGTTACTAAATGCAACATGTTCTCCATGTTTGGCAAAGGATAATTTTATTTTAATGAATCTCTATTTAGGTTTCTAAAGTCTACACAAAGTCTAATATCTCCATTCTTATTTTTGACTGGCACAAGGTTTGCAACCCAAGATGAATACCTTGTGGGCTGAATGATCCCTCCCTCCTTCAATTTCTTCAATTCACCTTGCGTTTTCATGGAGAGGAGTGGATTAATTTGCCTTTACTTCTATTTTAATGGCTTGGATTTTGTTTCAAGAGGGATCTCATGCTAAAATAAGTCTTCTCTATATGCTTTTAGCTATGAATATGACCAGGCATGGCAGTCTTGATATTGTTTCAATAATTGAAGATAGGACTGTTTTTCTTCCCTGCTTAAACTGCTACCCAACCAAACTTTTCTTGGTTTTTCCTTTGTTCCCAAGTCATGATTTTCCATTTCCCTTGAGAAATACATGTTTCTATTGATGATGTAATCAGCATTTTCAAAATTAGATTCAAGAGCAACAAGGCCTCTAGGAATGGTGTTAGTTTTCAATTAGATAATATATTTTCCAAACAAAGTTTCTCTTCCTTCAGTAATACACACCATTGGTTCCCAATAAATATGCTGATCTATAAACTCACCTTGATTTTGAAAGAACCTTTACACTTGAGAATCATCATCAAACACTTGCCAATGCTTGATGTTGTCAGGGACAACTGGCCTAGTCAATACTTCAACATTGTACTCATATTAAGGTGAAACACTGCAAACTCCAAATATTGACCCCAACACTGCCAACTTGTTAGCAGTTAAATTCAAACCTATGTCATGGTGCATAGTATTGAAGGAATCAAACATCTCAATTAGATCTCAAACTGCATGCTTATATTGCTTCATCCACTGATTTTTTGTAGCATAAAGTTTTCTTATTTGTTTGAAAACTAACTCTGAATCTCCCTTTGCAATGATGTCCTTGACACCATACTTCCATGCAATTCTCAGACCTAACAACAAGGCTTCATAATCATAAATTTTGTTAGTGCATTCAAAATTAAGCTTGAAGGAAAAAACAAATTCTTCCAAGCTAGGAGAAATCAGAATTACACCAGCACCATTTCCAAATTTGGAGCAAGCTCCATCAAATAGCAAGGTCCAAGGAGAACATACTTGCTCAAGAAACTTTGACTAATCCATTTTGTGTTCTTTTCCATCAACAAAACCAATGAAATTATCATCATCAACATCAACAAAAAACACCTCATAGGAAGTATTATTTGGATCCTCAATTAAATGTAACATTCTCTTTTCCCCATATAGCTTGACAAGGCTACCCTCAATGGGAATGGTGGAAAAAGACATATCCATTTGGAAACTCCCTTCAACACTTGCAGCCCACTTTCTTAACAAAAGCATACCCCATTTGGCAGGGCAATCAACAATCACAACATCTAATTTTAAATTCCTCTCGGGATAAGATGCAAGCTATACAACCAAACCTTTTACACAACCAACTACCGGCACTTCTCTTGATTCCATGGAAGTACACTTTCCATAGGTTGTTGTCACTTTGATATCCAACTCATTCATGACTTCTAGAGGAATTACATTACATGATGCACCAGAATCAAACATACAATTGTGAAGTAGCCTATCCTTTATAATCAAAGTTGTGAAAAATGGATCAACATTAAATTGGGAATCAACCAAAGATGTCCCTAAATATACCTCAGGTGTCTCTCCAAAATATTTTACCACTGGTGGTGTTTCAAGGTCAACAATGACTTGAGGGGGAGTCTCAACAACATTTACATTTCTTCCTGGAGTATTCTTCTCTTCTTTCAATCCTAAGTACGTAAATGCTCTCTTCTTATGCTCAGGACTTCTAAGCAACTCAATGATTGGAACACTCACTTTGATTTGACTCAATACTTGGGCTATGTCATAGGGAACATTCTGTGGAAAAGTATCATTGGAAGGGAGACAAGAAGATTCATCAGATGGCAAAGGATTCTTGGCAGCTTGGGCATGATGAGGACTATAATTTTTGCTTGGGAAAATAGAGATTTTAACAAGTGTTTCTCTCCTACGAGGTTCTTTTGGAATGCTTGTGAGAAAGGGTGTTTTATTTTTGGCTTGAGGCCCAACTCCCTTAACAACTTTGCTTCTATTGTTATATTCTTTCTCTTGAGCTACAACAACATTCATCAACAATTGTCTATCTTCCTCTGAAGGGATACCACCATCATATTTCTTAATCATCAAAGCTCTTAAGTATTCAAAGTCATTGTTAGGAATTTCAAAATCTTGCACTACATCAACTTCAAGAGTATGAGGGGGAAGCAAGACTTGTACCCATTTGATGCAATCCCAAAAGGTTGCAGCAGTCCTAGCACTTATTACTTCAGTAGATGTTGCTCCTCCTTGTGAGCTTGAAGAACAGCCCACCATACAAATATCATCATCAGTACCATCATCATTATTAACTTCACATTCTTGTTGGTCTACTTCACATGGAGGATGGGGCAGAAAACACCTATCACACCAATCCATATCAAAAACTTCATCAACAACAGAAACCCTGGCAGTAAGAGGGTCAAAAACCAATCTACTTTCACATGCTTGAGGATGTATATTTGCAGACCCAACATGCCCTTTACCTTTTTCATCAAACCTCTGCTCATTCCTATGGTGATTGCAAAATCTATCTTGTGTTTGTTGCCTAGGCTGACCTTGTGAAGTTTTCCCAATTCCCTTCTCAGCTCTTGCCAACTTGTATGAGATTTCTTTGACATCCTCTACCAAAGTTTTCACAACCTCTTCTAAATCAGCACCTTTGTTAGCTTGAGGTTTTTCAGGGTTTATCAATTTTACACCATCTCTCTTGAGAGGTTTCCCAATAGCCTTGATATTTTTTTCAATTTGAAGTGCCATGGTGAAAGCTTGTCTTATATTGGTAGGGTTCTTGTCTCTTAGGTAATAGGCTTCCTTTTTATCAAATGCATCTACATTTTTGATTAAACAAGATTCATCACAAGGCCTCAAACCAACAGGAATCCTTCTCAAAGTTTTTTTAAACCTTTTGTTGAAGTCGTGGACTGATTCATTAGGGTTCTTCTTGATATTCTCAAACTCAAAAAAAATAAATCTAGGATCAATCTTATCACCATCTTGCAACCTAAATGTATTTTTCATTTAAGTCCATGAATCAATAGAATTATCAAGTAGAGCCTTGTACCAATCCCTAGCATCTTCTTCTAGTGTATGAATGAACAACTTAATATACACATCTTCAAACTCTATCTCAAAATCTTCCATCATATTAACAAAGATTTTGAGATGCTAATCACCAGTTATTGCATTATTTCCTTGAAATTTTTGCAATCTATTTATACCATCTTGTGGAACAACATTTGGGTAACCATCCATTCCTCTAAAATCTATTGGACCAAAGGTGTTAACAACAAATGGAGGTCTAGGCTGAGCCATATTGTTTGGTGGAGTTGAAACAAGCTGATGAGGAGTGCAAGATCTTTGGGGCTCAAGAATGTGATTCACAAGATTAGTATTCTCTAAATGCTAATTTTCTTGGAAATTTTTATTTGAATTAAAACACAAAGATAAATATTGGTAAAGTAACTTACTAGGTACACCAGAAGGACCTTCACTAGCTAAGAAAAACAAGTTTATGAGAGGATTGCTTGAATTAGAATCACTTGAAGAATAGTGATAATCCTCTACCAAAGGTTTATCTCTCTCACCAACGGATATATCTTTGTCTGATGTCTGACCTTTAACCACTTTCCAAACTCTTCTCCCTTCCAACTCTGAGTTTCTTAAATCTAAGAACAATTTCTTAGCAGAATCTGTAAGGAAGAGAGACCTTCTTCCTTTTAGTTTTGCAGAGATCAACAACACAAAAATAAATGATAGAAAGCTTAAGACACTGGTATTTATCAATATAAAATCAACGTGGAGTCACCACTAAGGACTTTCACCCTAGTTGTGCAAATGCACTAAAATACTCTATCAAATATTTACCAGCATTGAAAATATTGCAAAACTTTACAAATCAGACCTTCCTTCTTCCTGAATTAATTAATCACAATGCACCCAAAGTGTATGAACTACTAAGAAATGGAAAAAGGGTAGACAAACTTGAAACCCTTGTTTAAAACTTGTAGATATGAAGCATAGAATGATATTTTAACAATGTAGTAGCTCAAATACTTGATTACAAAAATGCTCAAACTCTTCAAACACTTCATAAACACCAAGCAATTCCAAGAAGTCCCTGGCAATGGCACCAAAAAAGTGTTGGTACCCAAATTTGTTCTCCTTTTTAGTCTGGGTAGCATTAGAGATATGTCATGAATCTTGAATTCAAATAGATCTTGATGTGTTTCATTTTGTAGTCAGGGATGTGATCTAACTGACACTCAGATTTGTGGAGAGATGGATAGCTCCTTGAAAGGATCTGATCTGACCCTCACTATTTTAGGTTGTCCCTTTCAACCAAGGTAAGAGAACCTACATTGTAACCCCAAAATGGTGAAGGAGATGAAGATATCCCTCAATTTATTTAAATAGTATGAAAAGTCCTTAGGAAAATATTATCAACACTCCAAATATGACTTTCACAAGTTGTCACTCCCAAATTATGGAGATATTTTCAATGCAAGGCAAGGGTTACTGGAAACATTATATGATCCTGATTTTCTTTGTGCATTTTTGTAAATGGATTGTATTCTTTCATTGACACACAATGCAATGCAGGGGTAGTATGGGAGGGATTATTTTGTTTGAATGAATTTTTGGTGGGGTGTTGAAAAGACAAACTAGGATATATCAGATCTTTGACAACCTCTACAATACTCGAACAACTATCAGATAAAATGCTTCAAATAATCAAGATATGCTTTCAACTAGAAGAGGCATAAATGGAAGACCAGGTAGCACTCTTCACCCAATCTTTGATAACTCACCACAAAAAGCTTGAAGTAAAGAACTCAATTAAACACAAAAATCCTTGATCAAACCACACCTAAGGTGCCCCCAAAGGCTTACAAGCAATCTCTGTAGTCAAGGAAGGTAAAGTGATTTTAAATTTGTTTATCTCCTTATCAGATGAAGGCTCTTCTAAACATGAGATTGCAAATGCAACTAAACTATCAACAAGAAATGGATATTCTATGTGATTTCTAAATACTTTCAATGTAAGATTACAACAAGAAAAATGAAAAATATTTACAGGGATTTAAAAATGATAACAGACATCATATTGTCCAGAAAAACATAGATTAACTCAAAATCTTCTTAGATTCATCAGCAGGGGAGAGTTTCATGAACAATCTCAGAGCTATGTGATGGCTATACACTTGTAACCAACTCACATACATGAAGATCCAACACATAAAAAATTATCCTAGTTCTTTGGTGGGTTTCTCAGAAGATGAGCCTTTTCTCAGAATTTGCTCGTGATTTTTCAAATTTTCTCAAACTCTTTACAATTTCTCCAAAAATGCATTATATACCTCATGCCACATTGGAGACTTCTTTCCCAAGCAAATAATATGCCATGGGATCAAGTTTGTTACAAAACAATCCTCGCGATTCAATGAAAATGACATCAATCAGAAAAACATTCATAGGCTGTCAGGTGTTCCCAAAAAGATTAAATCATTACAAATATCTGGATCATTATCCATCCTGGAGGCATGTTTTTCATCATTAAGGCATGCAAACACTTCTTCACTCATCATTTCACCTTATCCTTTCCTACTTTGGTTCTGTAACTTTTGATTTTGTCATTTCATGTTTTATTCGGGATGAGTAAAAATTTATTACAAAAACACCTCAAATCAAAGAATTAAGCCATGAAAGTGATGCCGATGATCCTGGAAGGCCAAGATGACACAAAATCACTATAAATTTGATGATTTTTGATGCAAAAATCATGATTCCAAGCTTCCTGGAGCTCCCATGGCGGTCAAAAACAAAATGGATGCACAACAACCGTCAATCTTATTCATCTTTTAATCCTGGCCCTCCACATGGAAGATGTGGACTTAGAAATAAGCTTGAGTTACCTTTTTAATTTTTTGGATAAGGCTAGACATGTCACAAAAAATGATTGGAGACAAATTCAGGCTCATTTTTGACTTTTCCACATTTTTGAAAAAATGGAAAAATTTGACTTTTTTCTCCGCCTTTGAATTTTGGAGCTGACACGAGGCAGATGGAGAGTGCCATTGGGATCGCAGTTCAATTCTACACATTTTTACCTTTTTTGGAAATTGGAAATTTTTTCATGTTTCACCCCGTGGGCCTGCACCTCTGATTTCTCCCTCGCCACGTGTCTCCTTGTGATTCGTCATGGGCCAATGCTCCAAATTTTGATTCTGAGCCCTTTTTACAAAAGGGAAAAATTTCCCTCCTGCCTCCGTCGGCCCGTCGACCCACCTTGTCCACCACGTGTCGCTCAATGATTTGCTAACGAGAAAGTGCTCCAAATTTTTACTTTAAACCTCCTTTTCCAAAAAGAGGAAAAATTTCTCATTTCTCTCTGCGGCCTGCACTTCCCTCTGACCCTTTTGGACACATGTCCACTGTGATTGGCTCACAAGGGCATGCTAAATTTTTTTACTCTGAACTGTTTTGTAAAAAAGGAAAAAAATCCCCTTTTACCTCCGCTGACCCACCTTTTCCTCTGCCACATGTCGCTCAATGATTGGAGCGGGGCTAAAAATTATTTTGAAACATTAGAGAATTAGAGCTAAAAAACTCTAAGTCCCCCCTCGGCCCGCTCTTCCCTCTGACCCTTATATGGACACGTGTCCACTCCCGATTGGTTGCGGGGTTTCAGGCCAATTTTTGAATTTAAATTTTTTTGCAAAATAAATTCAAAATTTTCAAAGAAGATTTGACTCCCCTCCATCCCCTACCAATCAGAACATGCCACGTAGGAAAATTTGGAAAAAACAGGTCCCTGGGTCTGAAAATGCCACTTTGCCAAAAAAATAAAAAAAATGACGAGTTAGAAACATTTCCTATTGATCCTTGGCCAATAAAAACTTGCCATGTCACCAATACCTTCTAAGGATGAATTTGACAGGAAAATGACGCCCGTCTGACCATCAAAACAAAAAAAAATCAAAGGATTCCCCAGAATTCAATTTTTTCACCAAGGATGGCAGATTTTTGATTTTAAATCAACTGGTGCATGATTTCTGAACATTTTCAACCTTGGGATTGGATTTTCAAATACAAACAAGTATGAATTGATCAATTTTAATTTTTCCATGATTTGGCAAAGGGAAAAAATGACACAACTCACAAAATTGGAAAAAACAGGGCATAGAAAAGGGAAAACCTGGAATATTCCTTCAAATTAGGGCAAAACAACAAGTTTGTGAGCATTTTAAAGCATTCAACTAGAGGGGAAGAATTTCATACCATCAATTCAAAGGGTAAAACATTTTTTAGCAAATACAGATTTGGAAAATTAGGGCAACAAGGTGCAAGCTCAAAAATGGCATCAACAGGTTGCAGCTTCTTGGGTAAAGGTGAAGATGGATTGCGTGATATAGAAGGGAAGGAAGATAGGGAAAGGGGACGAGCTAGATAAGGTGATAATGGTAGTGCGATGAAGGCTATGGGAAGAGGAAAGGTGGAAGGTACTGGTTGAAGAGAAGGAAATATCATAGGTAATGATGAGGATACTAGAAGTGGTGTAGGTATAGGTGGTAGAAAGGATGCAGGTGATGGTGAAGGCATAAGTTGTGTAGGTAATTTGGTTATAACACAGGATTGTGATGAGGAGGTTTGCTACTGTGATTTTGTTTTATCTCAGGTAGGAGCTTGTGTGGTAAATGTTGATGGGTGGGTCCCTAAGATAGATGGAAGTGGTGAAGGTGACAAAGGGGTAGTTGGTGAAGTTGGTGTATGCAGTCTAAGAGGTTGGATCTTCCTCTTAGGTGGGGGAATAGTATTTGCGCTAGCTTGTGAGGACGTGGCTAAATCTAGTTTGATAGGGGGTGGACTAGGATTAATGTCAGAATAACTCCTAATGTGGCAATGAGTTTAGACATGGATGAAAATATAGATGTAGGTAAGGCTTTAGGCATTGGCAAACTTTTAGTTGATGGTAAAGGTTGAAGTGTGGGAAAGGGTGATGAAGAAGAGGTCACTACAAATGGCATGGGAATGGTTGGTTTGGTCATCTGAAACACCTTTGGATAGACCGTGGAAGTATCAATAGACAACATTTGCGTTTGAGTTGAGAAAGGTAGCCGAAGGAATCCCCAGAGCATAGAATTGTCGACATAATCCAAGTGTTCAACCAAACGTGAAAATGATACTGTTATAAGGGGGGATGTTTACTCAATAGTAATCCCTAAAAATAATGTCTGTGAGAGAGGGAAATGGTTTTATTCAGACTATGCAGGTAAAAGAGTTGAGAGAAAATCAACATGATCCTTAAAATCCAATGGATAATTGTCACCAATAGGAAGGGGAATTGCTAATGGATTCCCTATGGGTAGGGGATATCACAAGTAGGATGAGGTAGGTTCATTGTAACATCCTGACTCTTGGAACTCAGAATTACTAATAAAATTTTTGGTTGTTTCTTCTTTGTTGCAGTTTGTGTTTTCATTATTCTTTCATCAAAGGTATGAGTATAAAGCATGAAGGAATGCACATTCATCTATATACCCATCTGGGTATGATCATAGTTATGTGAGCATATATACTTATGTATATAAGCTAGCATAGTTATTTGCATACACATGCGAGTACACGCACAAGTGCCCACTCTTTTGTGTGTTAGCACTCACCCTTTTGATTCGGTGACAACGTTTTGGTAGCTTCCAGTGTGATATTATTTAATATTAGTTACTATTCTAACTAACCTAAGATATAAGTTACATGATCTAACCTAAGCCTAAATTATGTTGGTATGTTAGTAACATAACTGAGTCTCAAAATATTATCTAGATGTTTTTGACTCAACCATAATAAATGCATGACATTATGATTTTCTTAGTTAATGAGCTCGACATTTAAACAATGCTTAATTGTAATGATATTTTGTAGAATTCTACTTGTGAATTATTTTGGCATTAACTTATGTGTTAATTATTCTTTGTGGAATGTGGCACATAGTTTTATTTAAAATAAATAAATAAATAAAAACTAAACTTAGCCTAAAGCTAAATGGAGGCATTTTTGAAGTTTAATTATATTTAAATGGATTTTGGAATCCATGGAATAAATGAGAGTTAGGTTTTGGATTTTACCATTTAGCATGGAATGAAGAGAGGAGGAAGTAGAGGGGAGACCATGTCAAAAAAAAATCTAGAGGACTTAACGGAAGTTTTTATGGCCATCTGGAGCTGATTTTGGGCTTGTATTTTGGGATCTTGCCATTTTTTATTATAGCAATGTTGGGGAGAAATTTTCTAGAAAAATAAATAAGGTTTTTGGGTTTTATTTTGTACAGTGTGGAGCTAATAAGCTTAAGGAAGATAATAGAGAAGGAAAGAGGACAAGCACAGAGGGTTTTTGATCTTCTTCATCTCGAATATTTCAAGAAAGGGTTTCTTGTTTTTATCTATGTAATATTTTACAAATAAAACACATATTTAGTTTTATCCCTCTTCTAGGTAATGAGAAATATGGATTATCTATTGTGGGTATTAATATTTTTGAAGCAATCCTATATGGGTATTTGGAAAATGTGTTTATTTTAATAAGGGCATTATATATTCCATATCTCTCAATTATGAGAGCTAGAGATTTTGTTTTAAATCCTTACTTGATATCTGAAATTAATGAGGTTATTCTCTTGGGTGTTAATAGAAGATTTCTTGACATTTTTGTTATGGGTTTTGGACTAATCTCCAAGCTGCATTTTAAATGTTAGAATACTACATTATTGAGGATTCGTTGATTTGTTTCATCTGTTATAAGTTGTTATTTTTTTGCTGTTGTAACGGCTATTAGAAGCGTTGTTTTATTTATTGATTTATTGATGTTGTAACAGGTACTAGAAGTGTTGTTTTTTTTTATTAAATTATTGTTACAGTGTTGGCTGTTATAGCGCTCAATTTTGGTTAATTCCTTACTGCGTTTAGTTAATATTTGATGTGTTGTTTTGCTGCAACATTAGTTAAAAAAGCACGATGCTTTGGGGTGATATATACGCTCTAGATTTGTAGTTAGATTGTTTTTTTTTTTGCTACATTTTTTGTTGATAGAACACTATATTTTGTCAAATGGTTAGTGTGCAAGCATTTGCATAGAATTTTAAAATGATGTTGTGCAATGAAATTTTGTCAAACGACTAGTATGAAATCATTTGGCTAGAATATTTAAAGAATGAGGTGTTGTGAAATTACGTCAAATAGTTGATATGCAATATTTTATTGACATAAATACATGAGTATGGATTATGGCATTTTATCATGTTGCTGAAATGAATTCATTGGAATTGAAGTGAATATATTTATGGAATTTTATTATGCTGCTGGAACAAATTTGTTTGAATTTATGTGAAGTTATTTTATGTAATTTCATCATGTTGTTGGATTGGATTCATTGGAATTTATGTGAAATTATTTTATGACACTTTTTCATTCTTCTGAAATGCATTCTTGGATTATATTGGAAGTTTATATTATGACATTTTTCATACGATTCTCATGCATTATTTTAGTATAAAGGATTTTTTATGCCTTTGAAAATGTGTTATAATGCTAATCTGATTCGGCATGTTGTTCATTTTGAGCTTGTGAATTGAAGTTCATGATACTAAATTTTGTTATACAATTGGTATTAATTCCTTGGAATATATGTGAAGTTCATTATATGGCATTTTATCATATGGTTGGCATGCATTCTTGGGTATAAAGTAAATTTTGTTCCTCTTGAAAATTATGTTATGTTGCTGATCTGATTTAGCATAAAGTTCATTATAATAATTGTAAAAGTGAAGTTCATGTTGATGCTTTGAAAATTGTTTCTCATGCCTTCTCCTTTTTATATGGAGCCTATATGTGACATTTCTTCAAATAGTGGTATGCTGATTTGATTTGGCATGAAATAATTTTATGAAATGCATTATGTAATCAACCTTATGTGAGGTAAGTTTTATGCATTTCATGTAAGATGGTTAAAGACACCACTCTTGAAAGATATTTTGAACTTGGTTAGTTCCTACATGTATACATGCTTTTTGAAATCATTATTATAATAATGAATGAATTAGTATGTTAATGGATGACTATATATTCTGGATATGTTTTCATTTGTAGAATACTACATATATGAAAATGGAAATCCTTGCTAGTTCAGTTTGAGCTGACCCCTTGTGGAAAATATAGGTCATTCTAGAGATAAGGGAAAGGAAAGAATTTGAAGGGATTCAAGTTGATTTCAGATCTTGATTAGTTACTTTTATATTTCAGTTATGGAATAAATTGTACTTGATGTACTACTAAAATAATCAGTATATTATATAATCTTATGAGGCTCTTTTCCATTGCATGTAACCTTATAAGATTGTACTAAGATATTGAAAATAATGAAATGTCCTTTAGAATCAAAGCTGATTTTTATCGATTTGTTTAGCACATATGATTTGTTTGTATAATTGTATGATTTGATTATGTATGAAATCAACATATCAATTAAGTAATGGGAATTATGGGAGTAAAACAAAATTGGACCATAGTTTTTGAGTTCCTTACATTCATCTTTTAGCGAAGAGGAAGGTAAACACGACTCTTCCATGGGTAGGATAGTAAATAATGTGGGTTGTTTGTCAGGTTGAGAGGTGAGTGAGGAAACTGTCTTCGTAGATATGGTAGACTCCTCCATGGGTGAAGGGGGAGATAAGGGAGAATCCTCTATGGGTAAAGGAGTGGATGAAAAAATTCCCTCTATGGATGAAATAGCTCGTGCAAGAATCCGCTCGATAGATGGAGTAGGTGGAAATTGAGCCGGAAGAGCTGGTATGTTGTTAAAAATAGCATGAACCTCATGAACGTTACTCTCATTGGTCGAAGGTTTTATAGTTTGGTTAGATGACGGGGTGTGGTTTGGGAACAGTTTATTGAAGATGTGAAGGTTCTAATTAGCTGTTGCATTAGGGCTATCCAAGATGAAATATCCATTATCTAACATTTCTTGGACATTGTTTTTGAATTTTATACAGTTATTATCATTATGACCTTTAATGCTATGATAGTTTCAGTAATCATTTTCTTTGTACCATGTAGGCATATGACGAGAGGGGTCAAAACTAGTATGTGGTTTGATGGGTGGAAGAGTGAATGCTCTAGAATTTAGAAGTTTTTCTAAAATTGAAGAGTAAGGTTCTCCTATGGGAGTGTATTTTTATTGCTCCCATTTGAACTAGAAATCCTGAACAGGAGAAAGGTTGGAAGAAGGTTTTGATTGGCTAGATGGGTGAGATGGGATGGCTTTTAAAACTACCATGTTGGTAGATCCTTTCACTTTGTATTAATTGTTTTTTGGTTTAGAAGAAGAGGTATTGTTTGATTTAAATGCAACTATCATATTACGTAATTATATCTTATTCTTTTCAATGTCAGAAATTTTAAGTTTTCGGGCCATGTTAAATGCATTGTCGAACATGCAAAAGGTTTGAACTTGGAGAGTTGGCAAGATGTGCCTTAAAAAAGACTTGGTGAACAACTCTATTAACTTGGTTTGAGGTAGTTGGAACATGATTTGTTTTATTAGGCTTCACCAACGATTGAAAAAATCTATGATAGATTCATCTTTGTATTGGTTTGTCGAGTACAAGTTAGTCATGGTGAATTTCTTGACAATATTGATAGAGAAGTGGTATGGAAAATCTTGAGCTACCTAGTTGAATGTGAAAATGGAGTGCTTAGGTATAACACTATACCAATCCAAAGTAGGTCATGTTAAGGACATTAGGAATGTTTAGAAAATTAAAGTGTCATCATGAGCGATTAGATAACACTTATTTAAAAGACCACAAGTGTTGTTACGGGTCTTCTTTTCTGTTAAACCGGTTAAATTTGAGCATTTCCCAATGCATTGGGTATGGAAAAATTGGAATAGATGGGTGAATGGGCTCATTACAAACCTCATTGTATGCCAAAGAATTACGTGAGTCGAAGACCGATGCTTCCAATGTTTTTATCTTTTCCATCATCATTTTGATAAGATCATTAATAGGTTGTGATGAATGGGCACCCCCTACAACATAAGGGGGTAGATGATGAAGGTATGACATGGGTAGCATCCTAATATATGGTGGTGCTAAGTATGAAAATTATGAAGGAGGAACACATGTAGGTGGAAAATATCCTAAATAAGTGATAGATGAGATAGGGGGTTGTTGGTGATAAGTGTAGGTAGGTGGAGTCGATGTAAGGACTCTCATAGTAATTAGAGGAAGTGAATTCAGGATGGAGAGGACAATGTTTTGGAAGGGAGTATGGGCTACTAACACCATGGGTGGTTGAGATTTAATAGGTATATGAGAGGTGGCGGGTGTAGATATACCTACACTCAAGGCAGTTGATAAAGGAATGGTTGACATCACAAGAGAAACTAACATTAAAGGCATGACAGATGCCATAGGTGTAATATATATATCGATGATGTAGGGTCAAGTTGGTACACCACAGGTGGTAAGGTGGAAGAGGGTAGGGCTGAGCTAGTAGTAGCTCATGTAGAAGTGGATGCAAGGGTAGGAGGAATGGACACATGCATGTCGTATACAAGCTGACCTGATGATAATGGTTTTAGTATTATACCTTCTTATCCACATGCATGTTATGGACACAAGAATATATTATACCGTCTTCTCCACAACACTCATTTTTAGTTTTAGTTTTATGGATATTGGGTACATGGGTATCCTTTCCGCAACTACATTTCAACATATATCATTTTTGTTTAGTTTATACTTAGTTTTGCGACAAATGGGGAGATTATGGGGAAATTCAATCTCTTTTGCATTGTGTTTTAATTTATAAATTATACCTAGATCCATCAATATCAATGTGGTGCATGGGGTTATGGAAGGTATTGAAGTAGCTAAGTTCTTCATATGTAGTCCTTCCTATCCTCTTACACATGAGGTAAAATATATCAATATTGTTGAGTGACTTTGATATGTTATCTTCTTCCTTCATGGGGTGATTTGGCTTCTCACTCTTCTTATTTATCTTCAACATTCATGTGTTGGGTTCCATACACCCAATACTCTAGTAACTCATTAGCACAATTAGGGAATGATCACCCTCAATTATTTGGAAAAGTTTAACAATCCAAATCTCCAAGCACAAGCAAATAATTGGAAACTCTTCCCTCCACAAAATCAAAAAGCATCCTCCTTCCATGTTTTACATCTCTTTATTATACTCTTACAAATTCAAATTTCATTCACATTTCATCTTTATACCATAGTTAAAGTTCAATTATCTATCATGGACATTGATTACACTATGTGTTGTAGGTTTCTTCATGGATCATGCCAATAGCAATACAACATGATCTTGAAAAAAAACATCGAGTGAAGAAAAATTGTGTCGACACACTCAGTTATCTTTTCATTTAAGCATATAATTTCATTTCATACATAAAGGGGGGAAATGTAGACACTAAAATTTGGTAATTCAACTCTTTTACATTATTGTTCTTGACATTTCTCTCTTGCTCAAACAAGTGCACTTCGCACATTCTCATCTGGTGCATCCCTATGTCTCTTGTCTAGTTTCATTTCTTTTACACACTCATCTGTCGATAGTTTATGAGAATTTAATGCATAAAACATAGTAATAAAATCCAATTTATAGATTCAAAATTTAGATTACAGGTTTGAGCCCTCAGTTCAAAAATGTAGAGCAGGGGTAGGAATGTATGTACGATTCTAACCCTAATGTAGATCTTGACCTAGTTCACTCTGGTACCAAGATTTTTGTTGCACATTATTCTTTGGGTCACTTACTTCCTCTAGGTTTTCCTTCCCAAATTTAAATACCTTCAGAAGCATAGTTAAGCAAGTGAAACTCATGTCATTTGTAACCTAACACTCTTAAGAACTCTTATTGACTCCTATTGCAAAATCCATCACAAAAGGAGCCCAAATCTCCCTATATTCTAAAAATACCTTTTCATATTCGTTAGGGAAACACTATCTATAGGTTTGAATATTACCACTAGGTCTAAGGATTTAATTCCCACATTTGTAAGCATTTAGATTCAACCACTCAAGTAGATTACATAAAAGAGAAACTCAATTCAAGCATGTCAAAAGAGAAGATTTTAAATATGGTTTCACTATAGCTAGATATCACATGTTATGTGGATAATGACATGTGGTTTGAGGCCTCTTCAAAGTAGTTTCAATTTCGGTGGTTCACAAGGATTTTTGAAACCCAACTAATGTTTTTTTGTAGGAAATCACCATGGTTAGGGTTTTTAAGTATTGAGAAGATTATTTAGAGATCCTTGTAGTATGATTGTAATTGATTAATAGAAAACAATGACGAGAATCAAACAAGTGACAAACCCAAAAATTCATAGGTTGTAGTTCTTATTAGGAGAAAACTCGTATAAAGGGTAAAAGTCATACATTCATTCCTTCCCCTTCTATATGGTCATGCATGTGTTTTTTTTTTTACTCACAATTTCATTTCCAAACGTTTCTCATGTCCATATATCCTTGTTCCAACATTTATATTACTTAGATAATCCCAAAATCACATGTAATCAATTAAGTACACACAATCAAATGTATTTGTGAGTTTGTATTATATCATTTACATTTTTTTACAAGTATTAATGTATTATTTTGATATTAAATGATTAATTTTGGAATTTTATTAGTCATAATAATCCCCTATAACATTTCTTTCATTCCTAGTTTGATTATATTTATAAAACCCTAATCAAACACCAAAACAGGTGAAAACACGTACATTAGTTTTTAGTTTTTGTGCATTCTATAATAACATAATTTTAAGTTAATCTTAAAAAGGGTTTAATACACCCATGCTTTTATCTTATTTACAAATTTCTCTATAAAAAAATTTGACTATCTAAAGCAATCTAGCATTGTTTATATAACGAACTAATGCCACAAACTTAACTCCTAAAACTAAGGAACAATACAAAGTTACGGTTGAAAGGAGAAATTATAGACTCGTTCAACCTTTTCGAGCTTTCATGAATTTAAATTATATTTCTCCAATGTTCAAGGATTATGAACAAATTTTTAGTATTTCACGTCTCCAATCAGTAAATACTTCACGGATTTAATTCAAACTTTTTCGTATTTCACATCTTCCACAAAACTTTCGATGCTTATAAGAAAAACTTTTAATATTTTTCATGGCTTTTACAAATACTCCTTTGATTTGTGTGGACTATAAAATTTCCTAACATTACACAATGGGATTGTGTATAACAGTGACATTGTATAATAGGCTTATGCATTTCACCAACAATGTAGAAATATAACTCTAATACTCCATGTCTCGTTATTTCACTGAATAAGTTGTGTGATAAAACAAACAAGGTAAAAGGTCAAAGAGGAATAGCTGTGATATGTATGTTGAAGGTTGAATGTGCACGTTAATAAATTTATCCATGTTGATTTTAGAGAAATAATTTTTTTCTAAGAAGGACTACCTATAGATACAAAGCAAGATCACCAAATGATATTAAGTAGCAATATTAAAAGGATTACCTAGCAAGGATAGATCCGAGAAGCATGATGCTTCTTTGAATGGCTGTCAATCCTTTGTTTTTATTAAATCAATGAAATTAAATATGATAAATAAATGTCCTAATGCTAACACTTTGATTTTATTATCTCAAAACATTATCAACAAACTATATTAAGAAAAGTATTGAAATCTAAACTAATCTAGTATCAGGAAAGGTATGTTTCTGGATAGGACATATCACAGAGATGTTAGGTAAGGTCACAGATGTATCTGGTAAGGTCTGGGTGGAGTTTAGGTTATGTTAGAGGAAGTTTGGTGAAGGTTAAAAGAAAACATAGTGCCTGATATCAGTCTAGTGGCCAATTCTGGTAGAGATCGAATAATGGCGACGGTTAAGGTGACCGACATCGATAGGGGCGATTTGATATTAAATTATTAAACAGAGGTTTTTAGGCTCTCTGTGATTGCACAGAGAGTGAGGGTAGTGTGGTTGTTAGGAAATATATCTTAGTGCTCCATTTGTATGTATGGGTGAATAATAATTAGTGAAAGTACATTTACTATGTAAATGTAAATAGTAAATGTAAAATGTGGTTAGTATGTGGTAAGTTAGTAAGTTAGAATAATAAAACAATTAGTATTAGTTTATTATTATATTGGTGAGAGGTTGAAACCATACGGGTGTATGGTTGTATATGCAGACAAAGGTTGTTGTGAGGATTGTTATTATACATCTCCTATATAATAGAGTGTAATGAAATAGTGAATCAATAAAAACATAATATAGTGTTGCTGATTTTAATTATTTTTTGTGTAGCTATTTGATGTATTTTAAGTATTAGATCAAAGTAATTTTCACATTTGGTACCAAAGTAGGTTAAATCTGTCTTGAACAATATCTTGTAACGTTTGTTTTATGATCTGGGTTTCTCCACAATTTTACACATGGAACGATCTGCTATATAGGAAGCTACAAAATAAATTTCAGCCAAACTCAATTTTTAGTTTGGGAGAAATGTGCAATTTACTATACAACACATTGATCACTGTTGTTTTTTAAAGAAATCAGAGAATCAAAGGTAATTCAAATCTACATTCATTTTTTATATATATTTAGATTCAGTAAAATGGATGCACCATTAGATAAATTTAATGGGCTGAACTTCCATACATAAAGAGTAAAAATCCTAATGCAGTTAATGAATAAAAACCTATGAAGGATAGTAGATGGAAAAGAAAAAGCACCTACATATGTAAGAAAAATTGTAGAATGGGAAACTACAGATGAACAAATAATAGATGAAATTGACTATAATTATGAAGACTTTCTATACTAAGTGAAGTTATTGGAGGAAGGAGGCACATGAGGTTGGAGGTCATTCAGTGACTTCTCATCAGTCACCAATGACAGGGCCGTATTAGATATGGTGATTTTTTTTATACAGTGTGTTCCTGTTGTTTCTTTGTGTGTATGGAAGAATGTTTGGTTGCAGTGTTCCTATTGTGGTTTGCAGAATAAAGGAAATTTCACATTGAGGGGGGAACATGATCTCAATGTTCCATTTCTAGTTTTCTACATTTATGGTATTTTCTATATGTGAGCAGCTATATTTCCTATGTTTTTCCATACAGTGAAATGTGATGAGAGATGATAATTGTATTTGACACATCATGATGTTGTTGTAGGTAAACCACTTGAAAACCTTCATTTTTTTTGTGGTACACCACTTGTAAAACCACCATTTTCGGTTGTTGGTAAACCCTATGTAAAAACATCACCCTTTTGATTTGTGGTAAACCAGTTACAAAACCATCATTTTCAGTTTATGGTCAACCCTATGAAAAACCATCTATTAGGTTTATGATCATCCTGTAAAATCATCAGATCATGAAAGTAAGTGCAAGTACAAAGACAAGTTTTCACCATGTTTGCACTAAGGGGGGGGAATGTTAGGAAATATATCTTAGTGCTCCATTTGTATGTATGGGTGAATAAAAATTACATGTGTAATTATTATTATGGTAAATTAGTGAAAGTACATTTACTATGTAAATGTAAATAATAAATGTAAAATGTGGTTAGTATGTGGTGAGTTAGTAAGTTAGAATAATAAAACAAATAGTATTGTTTTAGATTATATTGGTGAGAGGTTGAAACCATACAGGTGTATGGTTGTATATTCAGAAAAAGGTTGTTGTGAGGATTGTTACTATACATCTCCTATATAATATAGTGTAATGAAATAGTGAATCAATAAAAACATAATAGAGTGTTTCTGATTTTAATTATTGTCTATGTAGCTATTTCATGTATTTTTTGTATTAGATTAGAGTAATTTTCATAGTGGTTTGAGTCATAATATGGGTGAGAAGATTTGGGGATACTAAAAAGGAGGTTTGAAATGATGACAAGGCTTGGGATGGTTGAATAGTGAGTTGGTGGGAATAAGGTGATGTACAGGCAACAGAGGAAATAAACCACTGAAAGGAGAAAAATATCTACAAAAAGAATAATCTAAATGATTAGAATCACAATACTTACTTGATGTCTTGTAGATCTTGGGAGTTGGAATGGTTTATGGTTGATCACAGAAGAATTTCTTGAGTCCAGTGTTGTGGCAATATGTCCTATGTGCTCTCATGAGTATTATAATGCTATGGAAGGGAAAAATAGCTACATGTCTTACACTATGGTTGTGTGTGTTCGTTGTCTCGATGCAAGAGGGCTTGAAGATTCACGCTTGAATGAAATTAGGATCCTATAACTAAATGGCCAACCCATGTAAAGATTTTTGAAAGTGTATATAAGGTAACCGATGGTGGTTAGGTGACTGGTGTCAGTTGAGGGATAACCTGCATCAGTTAAGGCGGGAAAGTATAGGTTTACCAAAAATAGGTAGATCTTTAATATTTTTGGTGTGATTTTGATTGATTATGCTTAAGGAAGTGGATTTTACATGAGAGAAGGTATGAAGGTCATATAAAAAGTCCAACTAGGTTTAGGAAGAAGTCTTAGTTAATTTAAGTGGTGACCCAACACTGGGAGTGATGACTAAGTGCTGAGAGTGATGACTTAGTCATTATGAGTTAAATTCCCTTGGAATGGGTCCAAGGTGAGATGTAACGATGAGGTGGAGGTGTGAGGGTGAAATTAACTTAATTAAATTAATTAAATTAATTAATAATGTGAGGATTAATATTAGTATAGGATGAAGGGGTCATGACTAATTAAATATATTATGTTAATTGATTGAAGGGGACCAAGGGGAGTGTGACCTAAATTTTTTTTCTACACCCACTAACAACATACGTCTTCACAATGTGACCCACTAACAACACAAAATGTAAAATAAAATGCATACAACTACCTCAAATTATTCAAACTATTAAATTTTTTATATTTTCATGGTCCATGAGATGGGAAATCAGATTCTGGATATAAATTGTGTAAGAGCTTTTAATTAACATGTTTCAAATAAATACCCATGATTCGCCATTAGGAATGACCGTGTTCAAACAATGTTTTTTTGATGGATGATTTGTTATGAACCCACATACTCCCACATCATAATTTAAAAAATCTAAAAACACGAGCAACTCGTAATAGGAACAGTGGGATAAATTGACATAATTGTGAAGATTCTCTATGATTTAATAATTTTTAAAATATTATCATAGGAGTAAGATTAAATGAATATAACAATAAAAAACACGATATAACATGTAAGAAATAAAAAACCATACAATATAGGAGATAAGAGTGAATTATCTTGTATCAGGAGATCTAGGATGATTTCAAGATGGAAATTGACTAAAAACATGGTAGATCTGGACTATATATGATTTATTTGAAAACCTAAGATTTTATACTTCTTCAGATAGGAGCACCCACATGAGGATAGGACCTTCCGGGTGCTAGTTTCATAGTAGTAGTTCTACTTCTAGTCTTATCGGGGTCTAAAATCGGTTCCTTCCTTTCATTTTTTTACTTTAAATCTGTCATAGGGTTCTTTTATCGCACGTGTACCTATAAAAACCCTCTACCTACAAAAAGCTCAAGAAAAAATTAGATGAAAAAAATAATGCATATGCTTGAGTCAGAATAACCTCATTGGTCACCCTAATGTGACTTTCACCAAGCACTACACTATATTTTAGACTCTATGTAGTTTTTGTGAGTTGTGTGATTTGAATTGTGTCCTTTGAAGCTAGGGTACCCTTGTGCTATTCACATCAAGATAGTGGGATAAAACTATTTTTCCCCTAAGATATAATTTGTGAGATGGAATTTAGAATAAGCCTTCATATGCAATGAAAAATGTAGCCTAAATGTATTCCTCAAATGTTTCTCTTTTCCCAAGTAGTGGATAAGAAGTATTAACTCCCAATTGTCTAGCCCCTAATAGTAGTGAGTAAGTCATGTATATATATATATATGATCCCCTTGTTATAATTTCTTCATTAACAAATAAAAATAAAACCCAAAGTGATAAAAGAGAATCTAGAAAAGATACCAAATGATGTGGCAATTAAAAAATCAAGAAAAAGAGGGGAAGGAACATAAGTTCCCAAAGGGGACATGAGCACATGAGGTTCTCCTTTCCTTAATGGGCAGTAGTGTCCAAGATGCTCGAAATATTTAATGGTCGATATAGAGTTGGTTCATATGTCATCTACGATCCAAAAGTAAAGAGATCATTCCAAAAAAGTAAATAATAAGAGTGTGGGAAAGATAAAAGCAATGAAAGAGTACAACAAGTGTTGTTAATGTCTAGTCTTCTCACTTTAGGAATCATGCATAGAACAACATACATAGAAGCATTGATGTAAGTAGAAAGTGCATGTTTTTTTACTGCAAATGCCCCAGTTTATGTTGTTGAATGAATATTTGGAAGCATAAAGTAGATAAGAAGAGTGTACCTTGTGGAGAACCAAAGATATTTGTAACTAATAACATGTTGAATGAAAGTTATATTTGATATCTTGCTAAATGAAAATAATAGAATGTGCATTTTGGAATCTAGAGGAGGATAAGGATCCTAGGGGTGACCTTTATGTGCTTAGTAAAAGTGATGCATGCATGTTTTCCTTGGATATTTCTTTTGATGGAGTGCCTTATGCTTGATATTGTTTCGTGTTCCATTTGTGTGTTTCCCTTTTGTCGTTGTATGGTCAAACTTGTAAAAGAAAATAAGTGTAGTCGATTCTCATGGTAAATGAAATTGAAATTTAACTTAGTACATGTAAAACTAAAAATACATATTGAAAAAAAAATGAATCAAGGGTATAATACACATGTGTTCTGTGAGAGAAGAGATATATATGTTCCCGTATGTTTTTTGCCTTGGAGATGGTTAGAATAGTACTAATTATTTGGGTGTCCTATCACGAAACTGAGGATTTGAATGTCATTTCACTAAACTATGTATTTGAGTATCCTACTTCTAAGTGAACAGTATTGGGAGAGCGGTCTTCTTTTCCCTCCAACCATTAATACTTCCCTATAGATACGTTCCACTGCACATGGTCACAAACCCAATCGAAACTTTCCACAGATGACACATTGTTCCAGATATATCATTGTTTTTCTTATGCCTTAGGTGTCACTTTATTATTTGGTCCCAAGAGAAACAAATTAATTACTTCCCTTGTAACTTGCCACTAATTTTGATCTTTCTAGTAACTAATTGCAATTTTCTGAAATTGGAGAAAAATGGTATTGAAAACATGTTGATCCTGAAATGTTCTTATATTTTTCCCTAGGATAGGAGTGCCCATTGTTGGCATGTGGTCTTATAGGGTTTTTCATTGATGAAAAAACACATTAATGAAAAATTAGATGATGAATTAGGGTCATATGATATTGTGTTTGATGTTGACATGTTGGTTTAGATGTGTACATGATGCTACATAGAGATTCGGTGAGGATTGTTTACTCTTGCAAGCCTGTTTAGGTGCTTAGATGATGTTACATGATGGTATGAGCTTCTTGGATGCTTTAAAATCATGTTGGCACAATGTATAGTAGGTTTGGAGAATTCTTGAGCACTCATATCAGTTGCATGGTATAGATACAGGTGATTTTCTATGTTATAGGTGTTCATTTGGACAAGGTATGGATGTTAAGAGGTGTGAGCATGAGATTTGGAGATATATGAGCTCATGTATGCATTTCTATAGGTGAATTATGGTATACCATTTATGTTTTGGGTAATTTTGAGTGATTTCATGATGAGTTATAGAATTCTTTCAGCTGACCCTAGCTTCTATTGTGTGAATACCTAAGGGGTAGCTATGCAAGTCTTAGTGTCTAGAGAGTTTGAGGTATGGTGATGGAAATATGATGATTGGGGATTTTAGTTTTATTATTCATGGTTCTTTGATAAAAAAATTAGGTTTCTAGGATGTTAATTTTGCAAGATATGTTAGTTTTGGTGAGACAAGGTTAAGAACTAGTGCATTTCCAGCTTGAATTAGAACTGTTGATGCTCACCTTGAATTGTGTGCTTTGCATGTGACCTTGTGGATTTCAAGGATTTTTTATGAATTTATTATATAATTTTTCACAAAAATAATGGAGTCATTTCATTGTCATTTTTATGAACGGATGTTAAGAAGGTAGACAACTAGTTATGGGTTTGAAACCCTAGCTTGAAAGTGGTATGCAAGAAACTCTTCCTAAGTGTCCAATTTTTCGTCCTAGTGCATGGGTTATGATTGTAACATGTAGAGTAATATTTCATATTTCCATAAAGGTGTGGTAGAGGTCATGATGATGAGTTGGACCCACTCAAATAGGTAAGTTTTAAAAGAAGAGTGTTTTAGGACAAGGTTATCCAAATGAGTAACATGTTAAATTGATATTGTGGAATGTATATGAGTTTATATTTATTTCCAAATATTTTTAAGGAAATTTTCATTCAGGTACTAGTTCAAATGAGCTCCATTCAAGTTGACTGGTCAAAGGGCAGTTTTGAGTCCATAAAAAGTAATGTTCAGTAAAGTGAGCATATCTGGAGCTATATGTCGATTTTTGAGATGATTCAAGTTGTGTTGGAAATAAGATTCAGATATATTTTCATTTATATAATGTTTGTCTCATGATAATGATATTTTTGTAGTTTTTCAATTCAATATCTAGGAAAGAACCTTTTTTCCAGTGCAAAATGGGACATGATTTGCTGAATGTTTTGAGTTATTTGAAGAATTAGATGGATTATATGATACTTTATATCACCTATAATGGTAATAGGGATAAATTTATAATATTATGAATCCATTTAGAGGTATTTATTTTTCCTATAAATTATTTGGTCAGCTGATCTTTAAAAACAACATTTTGGGCAGGTTGATATAGTAAAGACAAAAGTGACTATGGTTTGAGCAAGTGAGTGTTTCAAGGTTTATAAATTAGTTAAAAGTTTTATATAGGTTTTATAATTTCCATAAAATGGATATAGGACATGGTTTTTCTAAATTGAATTGATTTTGTGGCATAATGAAGTTTCTAAGGTCCTGAAGAGTTTAGGAAACAACAATTTTGAGATGAACAAAGAGCATTGGGCCCAATAAATGATCTAATTTCATTGGTTGAGATAAATTGAGACCATGTATGCATTTAAAATTTTATTTCAATAATGTGTAATGATTTATTGGTCATTACTAAGTATGTTTTTGATGTAAGGGAATTTTTTAATCTTTGTGCCCATGGGGTTTTGAGCCATGTTTCACACATGTAATGAGGTTTTTAGCCAGGATAGCCTACTTGGGTCACTTATAAATTTTATAGTTTTAATTTTAGTTTTTTATGCATGGTTCATGAAAATGGAGGGAAAATGATTTTATTTGAATTTTAAATCAATAAAATCATATAAAAGCATTGTTTTGGGTGTTTTTGCAAGCTAGTTGTGTGTGTGTAATGTTTGTGACCTAGGTGCCTGAATTATTCAGGTTTATGAGAATTAATTGAGATAATATTAAAATAAAATTAGGCTGAGGAATATCATCAAGCATGTGTGCTTATTTTTAAAGGTTTAATAAGTGAAGGAAGAGTTAGTTGTGAGGGTTTGATCACCTAGGGTTTGTATGAAGAGTTAAAGAAGTGTGAGCTGAATACCTGGTCTCCATTAGTTGTGGAAGAAACAAATTAGAGATCATATCTTCATAAGGTGTTTGATTTTTTGTTTGATAATCTTGGGGGGTTTTAGCCTCCATTCGGTGTTGTTTCTTTATAAAATTAGGGGTTGGTGCCCTGTACGATGGAAAATTGACATGCGAGAATGGGAATCTACAAGTACCTCTTCCTCATACCCAACCTCCCGAGGTCATGCTGAGACAGCCGGTGAATGTTGAATATGAATGGATACAGACAAGCTAATCGGGTAATCTTATATCCTCAATACGCAATAATGGAATCTGTGAATATAAGGCAAAGAAGGCCCTCCTAACCTGAATTGGTGTAATGGATTGTTCGAATATAATAGTTGTTTAGAGGCTCCAATCAATGTTGAGCTCTGTTGAGATCCTGGTTCTTGGTTGTTGGATACGTTGGAAGTGGCTTGTGGGAGCTTCATATATATCTCCAGACAAGGTCATGAAAATGGTGATAGGAGGTTTAGTGGATTTGTAGTGAACTATGGGTGGTTTTCTATTCTAGTCTAGAAAATATTAGATTGATTGGCTTCTATATTTAATATGGAGAACTGCATGATGATATCTGGCAGGAGTGGTGAGGATCTAAATACCTGTGTTTGTAAACTGGTGTCAAATTTTAACTGATTTGTAGGCCCGTTGGGTTGTGGGACTTGAGGATCACAACCGTGAGTTCGTGGTTGTTGTTGACCTATTATGGTCATGTGAAGAATCAATCCCTTCTTCCAACTATCCAGTAATCATATGCCTTTTTATCCTCTATGTTTAGAACTAGAAGTTGTATAATTTTCTCATAATACCTTACAGGTGTTCTAGCAACTTGAATGTGTAAGCTAGTATCTATGTCAATGAGGAGGTCTCTTGCGTCAAGTTGTGGAACTAAAGGATCAGAACCAAATGCTTGTTCTCTTTTGAATCCTTGTACAGTCATTTGGATATGTTATCAAGGTAGTCTATAGTTAGGATGATTTGACCAAAATGTGTATGCCTTGTCGTCTTCGATATTTAACCCTCTCAGTTGTTCACTAATTGCTTGTAGGTTTTCCGTTGCTCGAAATACCTGTATCCTAAGGTCTTGATCTATATCAGCTAATTTTGTGGGTAGATTTGTTTGAGGTACTATTGGTTTAAATATATATTCTCTAGGCTCTCTAGGTCTTGTGATTGTCATACAAAATGATTCAACTTATAACTAAAAATTAAAATTAATAAACTAATTACGAAAGATGTATTTACACTATGCAAAAATTATTCTATTTTTGTATTTTCGATGACTTATTTTAATGAATTTAAAGAGAATCTATTCTACTATATTTAGAAAAATGAACAACTAATCTAGCAACAGAATTTAAAACAAACAAAATAGCCTGGTATGGATATTTGCCTATGCAGTTGTGATTTTATCCTAAATATCTAAGCAACTAATTATTTTAAATTGAAAGACTCTCGATCCTACCTTAGAAGTGAGGAATGAATCACACTTTCTCAGAAACTATCAATACCCACAGCTTCCCTTGTGATATCGAGAGCAAAATTTTAACTAAAATAAAATAATTCACTACTCTATTTGATACGTTCTAACTAAAATTTTGATAGCTTAAACCTTGCATTTACAAAACAGTGGTAAATCTAGTTGTGTGTGATTTCATCCCCTCAGTGTGATCTCCTCATTCCTTCATGTTCTCATGAATCTAGAAAAGCATGTATATGGTAGCATCAACAGAAGAAGGTATTTGAACAATGGCAGCTTTGGATATAGACTGAATACAATGCGAGTAGGAGAGGGATAACGCAAGTGAACTGAGCTTGACTATGTAATTCCTAGTGGGATTTATTCCGGGAATACAACACAAATATGCTGAGAGATGTTGAAACTATCCTTTGTGATGAACAAAAACTGTAACTCTAATGGATTCCAATCTACAAATGAAACTATTTTACTCTAAACTCACTTGCATGGAACAACAATGAAGCAAGACTGAAACAAGAAGATTGAATGACCTCTAAACAGCAAAGGAAAAATAATAATGGAAGCAAAACATGAAACTATGGGAATTCTAATTGAGAAATTCAAAATACTAAATAATAGAATTGAGAAGGTGATGAGCCACTTGTTTGAAAACAAGTTGGCTATTTATAGCAAATGAATTTAGCAGAGGGTAACTCCCAATCGAACTCTTTTACTATAAACAAAGGAATAAAACTATTCACAGGGCAGCCAGAACATAAATACAAAGAAAAGTAGCTAAAGAATGTGGGTAGAAATTGAAGATTTACGTTTGACACAATCGTTGGAAGAATCTGGAAAATGTGTACAGGACCACCACCCTATGTAGGGCGGCAGTTATGGGACTTCCGCCCTATCCTGGGTGGTGGTCACGGGACTGCTACCTAGTCAATGTGGTGCTATCATCAATGAAGACCAAAATGCAAGAAAAAGGGGGGCAGAGGGAAAAATAAATCATGCAGAGGCCGAGCGAGGCATACGGGATATAAACATATTATTGGCAAGCTTTTCTAGATTCTGAACACCTTACAAGGAGACCTGTATCATCATTGGGGTATGTGTAACATCTTTCCAGTGGTGCAGTACCCTAAAAATTTTGGTACATACATATTACCCCCTCAGAGAAGCATCTTAGCCATGAAGATGTGTAAAATGGTGGATCCAAGTATGGCGTTCCTTAAATGGGGAGTTAGGAGTTATACCTGACATGCTTGTGTGCCGGAAAGTCACCATCCAAAATCCTGTTATCTGCAAAAATAAAAAAGGGGACTCAAGTGCAGCTAGATAAAACAATTTGAGAAATAAGGCTAAATTGATATGAAAAGAGGACTTACCATCTATGTGGGGTTTAGAAATTACCTTTGTCAATGCTTTGACCCTGCGAAATACATTCAAAATCAATTTTTAAAAAGCTATATATATATATATATAACTCATTTCACTATTCATTTATGAGATTGATTTGATATTTTTTGAGCTCTGGGACCCACGGTGATAGTTTTTGAAGAGAGTATAGTCGAAACGTTTGTGGTGAGATAACGATCATGCCTTTGAGAGTGGAACATTGACCCGCGAAATCTCAAGTTAGTTCTTCTCGATTTATTTTTTTGGAACCTAAAATGTGAAAATGATGAAATATTTGTCTCAGGGGTGTTATTTTTAAAAATATTAGTTTTAAATGAGTCTCTATGGGGGGCGCCCATAGGGTAGGTTCTTATTTTAGCTAAAATGGTGAATTTTTCCTATTTTTAGGCAGTTTTAGGGCATTCGAGCCGTTTGTGGGTTTAGGACAAGACCACCACCCTACACAGGGTGGTGGTTATGGGACCACTACCTTAGAAGGTGGTGGCTATAGAACCACCACTCTGCACAGGGCGTCAGTTCACAACAGAAAGAAAAAACAATGCTTTCCTTTGCTTATATTTACATTTTTAGCACTTTTACATGTTCTTAATAGTTTTTCCAATCAGATTTTGATATTAACTTACTCCTTTTTGTGTTTTTGGGTGTATGCAGAAGAAGGAGGAGTATATTAGATGGGGCCAGGAGAGGGAGTGTGATTGGCTCCCAGTAGTGTTAGAGGCACTCTCTCAGGCAGAGTGAGATACCCTTCAGAGGGCTGACATTTGGAGGATTGCACAGGTCCCTCACGTTGCTCTTGCTAGTCACATACTATGTGAATTATTATCATACTAGGATGTGGATCGAAACACCTTCCAATTACAAGGAGATAGGGGTGAGTGGACCATCACCCTAGAGGATGTTTACTGTATATTGGGGGTTCTGATCCTTGGGCGGAGGCTGTCTCTTAAGACAAAAGTATTGATATCTCAGGTGGTTTAATGGGCCACCTATATGGGGGATGTAGTTGTTTTGATGGGGTCGAAGAAGGGAGTGAGGATCTGTTCTATTATTAAGACATACATTCCAGTGCTCCGCAAGGCCATCATGGGCATTCTTTCTTTGAGATTGATTGGGGACAAGGGAGGAGACACTCTCTTATATCGTTGGGCCCCCATTATTACACAGATTAAGGGCCATGAACGTGTCTATGCTTGGGGATCAGACATCCTCGGGACCACCTACCATGATTTTTATAGGGTGGTCTGACTACAGGGAGAGTCACTGAGCCACCCGAATCTTGTCATGAGTTGGGTGTATGAGCATATCGAGAGGTGTAGAGGTAGAGGATCCCAGGGCTGTCAGGGAAGCGAGGTGGATAGGGATGACTGTTCTTAGAGCACCCCACTAGCCAGTGGCCTCTTTGACTACTACAGAATAGATGCCACTCCTTATCAGGCCATGGTAGGGCTATGGGGAGAGGAGACGGTTACATTGATTTCTTGTCAGACTACTAATCAGCTGATAGACAGGGTAGGGAAGTTGGAGATCCACCCCTTTGATAGAGTACCACAGCAGTTTGGCATCCTCTATATTGACATGTTTCCTCTAGCGGGGCTAGTGTATAGACCTATTCGTGTGGATCAGGGAGGTCTTAGAGGCTAGGGTTGGACCATTGTTACCCCTGGTGTTCCTATCATGGCTAGGAGGGTGGTACGTGCTTGAGGGAGAGCCGGTGCTCCTCAGGCACCTTTAATTCAGATTGTCACCGGTCCCGCCCATAGCAGTGATGGGCCCATTGATTTGGAATCCGAGTCTAAGGAGTTCACTAGGAGAGATACATAGGAGGAGATAGAGGAGATGGAGATCGGTGGGATGGGTGGGGAGGATGATAGGGATCCTGAGTGGCATGATACTCAGGAGATCCTACAGGCCGAGAGGGTGGAGTAGAGTGTAGAGAGGGTGACTCTGGTCTCAGAGGAGTTACTCTCTCAGGATTTAGGGGGAGATGGTGAGTCCATTACAGGATGTCACATTGCCCTAGATGTGGGAGAGGGACACCAGTCAGTGGTGACATTAGTGGTAGGCGCGGATCCTAGAGATCCTTCCTAGAGGCCTGGAAATCCGAGTGAGGTTCTACTCTTCTCTTGAATTTGTTTTAGTTAGAATTGTCTTATTTTTTATTTCTTTTTGTTTTGTTTACTCTTGGTTTTATATTTGATCATTTTCTAACTTGTGTTCTCCTTTATTTGCAATGACTGCTGATGAGTGGCGAGACTTGATTCATTGAGTATGCACAGAGACCTTGTTGCTCCCCTCGGAGAAGACTCATGCTGAGATTTCTATGGACATGGGGGAGCCTTCAGTAGCCGGTAGGCATACCGATGTTTTCACCTCTGTCTAGTATGCAGCGAAGATCATGACTTCTCTCCATGCTGAGGTGGCTAGATATAGGATGGCTGAGCGCTTGATGAGGAGGAGTCATTCTCATAGTGAGACGACAGCTACTGGTCGTGACCACGAGCCCTCAGTGCATTTGGAGTGCCGGCATAGCTAGAGTCCTAGACGTGGTCGTGTGCCTTCTGAGGGATCCCATAAGGATTGAGAGGCCATTTTTGTAGTGTTTTGTCAGATATCTATATGAGTGTTTTTGTACCTTTCAGGCTCATTGAGCGTTTTGACCATGCGTAGTGCATGATGGAATTGTATATAAAACTTGTTATATATATATATATATATATATATATATATATATATCTTTTTAGATCTAGACTCTTGGTGCCTAGAATTTCATGACTTGTTTCCACATGTCTACTACATGTTTTTAGAGTACTTTTTTTCATTCTTTTCAGTATGTATGCAATGGATGACAAATGATAGTAAACAGAATGTTTCTCTTTTTTATGCTTTTGTAATGCTGATATGAGATGATACTAACATATGGTAGTAATGAACTTTTGAAATATTTGGGTAATGTTTGTAATTTCTTCTTATGTTGGCAAAACGTGATGAATGTATAGTGATAAAGGGATGAATTTTCCCCATTCCCAACTCCACGTAACCAGTAAGATGCGAGGGCTCAACACCAAGGGTGAGAAAGGGCACAAACTGTATGAGTTTGAATGAATGGAACGATGAGAGACAAACAAACCAGTAACAGAAACCAAACCTAGACCTATACACCTACCCTACTCAGAGCTACCACCAAGCTTAGAAGGCCACTTACTTTCCAGTTTATCTAGACTTAGATTCATAAATGGAAACCTGGTTGACAAAATTTGGTTTTGAGGATTTGATCTCTTTGGAATTTGGATATTTGTTTTCTCTTAATATAATTTGATTTGTGCTTCCAGCATACCTAGATTTGTTAATTTGTGTGAATGGACCCCTCACACCCTACCTCATGCCACTAGTAAGAAGCATGGGTTTGTCACCAAAGGAAAGATATAGGCGAGTAAGGGTACTTCTTTCCTTTCCCAACCTCGCACCACTAGTAAGAGACGTGGGCTTATCGCTAAAGGTTGGTGGGGCAAAGAAGTGTGTAAAATAAAATATTTTGTTTGCTTGGTACTTTTGATTCCATTTGATTTTGACATTTTTGATCTATGACTTTGGGATATCCTTTCTTTCAAAGAGGTTTAATAGGGATAGATGTGACACCAAGAAGCTTCTAGAACAGACCGTAGGTAAGGACAACTTCACCTAGTATAAAGAAAGAGAAAAACCAAGTATGCAGGACTTGGTATGGTTTTCATCAATACTTGTCTGTCAAACTTGATGAGAAGATTTGAAAATACTTGATGATGTTTGAAGAGATGTGTTTTGAATGTTTTTGCCAATACTTTCATAAATTTGTAATAAATTTCTTAATAGTAAGTTCCTAGACTACAATTTTTTCAAAAGGAGTGGACAGAATGAAGCAGCTAAAAGAATAATGCAATTTAGGTAGCCATAATGTACAAGTGGTGATTCTGATGTCTTATGCATAAAACCGTTTAAGATGCAAGGAATTGACAGTTCATTGAATTTATCGCCTTCCAGTTTACACACAAGATACACACCATTTCCATAGTCCTTCATGACTCGGTATGGACCCAACCACTTGGGTTGGAACTTCCTTTCTTCGTCATTTTTCTTATCGATCCAGTTGTCTAGTCTTAGAACTAGATCTCCCTCACATATTTCTCACTCATAGAATTTTTTGTTATACTGCCGGCACATCCGGTCGGTATAGGCTCTGTGTCATTGTTTGGCATTTAGCATGGTCTCGTCAAGGATTTCTAGTTGAGAGAGGTGTGCCTCCCTGTAAGCTTCTTCATCCAAAATCCCTTGTAATGAGATATAGAGACTGGGTATTTCAACCTCAAGTGGGAGAACTAATTTTTCCCTGAATACTAGCAAGAAAGGGGTTTCTCTTGTTGGTGTTCTTATTAAGGTTTGATGGGCCCACAAGGTCGGATATAGTTTTAAATGCCAATCTCACTTGTTCTCCTTGATTGTTTTGAGGAGAATAGCCTTTAATGTTTTGTTTGTCACTTCGGCTTACCCATTGGCTTGAGGGTAGTAAAGAGAGGTTGTGTGATGGTTTATTTTGAATTTGCTACATAACTCATGAACTTCATCATTTTTAAAGGATGTGCCATTATCAAATATAATGACTTGTGGGACACCATACCTACAAATGATTTGGTTTAGAATGAATTTTGCAATTATTGAACTTGGTATGGTGGTGAGGGCCATGGCCTCCACCCATTTGGTAAAATATTCCATGGCTATAATTATAAAATTATGGCTATCGGTTAATGAGGGAGAGAATTTTCCTATCAAGTCTAGACCCCATGTGGAGAAGGGCCACGGGGTCGCTATTAGTTGCAGGGATTGTGCTGGCATGTGAATCTTGTGAGAGAATTCTTGGCATTTGTGGCACTTATATATAAATTCTACTACGTCATGCTTAAGAGTGGGCCAAAAATAGCCCATCTGATGTATTTTGCAAGTGGTGGCATGACCACCGAAGTGGCCTCCACATATCCCACTGTGGGATTCATGAAGAATCTTCTTGGATTCTTCTATGTTGATGCATCTTAGAAGCATGCCATCAAAGGCTTTACGATAGAGTACCTATTCTAAAACAACATATTTAGTGGTAATAATGTGTAACCACCTTCTTTTTGTGATGTGGAACCTTCCAGGTATGCGTGGTCTATGATAAAATTGATGATATCAGTGTACCAAGGGCATGTAGAGATGGGGGGCCTGGTTTCAATGAAGTATACACACTCATCAGGAAATTCATGATTTACCAGATTGCCTCCATCGAGTGGATTGTCAGCTAGCCAATCTACAATGATTTGTCCCTTAACAGATTTTTGGTTTATGAATGTCAACTCAAATTCACCCATTAAGGTTATGAAATGTCCAACCTTTTTAGATAAATATCCTTACGTGAGAAACGTTCATAAATGATCTATCTTTACAATGACCCTTGTTTCTTGGTTTAACATATAATTTCTTAAACGATTTGTTGCAAATAATATGGCAAGACATTCTCTCTCTACCTATGTATAACGTGTTTCATAATCAAGCAACATTCGGTTAATGAAATAGACCGCACATTCCTGTTTATCATTGTCTTCTTGAGCCAGCATGCAGGCTAGCGAGACATGAGTGGCTCATGAGTATAAGATCAAAGGGAATTTTGTTTTGGGAGGCATTAGCATGGGTGGATACAACAAGAATCATTTAACTAATTTGAAGGCCTCGTTGCATTCTTCAAACCAATCAATGTTATAATATTTCTTTAATATATTGTTGATTGGATGAATGGCAAAACTTAAAACTTATATCTTCCCATTCTTTTTCAGGACAGGGACAATATTAGATACCCATTGTGAATAGTCAACAAGCTTGATGAATCCCACTTGGAGAAGTTTTATTACTTCCTCTTTTACCATGAGATCCACTTTTGGCTTCATTGGTCTTGACTTCTGTTTAATTGGTTTTACATCTTGTTTAGTGACAAGATTATGTACCGCGACATGTGGTGCAATGCCCGTCATTTCTTTATAGTTAAATGTGAAAGCCTTTTGATGTTCTTTGAGGATTTGGGTGTGTATTTATATTTCCTCTATAGTTAATGAGGATCCAAACTTCAAAATTTTTGGTTCTTCCTTCATTCCAATGTTTATGTCAATGGTTTCTTCTATTAAAGAAGTGTTACCTTCTTCAAATTCAGGTGGGGCTAGAGGTAGTTCCAAGCTTTCTCGATTTTCTATCTCATAGATATCGAGATCTTTCTGTGAAGGAGACTCTACCATGGGATTTCCAAAATAGGAAGAGGAATGTGGTATTAGGGAAAGATCAACTATATGGTGAGTAACGTGTAGCTCCGCATAGGCATTTAGATATTCGAGAGTTATTCTATCATCATCAAAGTGATCCATGATAGAAAAATCATCCTCAGCTTCTCCATTAGTCACGAGTGAGTTTGTTTGTATTTTACGCACTAATGGTTTGGTATGAAGTGACACTGTGAAATGTGTATATTCCAACTCACTGTTTGGAGTGAACCGGGAAGCTAATGTTGCTATTGAGTCTATGAGAAGGTTCTACTCTTGTGGGATTTCTTCAATTGCTATGAAGTTAAATCCCTTGCTTAGATCTAATGCTGTTGTTTTATAGAGTTGTAAATGATTAGCTCTAGCTTCATATACCTCAGAGACTTGGTTTGCAACTAGCTGTGAGTCTCCTAGCACTCTAATGTTATTGACACCCATTCTTTTGGCTAGGATGAGGCCAAGGAGGAGAGCTTTGTACTCAGCCCCATTATTTGTAC
The DNA here is from genome assembly GCA_019776745.2 of Taxus chinensis. Classification (NCBI taxonomy): domain Eukaryota; kingdom Viridiplantae; phylum Streptophyta; class Pinopsida; order Cupressales; family Taxaceae; genus Taxus; species Taxus chinensis. The sequence goes on along the minus strand of CM034152.1, from coordinate 507,422,973 downwards.
ATTCAAAGTTTAATTTAAAGGAAAAAGGTAGGATCTTTCCCTCAGGTGAAGTAAAGATCACTCTTGCCCTAGCTCCAAAGCGACATATAGCTCCATCAAATTGGAGCATCCAATACTTAGTTGGAAAAATGGATGTTGGGATATTTGTCGTATCTATTTCCTTTGCTTCGGTTACTTCTACCATAAAAATTTCGTCTGATGGAAGAGAAGAAATTCCCAGGGTGCATCCCATACCTATAGAATCAAATGGTAGGAGGATAGGTAAGTATTTCTCTAACAGCTCAACAATTTTTGTGGTAGTCCCTAGTGACACCGTTTCTAAAACATTGGTATCATTTTTGAGTGCTAGAATGTCCTTGGCTAGATTTGTAATCTCCAACTCTGTGGTGGGTATCAACTTCTCTTTTGGTTTTTAATTAATTGGTTTGATAAGTTGATTTGTTGGGAGTTCAAAATCATAGTGAACGCTTGGTCTTTTCTTTAAATCATCTAGGTGTATATCTAAGTGTTTTGGGTCACCTTGTGCCACAAATATTTTCCCTGAGTGTAGAAATCTTATTTCTTGGAATAACGTGGAAGTATTTTCCCTAAGGGTTTTGGGTCACCTTGTGCCACAAATTTGTGCGATGTATCCATGGCCGACTAAGGATCATATTATGATTGGTTTCCTAATCTATAATATAAAATTTGGTGAGGACCATCTTGGGTCCTAAAGTGACTGGTAAAACTATTGTTCCAATCAAAGGGGCCTTGAGGCTATCATATCCTCTTAACGTATTTCGTGTTGTGGAAAATTTTGTCTCTCCATATCCTAAATTTTGAAGAAAAGCAAAGGGGACTATGTTAACTACTGCCCCATTGTCAACTATTGCACATTTAACATAATTATTGTAAATCCATACTTGTAAATGTAAAGCTGGGTTGCCTCTTCGTGTAATCTCAGCATCTGTTGGCATTTTTCTTATATCAAATATAAATTCAGTATCCCTATCTGGCTGCCCCGATGGATAAACGTCAAAGTCTACATGGTTTACTTGCATTTTCGGAGGAGGGGTGATGTTGATTAAATGACCAAGGCCTAATGCTTCTAAGAGTTAAGCCCTTTGGGCGAGAGAATTTTTGTAACAAGTCCAAAAAGGAAATGTGAGAGAAAGTTTTAGTTAAGTCATTAATTAAATCATAGGCACCTATGGGTTTTACCAACATTTGTTGAATGTTTTCTGGTTCCAATGGATAACTTGGAGTTTGTTGAGAAGAATAATCCGGTGTTCTTGTTATGGTTTCTATGGGTAACTCAGTGTCTAATTCCACCAGGCTAACTATCTTAGTTTGGGGTCGAGTTCCTAGTTGGGGCACGACTGGTGGATTTAATGAAGTTGAAGCTTCATGATCATTGTTTCCTGTTATGACACCCTTATTTGTTCTATTAGGATCTAGCCAGTTATTGTTAGAATGTTTTGGAAGTGGATCATTAAAGATCTTGAGGGGTGAATTTTGAGGGGAAATTGCCCCTGTATAAGTGTTTGGCATGGGTACTATAGAATTTGCTAAAAACATATCTATAAAGAGTTTCTTTTGATCTTCAGGTAAACACTGCATGAATTTATTGTAGTCACGACAAGTCCTAGTATCGTGGCCTTGAATCTTGTGGAAGCCACAATACAAATTGGGATTATAATTTTGAGGTTGTTGACTTAAAACTTGTTGTGGCCCAAAATTCTGATAAGGTTGTTGGTTGTTAGAGTTAAAATTTTGAGGTTGTTGCCTTTGGTTTTGACTCTAATATCCAGTTGGGTTTTGATTTGGACCTTGTGTTTGGATTTTTCATTGTCATTGTTGTTGTTGTGGTCACGGTGGATGATTAAAATTCACTGCGTTGATTGTTGGAGTAAAATTGTTATTTCACTGATTATTAATAGGTGGTGAAATGTTTACAACATTTTCCCTTTTAACTTGGTCAGTTAATTCATCTGTTGTAACTCCGCAGTTCTTGTTAAGGATCTTAGGTCCTTGATTAGCGTTCCTGGTATTAGGATAGGCTGTAATGTTTTGATTGGGAGTGGTTAATTTCCCATTTGTTCCATATGTCTTACGACCACTATCTATCGCTGCTTGGTCGATTCGGAGAGCACTCTCGAGTACTTCATCGTAAGTTCTTAGTGGGAACTTCTAGACTTCTTCCTTTATCTCTTTATTGAGAGAATTAAGGAATAAATTACATACTTCCATTTGATCCATGTTTGGAGCACTTGCTAATGAGTAGAGAACCATATGCCATCTTTGAATAAAATGAGCAGCAGATTCATTATGTTCTTGTTTAATATGCAAGAACTCCTGATTCCCATTCTTAACAATTTGTTCATATCAAAAGCTTTGATAAACTCATACACAAGTTGTTTGAATGAGTGTATCGAGGCTTTAGGTATTCTGTAATACCAATCAAGGGCAATACCTTCTAAAGTTTTAGGGAATATTTTAGCAATAACCTCGTCCCAAGGGAGTAATTCCCTTATGGCTGTGGTGTAGGCTTTAATGTGCGCGTTTGGATCCCCTTCCCCTTTAGATTTGGGTAAATCAGGAAGAGGTCTTGGAAGCATAACACTTCGTATGGTGAAGTCTAGGGCTTCTTTTAAATATTCTGAGTAAGTCCCTACTACGTAGGCCTTGACCATCGGTGGTGCTTGCTGAGGGGATGGGGGTGGAAAGGGTTGTTGATATAACATAGCATATGCATTTGTAGGGAAATAAGGGAATCCTTGTGGTTGAATGAACATCCCGGGAGAAGAGAACATGTCTCCTTGTGGTGAATTTGAATAAATGCTTAAGGAGGAGCATTGTTCTGGTATGGGTTGTTTGGTACCAAGCCAGGAGGTATCATGTTTTCTACTGGAGTGGCATTTGAAAATGCGGTCCTAGTTGGCGTTTGCTATGGGTAAATATACAGATGTTGAGGAGGCATACCTAACATGCCTATTCCTGTAAGGAGGTCAACCTGACTAGGGTGATGTGGAGGGTTGGGGATCACTTCTTGCCAAAAATATGAATTTTAGTTTCTTGGGCGAGTTCCAGCCCTCTAACCTTTTCAACTAAGGCTGAAATGACCTCTATTGGTGAAGACACAATGCTTTGCCTTAATGGCATTTGTTTTATACCTTGAGGTGTTAAAGGGGTGTGACACACTACTATGAATTGATCGTTACCCGATAGAGCTTCACCAGAGGTATTTCCCATAGGTGGAGGAATGGGGGTGTTTTCCTGGAATAGGGTATCAAATTGTGTTTGTGAACTCCCTATAGGTGGATACATGTTTTGGAAACGTTGTTTACTTTTAGCATAGCATGCTAAGTACTCCTCATCCAAAAATGGGAGTGGATCTGACTGTCTATTAATATGTGGTTTGAACAAGACCTGAGGAGATGAAGTGCACTCTCCAGTAAATGTCATATTGTTAGAGCCTGATGGCTCTGGCTGTTGTGTTTGTGCAAGATGATCTAACTCCTCAATTCGGAACAAAGAACTAGAACTAGTTCTGTGAGGGGGAGTTTGAGATGACAAGTAATTACTTGAATAGTTATCAGCCCATGCAGAAAGTGAGGGCAATGGTTGTCTATTTGTTTGACTATAGTTTTCTTCGAGACTTGAGAGAGGTTTGCCATATGCATCGTATCCTGACATATTTGAGGGGTATATGAATACCCGCAGAATAATGGGAAAGAGTGAAAGTGGATGAAAGAAATGAAAAATAAAAGAGGAAGAACTATTTTTTCACGTTGGGTTCACCAATTTTGTACGATGGAAAAGTGACATGTGAGCATGGGAATCTACAAGTATCTCTTCCTCGTACCCGACCTCCCGAGGTCGTGTCGAGACAACTGGTGAATGTTGAATATGAATGTATACAGATAAACTAATTGGGTAATCTTATATCCTCAATACATAATAACAGAATCTACGAATCTAAGGAAAAGAAGGCCCTCCTAACATGAATTGGTGTAATGGATCGTTAAGATATAATAGTTGTTCGGAGGCTCCAACCAATGTCAAGCTCTACCAAGATCCTATTTCTTGGTTGTTGGATATGTGGGAAGTGGCCTGTGAGAGCTTCGTATATATCTCTAGACAAGGTCATGAAAATGGTGATAGGAGGTTTGGTGGATTTGTAGTGAACTATGGGTGGTTTTTTGGTCTAGTATAGAAAATATTAGATTGATTGGCTTCTATATTTAATACGGAGAACTGTGTGATGATATCTGGTGGGAGTGGTGAGGATCTAAATACCATCATTTGTAAACTGGTGTCAATGCTTAACTGATTTGCAGGCCCGTTGGGTTGTGGGACTTAGGGATCACAACCGTGAGTTCATGGTTGTTGTGGACCTGTTCTGGTCATGTGAAGAATCAATCCCTTCTTTCGACTATCTAGTAATCATACACCTTTTCAGCCTCTATGTTTAGAACTAGAAGATGTATAATTTTCTCATAATACCTTACAGGGGTTCTGGCAACTTGAATGCATAAGCTAGTATCTATGTCAATGAGGAGGTCTCTTACGTCAGGTTGTGGAACTAAAGGATCACAACCAAATTCTTGTTCTCTTTCCAATCCTTGTAGATTCATTTGGATATTTTATCAAGGCAGTCTATAGTTAGGATGATTTGACCAAAATGTGTATGCCTTGTCGTCTTCGATATTTAACCCTCTTAGTTGTTCACTAATTGCTTGTAGGTTTTGTGTTGCTTGAAAGACCTGTATCCTAAAGTCTTGATCTATATCAGCTAATGTTGTGGGTAGATTTGGTGGAGGCACTATTGGTTCAAATATATATTCTCTAGGCTCTCTAGGTCCTGTGATTTTCATACAAAATGATTCAACTTTTAACTAAAATTAATAAAGTGATTACGGAAGACGTATTTACACTATGTAAGCATTCTTCTATTTTTTTATTTTCGATGATGTATTTTAATGAAACTAAAGAGCAGATATTCTAGTATATTTAGAAAAATGAACAACTAATCTAGTAACAGAATTTAAAACAAACAAAATAGCCTGGTATGGATATTTTCCTATGTAGTTGATCCTAAATATCTAAGCAACTAATTATTTTAAATTGAAAGACTCTCGATCCTACCTTAGAAGTGAGGAATGAATCACAGTTTCTCAGAAACTTTCAATCCTTACATCTTCCCTGATGATATTCACTACTATATTTGATACGTTGTAACTAGAATTTTGATAGCTTAAACCTGGCGTTTACAGAATAGTGGTAAATCCACTTATGTGTGATTTCATCCCCTCAGTGTGATATCCTTAGTCCTTCATGTTCTCGTGAATCCATAAAAGTGTGTATATGGTAGCATCGACATAAGAATGTATTCAAATAATGGCAGCTTTGGATATAGACCGAATACAATGCGAGTAGGAGAGGAATAACGCAAGTGAATAGAGCTTGATTATGTAATTCCTAGCAGGATTTATTGTAGGAATACAACACAAATATGTTGAGATCTTTTAAAACTATCCTTTGTGATGAATAGAACCTATAACTCTAATGGATTCCAATCTACAAATGAAACTATTTTACTCTAAACTCACTTGCATGGAACAACAATGAAGCAAGACTGAAACAAGAAGATCAAATGACCTCTAAACAGCAAAGGAAAACTAACAATAGAAGCAAAACATGAAACTTTGGGAATTCTAATTAAGAAATTCAAAATACTGAATAATAGAATTGAGAAGGTGAGGGGCCATTTGTTTGAAAACAAGCTAGCTATTTATAGCAAATGCATTTACCAGAGGGTAACTCCCAATTGAACTCTTTTACTATAAACAAAGGAAAAAAACTATTCATAGGGTAACCAAAACATAAATGCAAAGAAAAGTAGCTGAAGAATGCAGGTAGAAATTAAAGATTTATGTTTGATGCGATCATTGGAAGAATCTATAAAATGTGTACAGGACCACTGCCCTGTGCAGGGTGGCAGTTACAGGACTGCCGCCCTGTCTTGGGTAGTGGTCAAGGGACCGCCACCTAGTCAGGGTGGTGGTCTCATCACTAAATACAAAAATGCAAGAAAAGGGGGGGTAAAGGGAAAAATAAAGCATGCGGAGGCCAAGCGAGGCATACGGGATACAAACGTATACTTGGTGAGATTTTCTTGATTCTAAACACCTTGCAAGGACACTTGTATCATCATTGGGGTATGTGTAACATCTTTCCGGTAGAGCAGTACTATACAATTTTTGGTACATACAGTGCTCCTTGTAGGGTTATAACTCTATTAAAATAAGGGTTGGTGCCCCTTGTAGGGTTGGTGCCTCACTAAATTTTGAAACATATCAATACAATATTGTGTTTCAGTGGGTTTTCTTCCCCTTGAGGGTTTCCCTTTTATATCTTGTGTCCTATGTTGATATCTTGCTTATGGTTCTTTCACATGTGATGGTTAATTGTATGCACACATTAATGGATGGTTGAATGTTTATGATTTTTTTACTAAGAAAATATGAAATATGAATTTTAAATTATTGTAAGGACTGATTCACCCCCCTTAGTCTATTATGTTTTTAATAATTAGTATTAGAGCATGTCCTTTTGGAGAAGTTTGACAGCTTGAAAGGAAATCCTTGAAGTATAACATGGTGAGTAGCATTGTCATTGGTAAGGCACCATTGATTAATGGAGTGAAATCTGATTTTTGGACCTTTAGAATGAATTCCTTCATCATGGCTCAAGTATTTGATGTCTGGGATACTATGGAGCATGCATATAATCCTCTTGCCACTTATCCAAATACTAAGGAAAAGAGGGCTTACACCAGTAGTTCAAAATCCTTTTATGCTATCATAAGTGGTCTTGGAGAATCAGAGATGGGCAAATTGATGCATTGAAAAACTACAAAGGAGGCATGGGATTAGTTGCAAGTTCTATACAAAGCTGACATAAAGGTAAAAATAAAAAAACTCCAAACCTTCATAAATTAGTTTGAAGGTCCTAAAATGAATGATAATGAGACAATTGTCACATACCTTCTTAGAGTTGATAAAGTAGTCAATAACATGAAAGGCTTAGGAGATGAGGTAAAATAAGAAGTTGTTCAAAAGGTTTTAAGATCTCTAACTCTTAGGTTTTGTTCCAAAGTTTCTGTTATTGAAGAGGCAAAGGATCTAAGTACTTTTAAATTGGATGAGTTTCATGGTACTTTGAATTCTTATAAAATGAGAATAGGTGACTCCAAACTAGCCAAGAAGGAGATTACTTTCAAATCTGAAATGAAGGCTAAAGGTAATAAGGTAAAGGATGATGATGTTGACCTTGATATTAAGGATGAAGATCTCTTTTGTATGGTGGCTAGAATAATTAAGCATGTATCTGGTAAGTATAGTGGTAAACGTCCATTCAAGTTTTTAAATTGTGGTGAATTAGGAAATTTTTCTGCTAAGTGTCCTCATGGGCATGAGAAGGATGATGGTGATGAAGATCATGAGGTTGAACCTAAAAAGAAGAATTGCAAGTTTGGAATAGGTGAGAATAACTTCAAGAGCTTTAATCATAATAGGGAAAAAAGAATCTTCTATATAAATCAAGATGATGAGTTATCTAGTGTGAGTAGTGGTGTTTAACATTCTAAATTTGAATCTAACTATGATAACGTTAGAAATGAGGCTCTATTCATGACTAAAGAAGCTATGAGGTATTATAGTGATGGATCTTTTTTAAGATACTTTATTTTAGGTTATTGTAATTATTGTGATGAAGATGATGAAGATAACAAGGATGATCTTGAGAGAATTAAAAGAGAACTAAAACATGCTAAGAAAGAGAACCAAAAGCTGACTTTGCAAATCAAGGAATATGAAAATCAGTTTCATAAGCTAGATGAACAATATGTGTCTGAATCTACTAAGATAAGTGAGTCAATCATATTGCTAAAGGAAAATTTAAATTATCTTGTTTCAAATTTTCAAGATAAAGAGATTTTGTGTTCAAAATATGAAGAAGATATAGATTTATTAAGGGCTAAGGTACTAGAGGTTGGCATGAAGACTATGTCCTTTCAAAAATTTGAGAAAAGTGCAAAATATTTAGATGATCTACTTGGTAAACAAAGAGAAGAAGATGATAGAACTGGTTTGGGCTTCAAAGAGGAGTCTGAAGGAAAATAAGTGAAGCAAGAAGACATTTTTTCAAGAAAATAATCAGGTGAGCCTATCATCAAGGAAGAAAAGAAGGAGACACTCATCAAGGACCGTGTGAATTAAAGGTATATTCTTCAAGGTATGAGATAAATTTCAATGGTAATTGTTTTACTTGTAATGTATTTTTCATAGGGCTAGAGAGTGTAGAAGATCTAATCCTAGAGATACTCATCCATGGAAATACAATATGAATTATTTTTTTAAAAGGATAGTATGCTACAGTTGCAATGAACAAGGTCACACTGCTAGGTATTGCTTGCATGATTCACCTAATCAAGATGGAGGTTTCAAGAGACAAAACTTAGTGGTATGTTATAACTACAATAAGATTGGTCATGTCGAAATATTTTTTTTCATGCCTATTCAAGACAAAAACAAATGGCTCAAATTCATAGAATATAAAAAGGTAGCATACAAAGGGAAAGAGTGTATGAAAATGATACTAGAAGGACTTGGGAACTAAGAAGAGATCACATTGTTCCTCCAAGAGTAGTTGGTGATGGAATGAGAGTAAAACACAGTGTTCTAATCATAAAATAGAGGATTAAGGAGTTTTATAGATTCCCAAGAAGGCTTGGGACCTCTTCAAGACCTTCTTTTAGGTCTTTTTGGTGTTTATATAAACCTTCATTATGCTTCTTGGAGTTATATCAATGCATATGACGCATTGGTGTGAGGGGGAGTTGTCTGAGTCAATATGTGCCTCCTTTGTAAGGTCAAGGTATGCCTCTTTATTCTATTTTTCATGGTATTTTTTTTCATGATGGTTGTTCTTATGTGAGATATCGTGACCTCATTTTTATAGCCATAAGTAGTACATGTGTGGGTTCTTAAGGTTTATTTTCACATAATCATGGTGTGTGGTTGTTCTAAGTTGGCCGTGTATATTCATGAGTCTCATTGGCATGTCTATTGAAGTATTAAAGTGGTATTGAAGTCATGTAATGTGCTCTCTTTCTCTTGGAGTCTAGGTGTTTTTAATGGTAATTGAAGGTATATGTAGTTTGTGTGGTCTTGGTGATAAGTTTGAGTCCTAAATAGTGTCTTAAGGGTTGTTATGTGTTTCAATGTGATTTCCCATGTGTGTTTGAATGATTCCATAATGTGTATGAAGCTATGAAGGTGTCTCTAAAGTTTTAAAAAGGGCATCAAGAGTCCAAGTATCTCATTCTTCTTATGAGGCATTGTAAGTGGTTTAGGCATCAGTCTTGGTTTGTGTGTGTCATTGAGTCTTGTGTCATGGACTTTGAAAGTTGTGAGTCATTCTATAAATATGATTAAGGTGATTTATGAATTTGAGTTGAGTATTCAAGTGATGCTTTGATCAGTACATTTCTTCAAAAGGAGGGTTGTGGATAAGATATGACCAAATCAGGTGTGCATCAGACAAAAGGAGGAAGGTTTCAGGTATGATTTTGGGTTTTCATACACCTTAGCCATTGAAAGAGGTGCTCAGATGTTTTTAAGTTACAAACACAACTTTTATGATCATCTTTGAGATCATGAAAGAAAAAAATTCTAATCTTTGAAGATTCTTAGCCATAGACTGTGTTTTCATAGTGTGTCTGAGCGGTATAGATGGAAGGATGGATTTGAATACCTAAATGTTTTAATATAATGCTAATTTTTTGTAAATATCATATTAAATGTGAGGAATAAAGGATTCAATTGGTTTTAATTCATATGAATTCATACTTTTTCAGGAATTTTTGACAGTTGGTTTGTTGATAGTTTTTCATACTAAAAAGGCTTAATTGAGAAGAAGTACTTTTTACAACATGGGAATGATAATTATGGGATGAGCCTTTAAGGCTTGAGGTAATGACCATATGCTAAAAATGGTATACAAATCAAGCTTAATATATTCATATAGCTATGTGCATCAAGATGTTAGTTTGTGTTTCCTTACTACATGGGCTTGTAGATACTGTAAGAGTATTTGATGGTATTATGAGTTCTCCATGAACTCTTTGTGTTCTCTGTGTATGGATAATAGTATGAAATCATTGTATGAGGTCTTGAAGAAGCTATTGGTCTATGAATGTAATGATATAACCTATATGCACTCAAGAGGATTCATGATCTTGCCATATTTGGGTTCAGGATTGATAAGTTTTGTGCATCTATAGGATTGAAGAGAAATTTACTTTATTCTTGATGAATCTGAGTCTCAAGAAGCAAGTATATTCATTATTTTTATGATCTACATGTGTTGAATGTTCCATCTCATAATTGGAGCAAGTGGGTATGGTTACTAGTTATGCATTGAGTCAGAATTGACCATCTTTAGGAGTATTATATCTCAGAGGTAGATTATGATAATCTTTAGGTATGGGTTTTGTTTGTAAATAATTTTTTATGGTGATTATGGAATTTAGATCCATGTTTGATCATTATTAAATACATGCACAAGATGATTATGGTACAAGATTATAATTTTAAAAGAGGATATCAGTATATTGGTGAACTTAAGGGATATTCTGTGTTCTTCCTACTGAAAAATGAAGCTTATGACATCGATCACAGAGGTGTTGTTCTTATCAGTGCTAATGGATGGTGTATTAAGTCTTCAATGATGCTGATGTGTAAAAGGACAAGATAATGTGATATAGAATCCTTGAAACATCCTAGGGTATATGATCCACTAGAGTGTTTAAGGTATGTTGGTAGCTTCTATTCATAACTTCATTGCAAGGTGAGTGTTACATTTGGTTCACAAGGTAGAGTTGAATTGGTATGTGACCTTAGAAGTCCTCAAATGGAAGGTATGTGTCATTCTCAACTATGACACTTTGAGATACATATAAAATAGCATCCCAAGATATATACAGTGTATGTCATTTCTCATTGAGAAATGTAAAATACTGTATATTGAAGGGACTATGGCTCAAAGTGTCTATGTTGGAAAGCAATGTTGTTATCTATGAAGTACATCTCTTGGATTACTATTAGTCATGTTGAGTCAAAAGTTTGGGTCAAGTACTCAAGCTAGATTGGTAAGTTCTTATTAACTCTCATAAGGTGTTTATGATATTGGTTAGTGTGTAGAAGTGTATTTCAAGGACTTATGGGAGCTGACATCATTCAAATCGCTGAAGAGGTAAAGAACCTAGTTAGACTCATGTATTTTACAGAAGCTATAGTCTCTTGACAAAAAGTGGTGCTCCTATAGGTAGTTTCTCATTTTTTGTCAACATGCAAAAACATGAAAAGAGTTATTCAGGTGTACAAAGTGGTGTATCATCTCACTTCAGGAGGAAAGAGTATTACTATATGATGATGAAAATGATTTTCTTAAGGAATAGAGGTAAGTATTGGGAGTATAAACTATGTATTGTCAAATTTTGTCCTTTGTATGCATGATCTCATTCAACTATGAATGATAAGTACTGAGAAAGTTGTTTATGACTGAGAAAAAGTATCTTGGGTGATTTCATGCCAAGAATAGCAAAGTGAGTTGCTCAAATTTGTTCTTATGGGGTAAAAATGGAGTGATCTTGATGTTCAAGGGGAATCTATGAAGTGCATGGTCAAGGTGTGTATGTTGTTTTAGAACTTGTCAAAGTTGGTTCTAGAAGCTACTAAGAGATTGTTTAGGGCTCTTAGTCTTGAGTATGGTCTGAAGAACAAGAAAAGTGCATTGACTATGTTAAGATCTATTACCTAGACAAGATAGATATTGTGGTCACGAAATTTGGTATGATGGTTTGATATGCATAGTTTTTTACATTGTTAGCATGTTCAAGGTGTGGATGGCTCAAGTTACAGTCATCTACACTACTCCAATAAAGGCAAAAATAGGGGTTGAAAAGAAACTGAAAATTTTACATGCCTAGATGGTGGAATATGATGTCTTGGCTCAAAAATAAGGTAATATGATGTTTTTCATGCTTTATTGATGATGTTCAAATGTTGTAGATGCTTGGTCCAGGGGGAGCATGGTGATTTCATGCTTCCAAAGAAAGAAAAATTAGTTTTTTAGTGAAAATTTCAAGGTCTTGAGATTTTTTGAGATCTTTGGTTGATGTTTCTAACCAAATCTTGATGTTATGAAGTTGAGGAAGGTGAATAACATGTTACTACAGGTATGCCTTTTTCATTAATGTAAAAAGGGGGAGAAGTTCAGGTAGTTTTCCATCAATGACAAAGGGGGAGATTGTTAGCATGTGGTCATATAGGTGTTGTGATTGATGAAAAACCAAATTAATGAAAATTTTTATGATGGATTAGGGTCAGATCATGTTATGTGTGATGTTGACATGTTGGTTCAGATGTGTACATGATGATACAAGGAGATTCAGTGAGGATTTCTTATTCTTGCAAGCCTATTCAAGTGCCTAGGTGATGTTGCATGATGGTATGAGATTATTGGTTTCTTTAAAATCATGTCGACATGATGGATAGAAAGTTTGGAGAGTTCTTAGGCACTTATATCAGTTGTATGGTACAAATATAGGTGATTTGATATGTTACATGTGCTCATTTAGAGTAATTATGGATGTTAGGAGGTGTGAGTATGAGATTTGGAGCTATATGAGCTCATGGATGCATGTATTTAGGTGAATTATGGTATACCATGTATTTTTGGGTCATTTTTAGTGATTTTATGATGATTTATAGCATTCTTTCAGTTGACCCTAGCTTCTATAGTGTGAAACCCTAAGGGGTAGATATGCAAGTCTCAGTGTCTGGAGAGTTTGAGGTATGGTGATGAAATTATGATGATTAAAAATGTTATTGTGATGTTTCATGGTGCTTTGAGAAAAAAATTTAGGTTGCTAGGATGTGAATTTTGCAAGATATGTCAGTTTTGGTGAGACAAGGGTAAAGAACTAGTGCATTTCCAGCTTGAATTAGAACTTCTGATGCTCACCCTAACTTGTGTGCTTTACATAGGACCTTATGGATTTTAGGTATTTTTATAAATTTATTCTATAATGTTACAAAAAATTATGAGGTCATTTCATCATCATTTTTTATGAACAAATGTTAAGAAGGTAAACAACTAGTTATGGGTTTGAAACCCTAGCTTGAAAGTGGTATGCAAGAAAATATTCCTAAGTGGATTTTTTTTTTTCCTAGTGTATGGGAGATGATTGTAAAATGTAGATGACTCCTTCATATTTACATAAAGGTATGTTAGAGGTCATGATCATGAGTGGGCCCACTTAAACAGGTAATTTTTTGAAGAAGAGTGTTTTGGGAAAAGGTTGTCCAAAGGAGCAAAATGTTAAATTGACATTGTGGAATGTATGTGAGTTTATATTGATTTTAAAATATTTTTTTAGGACATGTTAATGTAGGTACATGGTCAAATGAGCTCCATTCAGGTTGACTAGTCAAAGGGTAGTTTTGAGGCCATAAAAAGTAGTGTTCAGTAAAGTGAGTATATACAGAGCTATAGGTGGATTTTGGAGATGTTTCAAGTTTTGTTAGAAATAAGATTCAGATATATTTACATTGATATATTTTTTTCCTCGTGATGATGATAATTTGTGTTTTTTCTAGATCAATCTTTGGATAAGAACATTTTTACCAGTGCAGGAAAGGACATGATTTGCTGAAATGTTTGACTTGTTTGAATTAGATGGATTATGTGATGCTTTCTATAACCTAGAATTGAATATAGTTAATATATTTATAGGTATTTATTGTTCCTATAAATATTTTTATCAGCTGATCTTTGAAAACAAAATTTTGGGAATGTTGAATTGGTAAAGACAAAAGTGACTATGGTTTGAGTAGGTGAGTTTTTCTAGGATTATAACTTGCTTATAAGTGTTATAAATGTTATAAAATTTCCATAAAGTGGTTATATGAAATGGTTTGGTTTAATTGAATTGAGTTTTGGCATAACAAATTTTCCATGGTTCTGAAGGGTGTAGGAAACAACAGTTTTGAGATGAACAAATAGTATTGGGCCCATTAAATGAAATAATTTGATTGGTTGAGATAAATTTAGACCATATATGAATGTTAAATTTTATTTTAAGAATGTTTAATGATTTATGGGTCATTACTAAGTATGGTTTTTATGTAATGACATTTTTATCTTTGTGCCCATGGGGTTTTGAGTCATTTTTGGCACATATAATGAGGTTTTATTTCAGGCCAACCTACTTGGGTCACTTGTGACTATTATATTTAAAATTTGGGATGTTTTTAAGATGCAAGGGTCATGCCAATGGAGGTAAAATATTTGTGTTTGAATTTGAAATTAAGAGAAGCTTATAAAAAGCATTATTCTGGGTGCTTTTACAAGTTAGTTGTGTGTGTGCAAGGTGTGTAACCCAGGTGAGTGAATTTTTCATGTGTATGAGAATGAATTGAGAGTATTTAAAAAAAAAATCATGTAGAAGAAGATGAGAAATCATGTGTGCATTTGTTTTAAGGTCTGAGAAGGGAAAGAAGAGCTAGTTGTGAGAGTTTAATCATGTAGGGTTTGCATAAAGAGTTGAAGAAGTGTGAGATGAATACTTGGTATCCATTAGTTTTGGAAAAAAATTTAGAGATCATATATTAATAAGGTGGTTGAGTGGTAATTTCATGGGCATAGTCATCCTAGTAACATCTCCAATCACCAAGAGACAAAATTTTCCAACTCTATAACTTTTTGAATTTTTCTGTTGCGACTGACTTTTTCTTTGATGGTGGATCTATCTAGGCCAGCTCCTGACTCCTTCCTAATTTCAATGACATCTCTATCAACTCTTAGAAGGACATTGTTGTTGGCTCTTCAAAAGCTATGGACCTTGGAAAATTCCATCCTCCGAGCATTGATGGGACTTTGTCTCTTCAAATCCCTGCCTCGATTACTAAAGCTACACAAGCCTCTAGGGAACTATAGCTGATCAAAAAACTTATGGGTCCCAAACCACCTCGTGAAGAGATTCGCAAGTTCATTTGTATTAAATGGGATCCTTGTGGCCTGGTAGACATAATTGATCTTCCAATGGTTTCATGATTTTTACTTTCTCACATAAAGAACATTTCACTCGTGCTCTTCTGGGTGGACTATGGTTATTTGGTAGGAGAGGCTTCTATATATAGTGTTAGAAACCCATGTTCAATGCTAAAACATAAACAATGTCCTAGACCTTGATCTGGGTTAGGATTCCTGACCTCCCCTTAGAGTTTTTGCATTCTACTATCATTGACGACATAGCGCACTACATTGGTTCTCTAATAGCAGTGGATCAAGAAATAAAGTTGGGCTCTAGATTCATATATGTCAAATTTTGTTTCAATGCTAATATTTTATCATCATTGTTGTCCTCCATTGATCTTCATTATGAGTTGGGAACTTGGGTACAACCCATTGAATAAGATTACATTCCTCAAGCCTGCTCCAAATGTAAAATCATATGTCATAATGCTCAGGCCTGCCATTCAAATCCATCCCTAATCACAAGAGAGAAGACTTGGTCACCGTTGCACAAAGGTAAGTGCATTACCAAAAACATAAATGTTTTTAGTACTTCCAATCCATTTTATGTCCTTTGGGAGGAATGTGTTCCCATATCTTCTTCTTTTCATCTCCCCCCTCCTCCCTCTACCTCTTTGGTGGTTCCAGCTATCTTTGTTCCACTTCTTCCTCTATTGGAGGATCCCTCCTTACTATCTTCAGCTTCTACTCACCCTTCCCCTCTTTGTCTGGGCCTTCTACTTCTTCTATGTTCCCATCCTTCTCTCCTTTTTTGACTTTCCTCTTACCTTCCCTCTTTTGGGATCCTCCCCTTCGACCTCCTCTCCTCCTTGCTCCCCTTCCCTTTGTGATTTTATGGATCATGTCCTTTGTCGCGAGCCTTCTAGTCCATCTTTTTTCCCTACTGCTGCTCATTCTCCTCTTCGGGAGAATGTCAACATATCTTCTTCTACTCCACTATCTGCTGATAGTGGTCTTACAAAGAACAATATAAATAACACCAAGTCAAAATTTGATGTGGGAGATAATAAAATGAAAGGGAGACAGACCAATTAATAAAAGATTCAGGTGGAAGCATTCCTAAATATAGAACAAGGAACACAAGAAATGTTTTCCATCCCAAGTGGAGGTAAGCCAAAATCTAAGAACTGAATATTTTCTCTTTGAATGTTTGGGGATTAAATGTTCCTCAGAAAAAAAATAATCCTCAAGGATTTTAGAATCAAACATTGTCCTGATATTTTGATGTTACAAGAAACTAAATTGAAAGAGGAGAATATGTTGCATAAATTATGGCCCAATGCATCAGTGGTTTCTCATGTTTCTACTGGTAATGCTGGTAGATTTAAGGAATGTATCATTAAAACCCCCCATTTTATAGGAATTTTCTTCCAAGAGATTGGTTCAAATTTGGTTTGGATTGTTGTAAATATCTATGCTCCTAAAACTAAAACACAGAGAAAATTTTTGGTTAGACTTGTTAGATTTTTTATTCTCCTATAAACAAATGTCATGGCTAATAGCTGGAGACTTCAATACTCCTCCATATCTGTTTGAGAAATAAAGAGGAATCAGTTTCAGCACCAACAACACTGAATCCTTTGCTGAATTTATTTGAATGAGGGAATTTTTTGATATTGATATTCACATAACTACTTATACCTAGTCTAATAGACATCTTAGAAGCGACCACATTCAAATTAAATTATATATATTTTTGGTTTCCATGGACTGGATTGATCATTACCATGATTTCTATTACAGGATTTTCCTAAGATAACCTCAAATCACTTCCCTTTACTCCTCACTACCTCACAAGCTCTAGTCTCGAAACACCCCCTTTTCATTTTGATTTGGCTTGGTTGCAAAATCATACGCTAGAGAATATTTTCAAGGATTGGTGACAGATTGACATCTAGGAATCGGTTATGTACAAGTTTTCTAAGAAACTCAATTTTGTCAAGAATAAACTTAAGAAGTAGAAAACTCAGGTTTTTTGGGACATTCGTAGAAGAAAGGATTTAATAACTCCAAATCTTGCCTCTATTTCAGAGGATATTTAATCAAATGGTAGATCCCCCAACTTCACTACTGGGATCTATCCCTTCTCAATGAATACCATAATACTCTCACCAAGGAATAAAGCTATTTGCAGAAAAGGTCTAGAGTGATATGGCTTCAGCAGGGAGACCAAAACATGAAATTATTTCATATGACGGCCATGAAACATAAGAGTGGAGAAAAAATCAAAAATTTGGTCACTATGATTAGATAATACATAAATAAAGATGAATAAATTTCCATTAATAGTATCAACTATTATGTTAGCCTACTACATGAGGGTCCCCCCCCTCCCCCCCCCCCCCCCCCCCCCCCCCCCCCCCCCCCGCGTGAAGAAGATTGTTAGGAAATGCTCCAGCATATACCTAATTCAAGTAATGATGCTATGAATGCCAAACTCACCCAACACTTTTTTGTGGAAGAAATAAGAAAAGTTGTATTTTATATGAAGAGTGATAAAGCTACTAACCTAGATAGCTTCCCAACGGCATTTTTTCAAACTTTCTGGCACATTTTTGAAGTTGATCTTCATGTGGATATTTTGGATTTTTAGAAAAAAGACCTCCTATTAGAGCAATGGAATAATACCTTTTTTGTCCTTGCTCCTAAGTCTATGGGATCCAAATTGATATCTAACTATAGGCCCATAAACCTCTCCAATACCTCTTACAATATTATTACAAAAATGATTTCTTCCAGGCTAAAACTGTTGATGCCTATTTTAATCTCAGAATAGAAAAATGGGTTCATAGGAGGTAGGTTGATACAAGGAGGAATAATAATGGTTCATGAGGTGATGCACTTTGCTTCTCTTAAAATTTTGGCTAGTATTATCATTAAACTTGACATCCAAAAAGTGTTCGATAGAGTCAGTTGGCCCTTCCTTCTTCAAGTCCTAGAGAAATTTGGTTTTGGGGAGAAATGGAGATCCTAGATTTTTAAATGTAGTTCAACCCCTAAATTCTCCATTCTAATAAATGGTGTCCCTTAAGGTTACTTCCCATCCAGTCATGGAATTAGGAAAGGGGATATCCTATCTCCCTTATTGTTTATCCTCATGGATGACACTCTTAGTAGAGCTTTGGAAGTAGCTAAAAGTGATGGAAGCATCAAAGGTATCACTACCACCTCTAGAACTCCAACAACTTCACATAACCAATTTTCTGATGACACTCTTCTACTAGGTATAACTTATGTACATGAAGATAAGGGTTTGAAACATATTCTGGATTGCTATCAAGTGACTTCTGGTCAAAAGATAAATTTTGGGAAGATCAGTATTGATTTTATCAATACCCCTACAAATAGAAAAAGGAAAATTGCTGACATCTTTGGCTGCAGCATTATGGATCTCCCCTCTTCCTATCTATGACTCCCACTCTTTCTTGGAAGATAAATTAAGATACTATGGAACACAGTTATTTATAGATTAAAAAATAAAATTGTTGGATGGAATGGATCTCTCCTCGATCAGGAAGCTTCGACTAGTGAAATCTACCTTACAAAATATACTAATTTATTTTATGTCTCTTCTAAAAATTCATGTTTTAGTGGCTGTTGCTATTGAAAAAATTCAAAAAATGCTTCTCTGGTGAAGATCTGAAGAAAGAAAGAGAATCCACCTAATTTCTTGGAAGGTGGTTTGTAAACCAACGACTTTAGGAGGTTTGGGTTTGGGTAGAATAGCTGAAATGAACTCTGCAATGCTTGCAAAATTAGGCGAGGAAATTGTTAACAATGGAACAACCCCTTGGAAATAGATTATGATCACTAAATACCTTTCTACGACGGAGGATTTATTTGATGAAAACAACTCAAATGGTTCAGCCATTTAGAACTCCATCAAAAGCACCAAAAACTTGATCCAAGCTGACACTAGATGGAAAATTGGTAATGGCAATAAGGTGGCCTTTTGGAATAATAAATGGACTAGTGACAATGCTTTATCTACCGACCCCTTCTAGGATCCTATAAGGTCGAGGCTAATTATAACTTGAGGTTCTTATGTTCCAAATTATATTGATAGATCTTAAATACACCCATGTTAGACCATACATTTTTAGAGGAAGTGGGTTTTATCACTAGATTCAGTTGATTTAAAAACTGAAGATAGTTTTTTTGCATCATTTTTTTCCAACATCCTATATGGAGGATGTTATAATCTAGCCTCTTTCTTTTTCTAGCTATTTCATGGTCAAGGCTTCCTATCTTTCTATTCCACACATCTCGGAGGGCCTTTCATTTCATCAAGTATGGTTGCATAAATTTATCCCTAAATTGGGTTTTTTCACTTGGCTTCCATCTAAAGATGCCTTTCTCTCTTGAGAGAATCTCAAAATGAGTGGTTATTTTTAACCTACTAGGTGCATGTTGTGTTTTAATGATATTGAATCTGCATCTCATTTACTTTTTCACTGTAAAATTTTGGAAACTATTTGGAGTGTCTTGGGTTTTCCCCAAGTCCATTTCAAATTTTATTACTTAGTGGGTGCCTCTCTTTCATCATCTAATTGTCAATATTTCATAGAAATTTCTCCTTGCTCATGCAATATGGAACATCTAGAAAGAATGCAACAAAATAATTTTTAAGGATCAACACAATACCCCTCTGCAAGTCTTCACTCTGATGACAAGAAGTCTATAAGAAAATATGAACTGTTGTATCTTAAAACAACATAAATGTAAAATTTTCATTAACATGGATAGAAAGTTGTTGCACCAACTCTAGATTCCCCTCTAGCCTCGTAATTTTGTTTCTCTAAGGGAAAGTACCATCTGTACCCCTCCCTAATCATGATGGCTTAAAATCAACACTAATGGGGCTGCTAAAGGTAATCTAAATATCTCATGTGGGGATGCTACTATTAGAGACAAATTTTGACAACCAATGGCCACTTCTACATCATGTTTTGACATGTGTTATAACCACAGAGCTGAGGTTCTAGCCATTTTAAAAGATCTTGAACTTGCTAGTAATTTTGGCAGAATCAACATAATTTTGGAAAGAGACTCCCTAAATCTAACAAACCTCCTTAATAATAAGGGAGTCACCATTTGGACTATCAGCAGTATTATATCTGATATCAAACTCCTCCAATCTCATTTTAGCAATGTTCAATATTAGCATGTTTTCAGAGAAGGAAATAAGGTAGATGACCTATTTGCTAATATTGGAGTCTCTCACCAGAAATGACAAATATGGATCGGGAAATTTCTAGAGTTATTGCTAAAAGCATTTAATTCTAACTATTCCAAAATTCAATAATTTAAGAAAGTTTTCTGTTTGCATCATTCTTCATGATTATTTGGGTTATAGATTTATTTGGCCATATATTTCCCGTACCAACAGAGATGTTTCAATTTATGATGATTTGAAAGAGTATTTTAATGGGATTATTAATCACATGTGGGAAGTTGAGCAATTGATTTTTGCTTTTTTGATAAATATTTTTAATAATAATGGTGTGCACCCCATTGTCGGGTGGGCACATGTCAAATAGGACTCAAACTTCTTTATATATGCCTCCAAAAGTGTTTTATTTCAATTCATTTATTTCTTTTGTTTCATGACATTGTAAAATATTGGGGGCATTGTGGTTCAATTGGAGCATGCAAATTACGATGACCTAAAAAAAGATGAGGTGGTATGGAAAATTCTTGAGGAGAAGGGGGTCACAAATTTTATTGAAAGGCTCTCAAGGCATTCTGTGGTAGTGTATAGTAGTATTTTGTCTTCATGAAAGTAGGGTCATTTAAAAGTGGGAAAAATGATTCTTGAAATCTCGATGGAGAGTATCATGGAAGCTACAAGACTCCCCAATGATGGTGATATTTACTTTAAATGGTTCTTAAAGGTAGAAATGGTGGCCTTTCTAGCCAAATGAAAGGAGAAATTTTATTTTAAAAAATTGAGATATTAGTGTACCTCTCTCAAGGACCACTAAGATCAATTTGCAGAAGAGATTATGAGATACATTACTTTGGAGGGATGATACAAGCTGGTTTATGGGCCACAACTTTTCATTTTTTCTCACTTCCATAATGGTGGTAAGGTTAAATTAGCCAAATTTCTTCACCAGTATCTAGTTTTGTCTATCTAAAAGGCTCGAGTAGGAAAAGGTAATTTACTTCATCATGGTTTAATTTTCTTGTTCTTTAAGCATGTTGTAGATTCTCATGTTTTGAAATGTTTTCCCACTGTCGTTGGCTCTTCCTACCACCACCCTCTACTTCTACCTCCTCCCAACCCCACCACTTGCCACCTCTGACATCACCTAAATACCACTCTTTCCCCCAACTTGGAGGTTGAGATTACTAGTCACTGTGCCACTGCTTCCCCTCCTCTACCCATTCTCAGTCCCTGACAGTGATTTCCCCTCCCACGTGTGTTTCCCCCTCTCCCAGATCTATGGGTGTTGTTACTCCTTTGCTAGACATTTCAGGTTCTACAAAAGATGATCTGATTCTTGAGATTCTTCTCATTATTAATAAATTCTACCCAGAATCCCCAATTTCTTCTAACTCTAGTGAAAAAATGAATGAATCTGATAAGGCTGAGGAGGAAACTGGTTTTGCAGTAGAGGATGATGAAGGGGATGGTGAATATTTTGCGAAGGAAGATGATGCACAATATGTTGCTAAGGAAGTTGGTGGAGAGGATTTTGAGGAGGACGCTATTGAGGATCTCGACGAGGATGTTGCTGAGGATACGACCAATCTGGATAAAAATTTGGAATGTTGTGGTGCTATGGAAAAGAGTGTTGAAACTGTTGTGGAGCTGAGTCATGGAGTTGTTGGTAACATCAACAAAGTTTTTAAAGTCATTAAAAATGGAAATATTCTATAGATGAAACCTAGCTCAGTCTCCAAAATGGATGCAAGGAAATTTTCAGTGTTGTTGTAACTCTTGCTAGAAAAACTATGGATTCTATTGTGATTGGTGTTGTGAATGAACTTAAGACTAATATACCTATGTAAACTGGGTTGTGGGCCCTACTCAATCGTTTTGGATTATGTTTTCTTTTTTGTTGATAGACTAGCTACTCTTATGTTTTGTCAAGCTTATTTGGCCAGTTAAGGGCCTTTTCGTAAGATGGATGTGGTTCTTATCAAAAACCTCTCCTTTTACCATATTCCAAAAAAATAAGGTGGTTGATTGGGTTTTTTATCATCTAGGGGGGATGTAGCCTCCTTATGGAGTTGGTGCTTCACAAAATTAGGGGTTAGTGCTCCTTATAGGGTTTTAGCTCTAATAAAATAGGGGTTGGTTCTCCTTGTGGGGTTGGTGCCTCACTAAATTTTAAAACGCATCAATATAATATTGTGTTTTAGTGGGTTTTCTTCCCCTTAAGGGTTTCCCACTTATATCTTATGTCTTATATTGATATCTTGCTTATGGTTCTAGCACATGTGATGGTTTATTATATGCACACATTAATGGAAGGTTGAATGTTTATGAGTTTATTGATTAAGAAAATAGGAAATATGAATTTAAAATTATTGTAATGATTTATTCACCCCCCATCTCATTCCATTGTTCTTCTAACACCCATGTGGGACACTAACACCCATTGTTCCTCCTTGAGTGGAGTACTTTTGTCATGCATTGAATTTTGGATCAAGTCTTATTTTGAACTTTTTTATTAGCTCTTGTTTATCTTGATTTTATTTTTTCAACATGTATTTGGTCTTTGGACTGCTAAGAGGTTGAAATAGTCACCTGATGATTACCCCCACTTATTTGGGGTGTGTGAGATGATTCAAGGAAAGTGCAGCATAAACAGAGAAATTTAAAACAGATGTGCACATCTAAAATAGAACTCATATAAGTGGAATAGGGAATACACATGGTAACTAACATGGAGTATGAAAAAAATGGGGAAAAAGGATAGCCAAGAGTGTTAGTCACAAACAAGCATACATGGTGTAATAAAAACAAGTCACAAGATACAGTAACATTATGAAAGAAAAAATGAGTAGTTAGTTGAATACATGGGACACCACTCAGGAGTTTACAAGATAATAAAATCCTTCATGGTGGTACAATTAAACAAGAAATGAACATAGGCCATAGCCCACAAATAATAATAATCAAGACACAAACAAAGAAGACACAATATAAGTAAATAAAATAACCATCATTTGAAGTAGGATTGCAAGAAAAATGCTACACATGAAGCACATGTTAACATGCTATAAAAATAGATAGTATGTTATAATGTATACATCATAGAAATAGGAATAAAATTAGTAAATGTTGTGATGAGACAAAATATAGAGAAAATAGGAAAGGTACACGCCCACAAGGGCCCCAGTGGGGCTAGTAAGGAACAGTCCCAAGGATCATGCATTATGTAATAACATGTAAGTAATTTACATTCACCTCAATAGTATCATGTGAACACACATGTGTGTATGGAAAAATATAGAGAATACTATGTATCAAGGTAACATGATAAGTAATGTGCAATATAGAATAGGATAAACTATCAAGATTGTATCCAATCAAAATCTAAGCTAGTATTTTGTATTTTTGTAAATATTTGAACATGAAATATAAAAACTATGAGAGTGGAGCAAGGTTTCCCCTAGTGTATTTTTGCAAAGGTGAGGTTCATGTAGGTAAGTGTGCCCTCAACATTCATGTATGAACTTAGAACAATAGTGCATCATCAGGTAGAAAGGGGGAAGAATATGCCCCCAAGAGTGAATGTTATAGTGGTCTAAGTGATGTCATCAAGAGAATTATCGAAATTAGAAATATAGCAAACAAGATTCAAATTAATGCATTGTATGTAAAATATTTTGGCCTATTTGTGAAGAAATGCATGAGTCATAAGTCATACATGCCCACGATATATTTTTCATCAGTAAAAGGCATATTATAGCACTTATGTAAATTCCAACATGACAAATTAGGAGTTTAATCTAGTAAAAAATCATTACGAATAACGATGGTCTTGGAAGTCATAGGATAAGTAAGAATAGTATTATGCAAATCAATAGTACCACCAATATAATCCAACCAAGATTTCCTAAGTGTAAGTGGAAAATGTTAGGGATCAAGTACAACCCAAACCAATATGTGAATTACACTAGTACCATAAGCTACTAGGAGAAAGATATAGCCTCTATATTCAATATGTGGTGTGAGAAAAGGTATGATATCAGTAAGAGTGATGCCCAAGTGGGTTAGATCCTCATAGGTCTATAAAATTTTAGATAAATGAGGATCATGAGTTACATTCTTCCAATACTCTTGATTAATATATAATGCACAAGTAAATCGATCAAAAGAGGAGGGTGGATTAGAAGAACCACAAATAAGAGTTGGAATGGGTTCGAGGGTGTGTATGGTATTATGAGAAGGAATCAACACAGTAGTAGTAGCTAGTGGAGTTAGAGGTTTAACCTGGTATTCACTAGGGCCTAAAGTAATATAGTGATTATGAAATAAGGATTCATCAAATTCCATGGGGGTGAATTCTGAAGTGCTAAGAGTGTCATCATTAATCTTAATATCATCAATACCATCATCATCATCATCATAATCATCAGTCTTAACATAGTAGTATTGTTCATAAATTTCTATGGGTTTGGCAATAAATTTGGAGGGTGTATGGGAGGAAATGCAAAGAGATATGAGATAAGTAGTGTGATTCTATATAGATGAAGGGATGTGAAGTGGTGAAATAGGAGTGAAATTGTTGGGATCCTTAATATCATATGTATCAAGACAGTGTAAGAAGAATATTTGAGTTGGGGGAATGACCATAGAGGTGACAGATTCCATGTGACAATATTTAAATAGTTTAGGATCAATAGTAATAGTATGATCATAGTCATCAAAGATAAAATGAACATAGAGATGGACTATAGAAGGGATATCTTTCATGGCATGTATTCAAGGTTGATAAAGGAGAAGATTAAATTATAATAGGTAATCCATGACATAAAAAGGATTAATGATCTTATGGGGTCCCACTTATAATTCTAATTTGATAATTTTGATACATACATGGGTGGGAGTGTCATAGCCATAGACAAAAAGGGTATATTTCTTAATTGTAATATGAGGGATTCTGAGTTGAGATGGTAAGGATAAAGGACAAATATTTAATATAGATCCATTATCAATGAGTACACAATTAATTTGGAAACCTATGATCCAAGAAAAGATAAGAAGAGGAGGAGAATCAATAGATGACCCATATGGAATATCCTCATAAGTAAATGTAATAAAATTCCTTTTGTTTAAAAGATTCCATGACAACAAAGGTAACAGGAGGGTCATCACTTTGTATTTGAATAGATCATAATGTAGTTTAGAGAGTTCAACAAAAAATTAGGGGCCTTACGCAAAACATCAAATAGAGATATTTTAGTGGGGTATTCTTTAATTGCTCAATAATATCATACTCTTTGGATGGAACAAAAAGTTGAGGAATGAGTGCACTGAGAGGAGGAAGATAAGTAGGTAGCTATAAAGGTTGATTATTCCAACTAGTAGTGATGACATTGACAGTGAGGTCTGCATAGGTATTTGTGAAGTGAGGTAGATGTTAAGTAATGACAGGGATATACTCAGCTTAGATGACCTCTTGGGAATAAACACGAGAAGGGAGGAAAGAGGAAGAATTAGCCATAACCATAAAATATGAAGAAGGAAAAGGGATCCGATTCATGATCATGATATTGGTTCACCAAATGATATAATAAAATTTAAATATTATCGAAGGATTGAGATCAAATGAATACAAAAGTAACAAACAAGATCCAGCATGCAATAAATAAGAAAGTATGCAAGATAGGATATAAGAGTGGCTTTTCTTATCTTAGGAGATTTGGGATGATTCTAGGCTAGAAATTGACTAGAACATGCTAGATTTGGACTATGTAGGATCTATCTAAAAAGCTGAGATTTGATACTTCTTTAAACAAGAGTTCTCATAGGAGGATAGGAATTCTTGAGCACTAGTGTCTGATCTAGTCACTAGAGTCATGGAAGAATTTCTTCTTCTGGTCTTTTTAATATCTTAAATTAGTATTTTCCTTTCATTATTTATCATTGCATATCTTTTATAGGGTTCCTATATCACACTTGTTCCTAACAAAAACCCTAACTACCTGCACAAATAAAAATTAATAATAGATGAAACAAATAATGCATATGATTGAGTCACACTAGCCTCAGAGGTCACCCCAATGTGATTTTCACTGAGTGTTACACTACATTTCAGAAACTATGTAGTTCTTGTGAGTGTGTGATTTGAATTTTGTCCCTTGAAGCTAGTTTTCCCTTATGCCAGTCACACCAAGATAATGGGTTACAACTATTTTCCCCTAGATATAATGTGTGAGATGGAATTTACAATAATCACTCCTATGAAGTGAATAATACAACCTAAATGTAGTCCTAATTGCCTAGCCCCTAATAGTAGTGAGTAATACATGTATATATATGATTCCCTTATTTTAATTTCATCATTAACAAATGAAAATATGACCCAAAGTGATAAAAGAGAATCTAGAAAATATACCAAATGATGTGGAAATTCAAAATCAAGAAAATGAGGTGAAGGGATAAAAGCACCCAAAGGGGTTATTAATGCCTAGGAAACCTCTCTCCCTAATGGGAGGTAGTGTTCAGGATGGTGAAAAGATATAATGGTCAATACAAATATGGTCGCATGTCATCTAATGTCAAAAATTAATAATTCTAGAAAATTAATAATAATATTGTGGGAAAGAAAATAGTAATGGTAGAGTAAAGAAAGTATTATTAATGTTTAGTCTTCTCACTTTAGGAATCATGCACATAGCGACATACCTGGAGGTGTTGATGTAAGTAGAAATTGTATGATTTGATGACTACACTCAAAATTAATATGAGTTATAATATGTAGTGTGATAAGGAGTTTATACACATCACAAAATACTAAAGTGGTTGTAATAAGATAGATTACATGTTCCTTTCTTCAGAAACTAAGTAGAAAGAAAAATTCACATAATTATGAGAGGATAGATCACATGTACCATCATACATTTGAAATTCAAGTTGTAACATGAAAACTGTAGAAAAAACATGATGCACTTATTACTATTACATTATGCCTTTATTATGTCATTATATGCATGATTTCTAAGTGAGAAGATTAGACACTACTGACATCTCTCCTAGTCCTTATATTGAT
This sequence comes from Taxus chinensis, assembly GCA_019776745.2. NCBI lineage: Eukaryota > Viridiplantae > Streptophyta > Pinopsida > Cupressales > Taxaceae > Taxus > Taxus chinensis. The sequence goes on along the minus strand of CM034152.1, from coordinate 507,395,596 downwards.
TTCAATTGATTTTATTATGACATTATCTTATAATTTCTAGAAAAAAATTTTATATCCGTGTTACAAAAAAAAATTCTATGTTTTTAGTATAGTTTATGATTTTTCCCTAGGGATAGTAGTGCCTAATAAAGACATTAGCACCTAGGAACTAGTGTCCCTTCCTGGTGTATTTTTTTCACTCTTGTTTATATTTAAAATTATCACTTGGTGATTCAAATAAATTTAAATATTTATCGTAGGAATGAGATCAAATGAATATAGTAATAACAAATAATATCTAGCATGTAAAGTACAAGTAAATATGCAAGATAGGAAATAAGAGTGACTTAGCTTGTATCAGGATATTTGGGATGATTCTAAACTGGAACATGACTAGAATAGGATGGATTTAGAATGTGTGAGTTTTGTCTAGAAAAATACTACCTGAGACTTCTTCAGACAGGATTTCTCACAAGAGGACAGGAATGCCCAGGTGCTAGTGTATGATTTGGGTGTTATTTTCCTTATAGTAGCTTTGTTTCAGGTCTTTTGGGGTCTGAAATTGGTTCCTTTCACTATTTTTTACTTTGGATATGTCATAGGGTTCCTTTAACACACATGTTTTAACAATACAAACCCTAGTTACGTGCATAAGGCCCAAGAAAAGATTAGATGGAATATGTAGACACATGTAGTTTTCTCAATACACTATTATTTCTAATAGTGCACTAACACGTCTTCCTTTTTCAAATTGAAAACACACTGCCAGTTAGGCCTATCTAACTCCCTTCCTATGACACCCTTTTGGTCGTTTTTCCTCTTGTAAACCACTCAAACAAGTAGTTATAGCCTTTTTCTAACTACATTAGCTTTTTTTTCTCTTCTAGCTTGCTTCTATTAGCTCCCTAGAAGATCAATCCACTTCGTTGGATTGATTAAGCCCTTCAGAACCCTTCCAGAAACCTAATTACTCTCTAAGAGATATTAATTAGTCTAACCTAGGTTAATTACCCTCTAACATAGTCAAATAACACTTTGACTTGCTAAAGTTATTTTTGGACTTTAGCCTCTATCCCACGTGCACCCAAATCTCCCTTTTCTTCCAAACCAAAAACTATAAATAGGGATATACCCCCTCCCTCATTTCCTAAGAATCCTCTCTTCTTCCTAGCACAAATTATAGCAATTTGATTAGGCTTTAGTTTGTATTTCATCTTCTTTTATTTGAGCTAAAAGCATTTAATCTTTTATTTCATAGCATTAACATAGAGTAAAAGGGAAGATCCATTGGCCTTAAAGCCATTAATGGGGAGATCTCTTTCTCTTAACCCATAAACTGAATGCTTAGATCCTCTTAGGTTCATTATTTCAAGCTTTCAAAGAATAGAGATCGACTTCATTTTCTTAGTTTGCATGTTATTTCAAATTAATGTATGCAAAGGAGGAAATATTGTTTACTTCTTATCACATGGTCCATTGATCAGATTGTTAAAAGCCTTTGGAGTTTCTTTTAGATATTCTTACCCCAAATCCATGGCTTTTACAACTTTTCATTGAACACATTTGGCATGCTCAGTGGGAGACTTATGTCCACCCTCCATTAATGGAGGTCTTTTAGGTTTTTCAAAGCTTATTTTTAAATTTTTGTTTCAAATCACTAGTTATTTCCTCATTTTTCTTTCTAACCCTAGGTAAATGAACATCATTTATATACATTTTTTGGGTTTCATCTAGAAATAGGACACTTTGACTAACAACTAACTTGTTTGCTCTTGAAAATTTGAAAAATTGTGTTTTTTACAGGTTTTTCACAGGGTGTGCGTAGATGTCCAGAAAGGGGCACGTACATGTCAAAATCCCATCATACCCATCATATCAGGTGTGTACCTATCGGATCTCCCCATAATTTACAAACTAAAGCTTTACACAGACACACACACATCTCCATCATTTGAGGCGCATATGTGTCTCTCTAGACGTGCAGGTGTAAATATCCTAACTATGTAAGAAATCAGACGTAACCCATACAAGGACATGTGTGCATCCCCATATTTTAAGGTGTGTATCTGTCTCTCAAGCCGCACATGTGTAAATGCTCTAACTGTGTAAAAAAATTCACAGTTTTTAGTTTCAGGATTGAGCGCATACTCGTCATAACCTGAGCGTCCCTATCAATATGAGCACATCTCTGTCATATTATAAGCGTCTGTGTTTACTGTGTAAATTTTATTAAAAAATTTGACTGCAGGTATATGTGTTGCATAGGGCACGTATCCATCAGTTGGGGAGCACTGGTGTCAGTATAGGCATGGAGGTGTCTGTGTTAAAAAATTGAAAAAATTTATGACTCTGTAAAAACTCTTTTCTAATCCATCACTACAGGTTTTTAGGACTAACAATTGACAACAGGGTTCTTTCTTGAATGTTTCAGTTTGTGTAGATTAAAAGTGTTGTTTGTTTTTTACTTAGAAGTAGTTTTTTATAGAAGTGTGTATGCTCTCTCCTCATGTCTTCCAAGACGATCTTGGAGATCAAAAACACCAATAAAAAACACATATAAATTGTGCAAAAAAACTTGTTTTATAAAAGGTTAGAGTAAAACTTTCATGTGATTTTAGTGGAATTTTTCACGTTGTGTATGCTCTTCCTTCGCACCTTTTGGCAATCTTAGGAATCAAAAGAAAAGTGGAAAACTCTCTTTCTTAAAACATCAGCCTACGACTCAGAAAATTATTGAAACTTTTTATCTACAGGACCTATCACTTATCAAAGAAAGGCATCGAAACAAGACACAAACCTTTTAATACACGTGTTCTTGCAAGTTTCCAAATTGTGTGCTACTTAAAAACAACATTAAAACTAAGAAAGATAAAAAAACACACCATATTCAAAACACTGTATTACAAGTTTCAGAAAAGGGTACGTCCCTATCCACTCAACTGGAACATAACCCCTTTGGCATAACACATTAAGCTATAATAATGGGGTGGTACCAGGAATCCTAAAGTAGTCCACCACTGTGTAACCTCGTGGATGAAACAGGAAGCACTCCACTTACAGACTTGACTAGCATGCCTTGTGAGTTAGATTTGCAAGTTGTCTGTATCGCGACCTTAGTAGAAGTACATGATGGATGCATTCATTCCCATTGTATTTGAAATGGGATAAAGCCGAGATACTCTCAAACTAGTCATTGTGACTTTTTGGGTAAATCATGCATCGCTCTTAGACAATATTGTAACACCTAATTGAGAGAACTTGTTAAGGAAACCATTTTGTCAAGGAGCCCACTTTACTAGTCCTTGTTGTGTCAAGCCATCACAAAGTGATGGATCATCTAGAATCTAAACCTTGTTTTTCAAAACAAGGTAAAGAACCCTTGTGAGTTTGAACTAAGTGTCTTTTCATCACGGGCCTAAGCTATGTCCCATTTTTTCTTAGTTTTTTTCTTGTCTTCAGACGAGGAAAAGTTTTGCCTAAGTGGTTACTTAGCTTGTGTTTATCTTTTGATTAGTACCCTTGCATTCTCATCACCTATTATTTGGGGTGAGAAGGGTGCATACATTGCGTGTTTTTTATCAGAGATGGTGCTCATCACTTTTTTGTCTATTTACACCCATCCATGTTTGTGGTTGGGTTGTTAAACGTCAAAAGTGCGTGGGTGCGCTTTTCACATCTTTGATAAAATTCCTTCCATCTTGTTTTCAAGATCATCTTCACTGTTGTGTATTTGGTTCATCTTTCATCTCTTCTTGAGTTAATAGTCTTGTTCACATCTTAGATGTATAATCTCAGTACTTACATCGTATTCTCATTTTTGTGAGGGAATGGTATAATTCCCCTTATTGCATGATTACACTACTCACATGGTTAAAAACTCCTTGTTATACTTATTACTTGGTTTCACTCTCAACGTCATCTTAGTCTTCTTGAAGAGTGTTGATAATGCCTTATATATCATAATAAAGTTTATCATGGTACTAACACCCTGCTTGTTTGGTTAATGTTTCACGGTGACATTATTATGTTATATCTATTCGTGACTTCCATTTTTAAGAAGGTTTGGATTTCATCGGTAGTCAAACTAGTTTTTGAGTATACCTTGTCAGGGGACTACGACAACATCATGTCAGTGCTTAGACCTTGTTGGGGTTCTAACTTGGCTTACATATTGGTAAATATTTGTTGCTATCTTAGGGTATAGGCTTGGCAATAACAAATTGAGTGAATCGTAACATAGGGTGTGCATAAGAATGTTTCTTGGTAAAAATGATTACATGAAATTACATCTATGATACACTATGATATAATTCCAACATCCCCTTAAAAGGTCTTGCAGAGAAACCATGCACTTCAGGGGTGACTCTAGCTACATAAAAGCATCTGCTAGTGATGCCTAAAAACATAAAAATGGTAGCCAAATCAAATGAGCAACATGTGGGAGAAAACCCTTTCGACACATATCCCACTTCAGTGGTCATAACTTAGGACCTCTCTTCTCCCAAGTCAAAGATACATAGACATGTTAATCGATCATAGTGGGAGAAGAATCAAACTCTTCGAGGAGAACACAACAAAGGTTAGACCTAAACAAGATTTGTTGAGCTCTTATATTATAACAAAGATCAAGTGCTTGCAAGAGTCTTGGCATTAGGAGCTAAACTTCCACACAAGCGTAAAAGAAGAAGAAAAGGTTATTGAACCTATCTTAGGAGAGTAGAAGATTCATCTTAGACATAGATAATCCTTTCGATGTGGGATATGCATCCACTTCTAGGCAACATAAGGCCACTGTTGAAGGTGAAACATCACATAAACCTCACTTTAAGGCTTCGCATAAGGTTAAAAATTGAGTGAAAGGCCTCCCCTCCTCTTAAATTAGATAAAGAAGAGGATCCCCTGGTTGAGGAGGAAATCCTCCAAAAAAAGATCTTGAAGTTGAGTCAAAAATTAGCAAACCTAGGCGCTTCGGAAAGACATAAACGTGAAGACAGATACAAAAACAAACTTAACAAGTTTCAATTTGATCCACAAACATATTATAATTTTAAAGCAACTCAGGCTCAAACATCAATATCACCTAATAAGGAGAAACTCTTTCAAGATGAATTGAAATCTATGAAAGATATGCTCACAACATTAAAATAGGGAAATATAGGCAAGAAAATAAAATACTTGTATAAAGAACTATGTCCTTACCCCTTTGATAAGGACATGTTACAAAAAATCTTTCCCAAAACATTTCACTTTCCCCAAGTTTGATAACTATAAGTGTAAAAGTGATCCTTGCAGATCATATAAAAGACTTTTACATGGCTTGCCAAGAGGTCGCGTATAGTGATAATTTCTTGATACGACTCTTTCCTCTCAGCCTAAGAGCCATGGGATTGGAATGATTTTACAACATACCTCAGGGATCTATTACAACATGGCCCACGCTAGTAGAGAAATTTGTAAGACATTACTCCTATAATATGGAGAATGATATCACGATGAATGATCTATGTAACATGAATACAAAAACCTAATGAGACATTTGTGGGATTTTTATAGTGATGGCATGGGTTAGCTAGTCGACTTTCTCTATTGCCTTACCTTAAAAAATAGTTAGTGAGTATATTCATTCCTAACTTGAACTCGGGAATATTCCTTTCACTTACAAATGCATTGTTGGCTTGAACTTTGAAGAAGTCATAGAGAAAGGTTGTCAAATTGAGAAAGTCACTTATTGTCCAAAGGCACGCTTAAACCAATTATTAAAAACAAACACAAAGCAAAATCTGTGGACAAACCTAAATTCTTTAATAAGAATAGAGCATGTTGTTGGTGATGGCATTATAGACTCCAAGAGAGTCCAAGCCGTACAGATAGGTCCACTCTTGAAAATTTCACAAGGGCCTCGTCCCAAAGTGCCTACAAAACATATGTTTACATATTTGACAGAATCCTTATCTACCATCCTAAATCAGTTAGATGGTGTAAAGATGGTAGAGTATCTAATGGAAACAATGCCCTACCCAGAAGACGCTTCAAAACCGGTTTGGCTCAAAGACAATGAATATTGCGACTTCCACCATGTCAAAGGACACAAAACAGACAAATGTTTGAGATTACGCCATTATATCCAAGACCTCATAGAGGAAGGGAAGATTGCTATAGAGTCTCCCTCAGAGACCGGTAGGAGTTCAAATGAAAAAATGGGTATTTACAAGGAACCTTTTCTTGACCATGCGGGTAAAAAGAAAAAGAAAACAAATCAAGGGAAAACTTCTAACGACTATAGGACTACTGCCTATGTGTACCCTACAAATGATAGTCCTTATGATTCCCTTGTTGGATGTATTGACTCATCTAATGAATAGATTAACAACATTTAGATCTTAGATAAGAGTTACGTTGTCGGGACAAGACGTGCCAGACTAATCATACCAGATCCTATACCTATCCCTGAGGAAAGTCAATATAACTTGATAGAGTAATTAGAAAAAAAGTCTGCTAAGATATATATCCTTGATCTCCTAAAGATATCCAATGCTCATAAAAGCATATTGTTGAAAACTTTGTAAAATTCAGGGGTTTCCATAGAAATAGATCCCACAAACTTTCATGCCATGATTGCATGTTTAGACACCAACGATAAGATTACTTTTGATCATACTGCAATCCTGCATAATAACCTAGAGCATAACTTATAATTATATCTCGAAATGGTGGTTACCCATCACAAGATCAAAAGAGTACTTGTACATGGGGGATTTGGTTTGAATATTTGCACCTTGAAGTTGGTAAGGTAGCTGGGCCGATCAGAAATATTGTTGGGTGTTAAAAATATCACAATCACAACATATGACAATGAAGAAAAAGAGTCAGTAGGGACTATAGTGGTCCCCATGGAGGTAGGGCCAACATGTCACGATATAACGTTCCATGTCCTTGACTTGGACCTCCCATACAACATGCTCTTGGGATGCCCATGGATCCATGCCATGCCAGCTATCCCATCAATGTTTCATCAGTGCATCAAGTTATATCATGAAGGGCAGGTAGTTACCATTTTGGGTGACCCATAACCTTTCACACATTGTAGGGCTATGCACAATTTTTCTTATGTAGCTTATGAATGTCCTTCTGTGGATGTTGTAGTCCCTTTACAAATGGAGGCCATGAGGAAGTGAGAGGATTAAGAATCTTTCTCGCCTTTCAATCAGGATTTCCCCTCGTTGGTCAATCCATTTGCTTCATGGGAGGCCACATCAACAAAATATGGCCCAAGTAGGCCATTCACTCTTGAGTAGGCTCTATTGATATCAGACCTATCAGTATCCCCTAGGACAAGGGGGAAGCCTTACTTTCAGTTCAAGAGCACTCAGAAGCAATGCCCTAAACCTTTGGAGAAATTCATCCATAGTGGCCTCTTGTCTGAAGAGAAAACATTAGAAGACCCTACTAGAAGACTACCAGAGGGCACCATGGCTTTATGTAATCAAGCACCTTAGTATGTCAAAGGTCCTCGCATGATGTTTGTCATGGGCTATGATGGGTTTGTATGTGGCGCTAACGCACAAGGCCGGTTGGAGCCTATCCCTATCCCACATTTCAAAACTGATAAACATGGCCTTGGAATAAGGCCCCATGATGCTCTACCTTCTAAGAACAACGCTACTTCTTCTGAAAGTGAGGATGTTTCACCTCATTCTGATAGTGACACATATTCCCAATGTAGCCTTTACGAAGATCTTACCTCTACAAACCTATTCCCAGAGTCGTCAGTCCTTACCTTTTCCAAATCCATCCCCCTAGATAAATATCCAATAGCGCTTGTATATCCTAAACTTATAGATTTGGATCAACAACTTCATGTGCTATTGAATTTCTTTAAAAATGATGAGGCATTCATAGAGTTCATGGGACTTAGGGAATTTATTCCCACTCGAGACAACAAGAAAGGATTTAAGATTCAACTAGACGCTTATGCCTATTTTAGGGAGGAAGTAGAAATGTGTGAATGGTTGAATAAAAAGGTTGTGAGTAAAGGTATACCTACCTTTGAGAAATTGAGAAAGAAGGCTCAAGGGAAATCCCATAGTGACAAACTCTTTGGTAAGCTCATAGACAAACAAAATGAAAAGTCTAAAGATAAAGTAACTTATCCATTCAAAGATGATCATGAACTACCATAGGAGGTTGATCTTACTCTTCCCCCTAATCCTACATGGATGGAAGACGCTTCTAAGATGCTTATTGAGGAAACAATTAGTGTCAACATTGGTTCAAAGGAGCAACCTAGAATAGTCAAGTTAGGAGCTCTACTCTTAGTGTAGGAACAAAAGACCTTTGTATAACTCTTAAAAGAGTACGTAGACATATTCACATGGACATATGTAGATATCTTGGGGTTAGACCATGAGATAGTTGTGCACAACCTCGTTGTGCACCCAAAGGCTAAAATAATCAAACAAAAATTAAGAAAGATGCATCCTAAAGTGGCGCTCTTGGTCAAAGAAGAATTAGAGAAGTTGTTAGTTATTGATTTCATAAAACCTATCGACTATTAAGAGTGGATCTCTAACATAGTCCCAATATAGAATAAATGTGTGGGGATAAGGATCTGCATGGATTTCCGTGACATCAACAAAGCATGTCCAAAAGATGATTTCCCCTACCAAACATCGACATGATAGTCGATTTAATAGCTGGTTATGAAATGTTATCCTTGATGGATGGCTTTTCAAGTTATAACCAGATACAAATTACAGAGAAAGATCAACATAAAATGACATTCATCACCCCTTAGGGAACATTCTGCCAAAAATTCATGCCCTTCGGGCTTAAAAAATTTGGGGCTACTTATTAGTGGGCCATGACAGTTATCTTCCATGATATGATAACTAACATCATGGAGGGTTATGTCGATGATATCCTAGAAAAATATAAGAATAGAAAAGAACACCCTGAAGTGTTGAGGTGTATCTTTCAGTGTTTAAGAGACTATAAGGTCCGCTTGAACCCTAAGAAATGTGTCTTCAGTGTCTTGTCACGAAAACTCCTAGGTTTCATTGTCTCACAAAGAAGGATTGAAGTGGATCCTGAAAATTTTACGGCTATCACAGAAATGCCACCACCTACCACTCTCAAGCAGATAATAAGTCTACAAGGAAAGATCCAGGAAATCTTGCTTCATCTCACAACTTGTGGATAAGTGTCACCCCTTTACTCATTTTCTTAAGAAAGATGTCACATTCAATTGGGGACCTGATTATCAGAAAGCCTTTGCGCTACTCAAACAGTACTTGTCTAACCCATTTGTGCTAATGCCACCTACTCCCAGTGAACCTCTCCTCTTATACATTTCTACTACTCAATTTGCTATTGGTGCATTTCTTTCCCAATATGACTTAGCCCATAAAGAGAGAGTAGTTTACTTTCTTAGCTGCACCTTGATCACATATGAGCTGAATTATCACCTAAATTGAAAAGGCCTGACTCGGTGGTTGTATTCACATTTCAAAAGCTTCGCCATTATATCCTAAATAATAAAACCAATCTCATATCCCAAAGTTGACCCTCTCAAGTACCTTTTATCCAAACCCTCCCTCATGGGCCAAATGGCTAATTGGATCATTCTCTTGAGTGAGTTTTCCAATGATTTTGTAAATTATAAGTCCTTAAAAGGATAGGTACTAGACTGATTAGTTGGCAGAAGCTCCTCTCCTAGGAATGGAACCCTTGTGCTTAGATTTACCAGATGCATCCATCATGTATACTCAAGAGTTTGTAGAATGGCAAGTTCCTTTTGATGGATCTTTTACCTTCCATGGATCTAGAGCTTCCTCATCCATGGTGATATCATCCATGAGATGACTTAATAAAGAGAGAGCAATTTACTTTCTTAGCTGCACCTTGATCACATATGAGCATTATCCAAAGAAAAGGCTTGATTGGCAGTTGTATTCACATTTAAAAGCTTCACCATTATCTCCTAAGTATATCATATCCAAAGTCGATCTCAAGTATCTTTTATCCAAACCTGCCGTCATGGGCCGAATGGCTAATTGGATCATTCTCTTGAGTGAGTTTGACATTGAGTTTGTAAATTATAAGTCCTTAAAAGGATAGGTATTGGCTGATCAGTTGACAGAAGCTCCTCTCCCAGGAATGGAACCCTTGTGCTTAGATTTACCAGATGCATCCATCATGTATATTAAAGAGTCCATAGAATGGAAAGTTAATTTTGATGGATCTTTTACCTTCCATGGATCTAGAGCAGGAGTGGTCCTCATCACTCCAAATGGTGATATCATACCATGAGATGACTTAGCCCATAAAGAGAGAGTAGTTTAATTTCTTAGCTACACCTTGATCGCATATGAGCTGAATTATCCCTAGATAGAAAAGGCTTGATTGGCAGTTGTATTCACATTTTAAAAGCTTCACCATTATCTCCTAAATAATAAAACCAAACTCATATCCAAAGTCGACCCTCTCAAGTATCTTTTATCCAAACCCGCCCTCATGGGCCGAATGGCTAATTGGATCATTCTCTTGAGTGAGTTTGACATTGAGTTTGTAAATTATAAGTCCTTAAAAGGATAGGTACTGGCCGATCAGTTGACAGAAGCTCCTCTCCCAGGAATGGAACCCTTGTGCTTAGATTTACCAGATGCATCCATCATGTATATTAAAGAGTCTGTAGAATGGCAAGTTAATTTTGATGGATCTTTTACCTTCCATGGATCTAGAGCAGGAGTGGTCCTCATCACTCCAAATGGTGATATCATACCATGAGATGACTTAGCCCATAAAGAGAGAGCAATTTACTTTCTTAGCTGCACCTTGATCACATATGAGCTGAATTATCCCTAGATAGAAAAGGCTTGATTGGCACACATTGACCATTATCTCCTAAATAATAAAACCAAACTCATATCAAAATTCGACCCTCTCAAGTGCCCTCATGGGCCGAATTATCCCTTGAGTGATTTGACATTGAGTTTGTAAATTATAAGTCCTTAAAAGGATAGGTACTGGCCGATCAGTTGATCTTCTCCCAGGAATGGAACCCTTGTGCTTAGATTTACCAGATATCCATCACAAGAGTCCGTAGAATGGCAAGTTAATTTTGATGGCTCCTTTTACCTTCCATGACATCTACCCCCCCCCCCCCCCCCATCACTCCAAATGCTGATATCCCCCCATGAGATGACTTAGCCCATAAAGAGAGAGTAGTTTACTTTCCTGCACCTTGATCGCATATGAGCTGAATTATCCCTAGATAGAAAAGGCCAGTTGTATTCACATTTTAAAAGCTTCGCCATTATCTCCTAAATAATAAAACCAAACTCATATCCAAAGTCGACCCTCTCAAGTATCTTTTATCCAAACCCACCCTCATGGGCCGAATGGCTAATTGGATCATTCTCTTGAGTGAGTTTGACATTGAGTTTGTAAATTATAAGTCCTTAAAAGGATAGGTACTGGCCGATCAGTTGACAGAAGCTCCTCTCCCAGGAATGGAACCCTTGTGCTTAGATTTACCAGATGCATCCATCATGTATATTAAAGAGTCCATAGAATGGCAAGTTAATTTTGATGGATCTTTTACCTTCCATGGATCTAGAGCAGGAGTGGTCCTCATCACTCCAAATGGTGATATCATACCATGAGATGACTTAGCCCATAAAGAGAGAGTAGTTTACTTTCTTAGCTGCACCTTGATCGCATATGAGCTGAATTATCCCTAGATAGAAAAGGCTTGATTGGCAGTTGTATTCACATTTTAAAAGCTTCGCCATTATCTCCTAAATAATAAAACCAAACTCATATCCAAATTCGACCCTCTCAAGTATCTTTTATCCAAACCCACCCTCATGGGCCGAATGGCTAATTGGATCATTCTCTTGAGTGAGTTTGACATTGAGTTTGTAAATTATAAGTCCTTAAAAGGATAGGTACTGGCCGATCAGTTGACAGAAGCTCCTCTCCCAGGAATGGAACCCTTGTGCTTAGATTTACCAGATGCATCCATCATGTATATTAAAGAGTCCGTAGAATGGCAAGTTAATTTTTATGGATCTTTTACCCTCCATGGATCTAGAGTAGGAGTGGTCCTCATCACTCCAAATGGTGATATCATACCATGAGAATTTTGGTTAGGATTCCCATGTACAAATAACATTGCAGAGTACAACGCACTCATTTCTAGACTTAGGATAACTATTACATGGAATATCAAACAACTACATTCAGGACTCTAAACTTATCATAAAATAGGTTAATGATGAGTATAAGGTTAAAGATGAGAATCTTATTCCATATAAGAAGATGGTTGAAACTTTGAAGGAGTATTTCACAAAATTCATCTTTGAACAAAAACCAAGGTCACATAATAGATCTGCAGATGCCATGGCTACTATTGGGTCTCTCTTGTGCATAGTGCCTGAAGAAAGCAAGATGCCTTTCTTCATAGAACATCTGCAAGTTCCTGCATACGATATGCCAGAATCATGTTTGGCATGTGAATTTGTTGGTCCTTTATCCCCTTGGTACGACCCTATCTTCCAATACCTACAAGATGGAACCTTTCCCCCCAACATCTCCCATTATGAAAAGAAAGCCCTTATTTGCTGCATAGCCCATTATACCCTCCTAGGAGGCACCCTTTATGATCATGGCTATGATGGGAATCTACTTCGTTGTTTGGATGTTACTGATTCTATCCACATAATTAAGGAAGTACATAGTTGCATTTTTGGAGCACATACTAGTGGTATACTCTTAGCTAACAAGCTATTGAGAGTGGGCTATTATTGGCCCACCATGGAATCCGATTGTTACAAATTTGTAAAGAAGTGTGAACTATGCCAAAAGTATGGGAATTTAATATATGTGCCAGTGTAATCCTTACAGCTTATTGCAATGCCTTGGCCATTCTCTAAATGGGGCCTGGATCTCATAGGGAAGCTCTATCCTTCTTCATCAGATGGTCATACTCATATCATCACCGCCACTGAATACTTTACCAAATGGGTAGAGGATTTTCCTCTTAACTATGTCACCAGTGTAGATTTCAAAATTCATCATGAACCATCTCATATGTCATTACGGGATCCCCTCGGCCATTATCACCGATAATGGTAAATCTTTCAAAAATAAAATGGCCAAAACATTATGTCAATTCTTCCATATCCAACTTAAGTGGTCTACCCCTTATTACCCTTAAGGTAATGGATAGTGGAAGCCACCAATAAAACCCTTGTGTGGATTATGGAGAAAATGGTCAGTAAAACCGGCCGTAATTGGCATCTATAGATACATCCCGCCCTCTGGGCCTATCGTACTTCCATCCGCAATCCTACTGGTGCAACCCCTTATTCACTTGTCTATGGAACTGAAGCCATCATACCCTTAGAAGTGGAGATTCTCTCCCTGAGAATATCTCTCAGAGACTATCTTGATAAAGATGAAGACTATATAGTTGCTCTCCTAGCAGAGTTAGAACTGTTAGATGAAAGACGTATCAGAGCATTCAATCACCTAAAATTTTATCAGAACAGAGTGTCCAAAGGATATAATAAATGCATCATTCATCAGGAATTTGATGTAGGGTATCTAGTTCTCAAAGAAAATTAGAAGAACACTGTTAAAGACAAAGAAAAGAAAGGAAAGTTTGAGGCTAACTGGTTGGGTCCTTATGTTGTAATTACAAAATATGGGTTAGGGGCCTAAAAACTTACATATTCAGATGGTGAAGAGCTTCCAGAACCCATGAACACCATGAAATTAACACGTTTCTATGCTTAGGCATGATGAAAATATCAAATAAGAACTAAAAATTGGAAAACAAAGAAAAAAAAGGAAAAAAAAGGAAAAATGAGAAAATAGTAAAGAAAAAGCAGGTCGTCCTCATGTGAAAACCATGCAATTTTGGCACAGGGGGTAGGTCTTTGAGTGAAAACCATATTTGGCACTCAAAGAGCATTCACTGGACACAAGTTACTCTTACAGAAGGATGGGTAATCAATACCACTTCTTTAGATACAACTTTCTCTGCTAGGTCTAGGAACCCTACTAGGATCACCTTTACCTCGCCATGATCTGGTTTGTTTTCTCTTATATCTACATGAAGAACATCACCTTTTTATAAGCCCATCTAACACTGAGCATGAATATCCTGTTGCCATCGCCCTGCACATACGCACGTGGCATTCTGCCCTTTGTATATTCCCACATCACGCTGGGGGCATCCACGCTTCATTATTCTTGTACATTGCTTTCAAAATATGACCTTGGAAAATACAAAAACATGCAAAAAAACAACACCACAAAAACTCTAAACATGTGGAAAAATCCCCTTTCTAGGGAAAAGGCTACTTTCATTTCACAATGCTATCTTTGGGAAACCTAGACAAAACAGTGACAAACATAGCCACAAAAACTTATCTCCTTAGATAAACCCAAAAACATTAGAAAATATGTCAATGTTGTCCCACAAAAACAAAGTAGTGCTTTAATTACTTTTAGTTGTTGGTTTGTATATTTTTGGCGTACTTAGTTTGTGAATTGTTAGTTCTTTAAAATGGATCATTTACTTATCAAAAATTGAATCTTGTTTGATTTAAATTAAGCATTGCATTACATACATTTGAAGGCTATCATGCTTGTAAACAATTGTTGTAGGTTTCTTTATTTGTTAGTGTGCTTCCTTTTAGGGTTTGTTCTTTCTTTCTTAGATTATATTTAATTTTATCTCTTGTTAGAGGTTTGTGCATGTGTTTGTTTAAGTAGCAATATGTGTATATATTTTTAGTTTTGTTAACTTTTGTTTGTGTATTCTTACACAGTTGTTTGTTATCACATCTATCATCTATCATCTCATCACATTTATAACATCATTAACTACATCATATATATACAAAAATGCTAAGTATTACATCATGCATGTGTGCTAAGCTAATCAAATATTGTATCATCAATGGGGGTAGGAGGGGTTACACATAATCACTAATCTATCCCCCACGCACCAATATCATCTAGTATCATCCCAAGTGCTAGCATAAAAACTCAGAATTAAATCATGAATCTAAAAACATGTGGTGCCATCTACAAGTACATCATCACATATGAAAGCAGAAAGTATACACATTTCTGAATCTAAGATATACCACATACATGTGAGTACAAACAACATAACACATCCATAAATACTGAATCAAAATAAGCAACATGTGATAAGATTCAACATAGAGTAATTTCTTATAAAGGGTATTTTACATCATAGAATTATGCCCACTTGTGTCACATACATCAGGAAACAAAACAATAAATTATATCATCTCATAAACACGTGTATCTAAGACCAAAAAGTAATCCTCTATATACATGTGTGTTATATACATCTATATCAACAGAAATTGATATACATCAGCACTCTATATCAAAAATGCATTCAGCTAAGGCATACAAAGATTATACATAAAAAATGTCCACATATACATGCATGTATAACTATCCAGTCAGTGATAAAAAAAAATACATCATCGATACAATATGCCATCAAAAAGGGGCATGCATTAAAAAGAATCGGGCCTTCATCATGAGGCATCATCAAAATGAATAAATATACATAGCTATACAACAAAATTAGCCTTCATTAGAGGCATGAATAAAGAATGTTTGTACAAAAGAAGAAGGTGGAGCTCAACCACAACTCTCACCCTTACCAAGGCTCCCTGATTTTTCACCTAGTCTCTAGAACAATGGTGGCTAGGGAGGACCTACACTAGATGGACCACCAGGCTGACTAGATGGTCCCTATCCAACCATTTACTCCAACATGGGCTTCCTATTTGATCTCAACGAATGGCCTGATCACTATGACCTAGACCCTGAAGTGCTCATCCCTTATCATCGACGGAGTACCACTCACTACTATGGGGGAACTACCCTGAAATAGGCAGTCCTATAGAATAACACCTTGCCACCAAGCCTCGTAGCATCATGGATCAAAACAGAATCTCTTGAAGCAAGAGCTTCCTAAAGGGAAACATATCGTTCACTTGTTACTCTGCCTAAATCATCTTCGGCCTATCTCAAAGAGGCAGCCTCTCGATCTCATTCTGTAGTAACGATATGTACCTTTACTTGGGTCATATCCCTCTGTTCTAGGAGATCCTGTGATCATCTATATACATGGTCCCTCTAGGCCACAAGCATCCGTACTTGAGTTTGGGACTGGTGTAGAATGCTCAACATCTGAGCCCCCTATGCAACCATCTCTCGCACCTGGCTCTGCCATGTAATGCTATCACTACCATGAGTAGCCTGAACCTGGGCTTGATCTCTCTCTGATGTCAAAGATTTTATCTGTGCCTGATCCTGGTCTCACTCTAATGTGAGGGCCTGTACCTGGGTCGTCACTGGCCACCTGTAACTGAACAGTAATGACTACCTATAACTACTACTAAAGAGAATCTCATTGCTCACCTGCACTGTTACTCTCTGAGGTATCAAAAGGTGGCACCTGCGTTGGTAGTACCTGTTAGAGAGGGGTATAGATCCCCACTTGAGTACCCACTAGGGGAAGCTCTACATCCATGGCCCTATATATCTACCTCAGCCTGAGCCAGGGGCCCTGCCTATGTGGTTGCTATGGAAGGGGACCATGTCCCCTACCTCTGACATATTGGGGTGCATTGGGCCCACCCTCGTCATCATCATCATCATCACTATCATCCCAGCCCTCACCACCACTAGGAGGCCCCACTAGAGGAGGCCTTAAGCCGACATCATATGCCACTCTAGGAATTCTCAAATGGTGAGGGAGCACACCGTGGTACCATGGCTTGTACTCTAATGTAGTGCCTAGATCTTTGATCTATCTAAGCGGCACCCAAATAGTAGGTGCCACCTATCAAAAGCTAGCCAGTGCTCTATCACGAGTAATCTGCAAACCCATATCAAAATGCTCTCTGGCTCTGCGAGCGTACCATCTATCTGGCCCAGGAACATCCTGGGTAAGGCTGAACTACCACTGACATCAATCCACTCTATACAACTCCCACATATAGTTGCAGCTACCTAGAATAAATGCTCAACAGTGGCAGTGTTAAGCTCTAGACCATCCTCTAGCCACTAAAAATTTCTATAAGGTCTCCAGGAAATGGAAGCCTAGAGTAGCTCATCTAGCTCATGCCTATAATGATATGTAACCCCCATGAAGGGTTGCACATCATCCCCTACTGGGACCCAACCCATAGTAGAAGGCTCGTCAGGAGCCCGACCTCTCAGCACACCTAGGGGGTGACTAATAGCAATATGGTCCCATGCCCAAATATGTAGTAAATGAGACCAGGTCCTACCATCTTCTGACATTAGTAGGTGATCAGATGGAAATCCCAATACAAATGTGCTAAAATGCACTGACCCCAAAAATAATTTTGTCCCTCCACCAAGCCTAGAATCACTCCTAAGAGTCCTAGTGGAAATGAAGCACTAGTCTTGTCACGGAGTAGAACTCCACTAATAAGAGCCATCATGTAGACCACTACTCGGTCTAGCTCTGGATCCTCTATGCATCTAGAGAGTCTGATAGAAATCCATCGTGGTATGGTGGGAATGCCAAACAAATGTGTAATGTGTTGTTGAATGTCAGTCCAATGGCTCGTCATCTCAATAAGTTGTCCCTGGATTAGGACCTACAGGATGCACCATACATCCTCTAATGTAATGGTCATCTCCCTGGTCAGGAGGGGAAAGCATTGGCTCTCGATGTGCTACCGCTCTGCTATGGCCATCAAGAGGTTGTGATCTAAGGTGATCTAGAGCATCTCGGCCACATAAGATAGTCCCATCACGTGTAAGAGACTCGATAGGGTTGCTCTATCCTCATCATCAAATTGTGCCTCTATCATGGCCAAGTAACCGTAGCACTCGCGAGTCTAAAGAATAGGTAACATATGTTGTAAAATCAATGTAAGTGTTAGCATCCAACATTTCCATAATATTTTTTCTAAGGAAAAATAAAGCTTTCAAATCTAACTTACTAACTTTTCTTTTCTTCTAAGTAATCTCACCTTTTTATTCTAAAAACTTGGCTATTTCTCACCTTTTTCTTCTAAAAACTTGGCTATTTCTCACCTTTTTCTTCTAAAAACTTGGCTATTTTCTAGCTGGTTGTCTTTTTCTCACATGCTTCTAGCACATACGCACCTCCTTTGGCACCTGCGCGCCCTAACTAACATGTACGCACCCCTACAGATGTGTATGCGCACTAACTTTTTCCTTCTTTTTTTGGTGCTAGCTATACAAGACACATACGCGCCCTCCATGATGCATACATTCCTGTATCAATGCACACTCATGCATGTGTTTTTCCTAACCCCATCTAATGCTTACGCACCATATTTTATCTTTTCCATAGGTATGTGTGCACGTACCCATCTTTCCTAGTAGATACATGTGTGCATAGCCTCTCCTGCCGAATAGGTATGTATACGCATCCCTGTCCCCTGCAAATGGATGCACATGCACATCCATGTCATTTTTTATCCATGCACATGTGCATACCTATTAATTCAACACATACGCCTACGCGCATGCGTCAAAATCCCTCTACCTACCCTAATAAACCCTAAAAAGTGAAATAAATGTGTAATTAATGAGGAGGGTTAGGCCACTCATGAATGGTCCATCCGTCAGGTCTCGCATGTACTCCCAAATGTGATCCGCACACCTTGTCCTCCTCAGTATCCTCGCCATATCACTCCAGGGCTCTCACTTTCACTCACAGTAAAATTTTGCAAAGGTTCTAATTGAAATGAATTGGTCGTGATTGTTTTACCGGCCCTGGGTGGGTATATTAACCTATCGCGATGCCCCTAAGGCATGTTTTCTCCGTCGTGATCATTCCAACCTTCTTATATCTGCCATGATAATTATATTTGTATTAATATAATTATTTTTACTAATTTTAACATGCTGGGGCACTTCATGCCATCCAATGGTCCCCTATTCGTCACATTGAGATAATTTACGAACCTTTTAGGCACGCCTTTTTCCTCTTCTTTTCATCTATTTCTCCCCGTCGTGATGATTATTTACTAATTTATTTTAAATAATTTATTTTTGACTCATCTTTCTTCTTGTGGGCACGTATTCTGAGCTTTTTGAAAGCTCGACCTTCCCCCTATTGCCTATGTGCGTGTTTTTGGAATATCTTTGATCTTTTAAAAAAAAATTGACCGATCAAAAACCCAAAAAATGAAAAAAATCAAAAAATATATATTTCAAAAACCACAAACTATTGGAAAATAGCAAAATGGCCTAAAATTGATTAAACTGATCATCTATGGCTGAAATATGTGTCTATTGCATGACACTCATCCCAGATCTTGCTGACATCCTCAAAATAGTTTGAAACAATGACTCACACATCACCAAAATCTTCAATCACCTAAAAAAGCTATGTTGCTTACTTCGTCTGTACACTAGGGCACCACCAAGTGCCTAGTACTATTTTCATCATGCACATTGCTTTTTCATAGGATGGAAGTGTCCTCCATTTTCCCCCTTGCATAATACACCTTGCTTGGGGCATCATTCTTCACCCTAGTCATTTATCAGACCATTTGGGACTTCATCTTGATAACAAAATATTTGTGCAACTATCTTGAACGTTGTTGGTTTAAGTGTGTGTGATTGTACTTATTTCCCTGTTAGGTGATGATTCGGTTTATTTCTCATATTGCATTGCATTCATGTATGTTAGCATGGAGTTGGTTATTTTGGTAAAGGATGTTGTTTGTATCTTGGATTTTAATGTCATTTTACACTTCCGTCACATGCTCACATTTTAATAAGGACCCATGAGGAGGATTCTAAGCATTATGATGATTAAAAAATTGTTAGCAATTGATTTGCGGATAGCTCATGATCCCTTTTCTTCTAGTCTCTCATCTTCTCTGACACTTTTCTCTCTATTTGTTTATTTTTCGATCACCGATCGGGTTTCTTCATCACCCCATCGACACTCGAGGGGGCATTTGTTATCCTTCGTCCTATTAATTTTTCTTCTACCCCTTCAAAATTTTCCTACTTGTTTATGCTTGTCTACTTTCTTTGAAGTGACGTCACTTATGTCACCTCAAAGAGGGGAAAATGTAGACACCTGTAGTTTTCTCAATACACTATTATTTCTAATAGTGCACTAACACTTCTTCCTTTTGCAAATTGATGACACACCTCCAGTTAGGCCTATCTAACTCCCTTCCTATGACACCCTTTTATGTCATTTTTACTCTTATAAACCAATTAAACAAGCAGTTATAGCCTCTTTATAATTACATTAGCTTCTTATTCTCTTCTATCTTGCTTCTATTAGCTCCCTAGAAGATCAATCCACTTTGTTGGATTGATTAAGCCCTTCAATAACCCTTCCAGAAACCTAATTACTCTCTAAGAGAGATTAATTAGTCCAACCTAGGTTAATTACCCTCTAACATAGTCAAATCACACTTTGACTTGCTAAAGTGCTTTTTGGACTTTAGCCTTTGTCCCACATGCACCAAAATCTCCCTTTTCTTCCAAACCAAAAACTATAAATAGGGCTATACCCCCTCCCTCATTTCCTAAGAATCCTCTCTTCTTCCTAGCACAAATTATAGCAATTTGATTAGGCTTTAGTTTGTATTTCATCTTCCTTCATTTGAGCTAAAAGCATTTAATCTTGTATTTCATAGCATTAACATAGAGTAAAAGGGAAGATCCATTGGCCTTGAAGCCATTAATGGGGATATATCTTTCTCTTAACACATAAACTAAATGCTTAGATCCTCTTAGGTTTATCATTTCAAGCTTTCAAAGAATAGAGATTAACTTCATTTGCTTAGTTTTCATGTTTAATTCAAATTAATGTATGCAAAGAAGGAAACCTTTCTCATTTCTTATCACATGGTCCATTGATCAGATTGTTAAAAGCCTTTGGGGTTTCTTTAGAGATTATTACCCCAAATCCATGGCTTTTACAACTTTTCATTGAACACAACGTGCACAGTATAACATCCTCCTCTAGTTAGACTAACCAGTCTACGGTCACCAGTAGCGGTTTGATTTTCACCATGCACTAGGACTAGCCAGGTTCAGTCACTATATAGTTATTATGGGTGATTGGACTGGTATCCAATGAAGCTAGTCGTTGCTCCTTGTGTCAGTCCCACCTCCTTAACGTGCTACAACTGGGTTTCTCCCAAGATGAATGCTGTGAGGTGTAACCCTTTCTCTGATGTCCCTTGCAATTGCAAGTTGTCGAGCTTTGATGAAACCTAAATTCAAATCGTCGAATAATTACAATTTTCCCAGGTAGTAGATAGTAAGTATTCGTGCCCAACTTTTCATTGGCCTTTATAAGTTAGGGACCGAGTAATTCAAAGGATATATCTGATTCCCACATGCTCAAATTCAATCATTCCTCCCATTGACAAATCAGGGCCCAAATCCGTGATGACGGAACGAGGCTCTACTAAATATACCAGATCATGCTCTAAGCATTTTTTAATCATTACAGACAATGTCTTTCAAGGGACAAACCCCCCCAGCTTGAGCGTAGTAGCCGCCATGAGGCGCTCATGTACCTAATGGCTAGGTAGTACCATAGGAGACTCTCCCTGATGTAACGATAAATTTCTTGTGATTGGCCATACTTTCCATTGAGGATATCTGTAGGAAAAGTGATCATGTCCAAAAATGGCCAATGATAAGAGTGTGGGAAAGATGCAAACGAATTTCCTTGTGAATTCTACAAGGGGCTCTGGGATATTGTCTGGTCTTGGGTCTTAGGAATCAAGTTTATAATGGAAGGACTTACAAGGCATAGACGTTTGGTCCACATATGCATGATTTCAGAGAATATCAAGTTTATCCCTAGACCAAGTGATGCTGTGAGTTAATATTCAGTAGCATTGACAGTCCCATCACTCTGTTAAGATTGTTTCATATGGAGATCATAGCCAAAGCTCTTGTCATTTATAGTGCTGTCGAATGAGGGTTGTCCTTCCGGCCATAATTGTGTTACAATGGAGATAGTAACATGCTTCATCGTGGAATATAGAGAAGGTTAAGGATCCTCAGGGGTAACATCATTGCTGTCATAGTAGAAGTGCATGGATGTGTGATCACATGTCTACTCAACAATACTCTCTGTCATCAGGGTTATTGACTTTGAGAAGGCTTATGGCTGAATTTGAATGTGTTGTTCATCTTAGCCGGATGCTTAAAGTCTTTAGGTTTTCAATCCAAACTTACTGTCAGGTCAATGTTAATGATAAAGCTCTTTTCAAATTTAACTCTAGTACATATCACCATATAAATGTGTGTTGACAAATAAGTGAATCAGAGCTTTTCAGACTCTTGTGTGATCTGATTTGACAAAGATATAATTCCCCCTTGCACCTGCCCTTTGATGTCCTTGGTAGCTGGTTAGGATAGTACTAAGGATACTTGCTTGCTCAAGCCCAATCTTCCAAGGACTTGTAAAGGTATATTGTTTTACGCTCTGGTGATGGTGCTCAAAATGCTTAATGGCCACTTCATTGATGACTCCTAATCATCCCTACCCTTGTTGAAGAGGAGTGCCAAATCAAGTTAACTAGAACACATGCTGTGCCATGGATAATGCCTCTATTTAGCATTTTGGCTCTTCCATCTAATGGCATAAAACATTAATGTTACATTAATTTTATAATTCATTTTCACACCTATTTGGTTACACATCCTTAGCTGATTAAAATTACCTTAGTTACTGAGTAAATAAAATCAATTTATGTGGGCATTAACCCCCCACTCAACTCAACTTAACTAGCTCTCCCTGCTGAATTATGGCTAGTATGTCATTCAACGTGTGGCCCAGATAAATTGCACGTACTAGATCAAGAAGTCAACTTCCTTTGGCAGGTCAAATTCCATTGCCCCTTTAATCTCTAAAGTTATGTAAGCCAACTACATGTGTATTACTCCAATCAACTTGTTGGGTCACCTCCAAGAATGTCAGTGCATTCAAGCTTGAAAAATCTACTTAAAGACTTCATCTGGGCCAATCCACACATCTGATAAAGGCATTTCACATCAGTTATAAATATGGGAATCTTGTTGTTTACCCAAGGATTCCTTGGAGGCTTAAGTCATTATGCGATAGTACTATGACAGGGACAAGTACTTTGCATTTAATAGATCATTCGGGCCATTAATGGTGAGGAATCTTGGAAGGTGATTTTACAACATAGTACTCAGTAGAAGGCACCCCTCTATGGCCACTATGCTTGGAACCAGGTATTGGAGCTTCCACCAACCTTATCATCTAAAGAGATCCCAGTCAAAGTGGTGGTCACCTTTATGGTTAACACTCCAGCTATATTATGGAAAGCTTGGGAGTTGATTAAACCTTGGCTCCTATGGAATAGTAATGGCATTACATTGTAACAACCTGTTCCTTTAATCTTTCATTCTTTGCGGTGGTATCCTATGGTCCATATACATTTTGGTCATTGTTTGGAAGAGGTACTCATGGATTCTTGCTCATCTGCTATCTTTAAACATAGAATACAAACTATCCAATATATTTTTTACAAGTACACTCAATCCTGGCTACCCTGGAAAGAGCATCAAGGTAAAATTTTTTAGGACATTTGGCTCTGTTATACTGAGAAAACCTCCATTAAATATATCATTTCCTTCTATGACCAAATCACATGCTAGCATGAAGATGGATGTTGTGCTATGACACATTATTGGACATTTGGTGGAGTAAACTGAGAAAATGGTATGTGGACACCCCCCATTCTGGAGTACTTGGAAAACATTGCTCAGTAACAGGCATCATGTCCCTCTAGAAGATTTCGCCATCATTGCCCATAGAGGATAAGCTTCCCAATATCATCTATGGTCTCTTTATGTCGGTCCTTGTATTCTATCTAGAAAAGGATACACACTTATAGTTTCACAAGTGCCAATCTTGTGTACACATCCCAAAATAACACACTTTCATGGCCTTTAGAATGTCATTATCTTCTAGCAAGAGCCTCGGATCGCTTGGAACATTGCTTCAGGTTCCACATAAATAGTGGATGCACCAAAATTAACCTTCTTCAGTGGGCATCCTGTAAAATCTTCTAGCAACACCTCATAATTTGGTATTTTTGCAAAGCTCAGAGGTGCTTGGGATCTGGATTCTGCTTCTTTCTTCCAGGATCCATTCTGCCCCAAGTGCATTCAAATTGGTAGCATGTCTTATTGGGACAACAATCAACCTAATGTGTGCGCATATATGTATACCTAGAAAAAACTTCTCAGGTACATTAGATTTCAGATGGGAAAATATTGTTTTGGTTATGGAAAGGAAGGAATGCTTATTTATTTTGCTAATGCTAATGTAAGATCATCACTTCTTCTATTTATAACAAGGTCTATGATTTCCACCAATTCCTTACTACATATTCAAGTTCAAGCCAATAAGTTGGTGTTGGAGGTGGAACATCTATAGACGCTCCTGCGCCACTGGTGGTGACACCCCCTGCAACATGTCCTGTAGCGCGCACCTCTGTGACACTCCCCTAACCTTAAGAATTTCTCACTTTCTCAGGGTTGGACATTATCGCCCCACCTCCCAGTCAATGTGTCTTTTTTGGGCTTACCTGCCTTTGCCCGAGCCTCGCACTCATGATAGGCGGAGTATTCCTCCACCACCAGACATGTTTCCAAGGTTAATGCATGTTATCTCACCCATCTCGGGTTTGCATGTTGACTAGGATAATTATTTCTTTGAATGTGTAGCCACCATGAATCAGATTGGGATGTGCAGAAGCTCCCATACATACAGATCTGCCTTAAGTCCTATGGTATGGCATGATCAAGATTTGTCCCTGCATGACAACAATTTATAGCTGGTGGCCTTAGCATCTTCCATACTTGTCACAACATATGTATTGGCAATTGTTCTACTCCTTGTTTCAAGGATTTTTTACCGAGTTTGAGTGTCATGGCTTTGGGGAGTGCTTCTATACTACTTGATTCTTCTTATGAATTATCTTGTATCATTTTATTTGTTGAATTAATATAAGATCTTATTCATCAAAAAAGGGAAAAAATTTAAAGATGATTTCTTCCCGCTCACATGTATTGTACTTTTTATAAAAGATAGACAAAAAAAGAAGAAGCAAAAACTCCATAAAATTAAAAACATAATTAAAAAAGTAGAAATATGGTATACATCAAAAGGGGGTTGCGATCATGCTAAAATTTTGCAATAGCTAACCAAAACAGACTAACACCCAGTAGTCTTCTTATAGGTTGTGGTGTTCCCATGCCTTGGGTCTTGGTTATTATGAATACCTTTGTAAACCGGGACTCTTAAGGGGATATATCCATGTCTAAGTACTCTTCTCTTTCTTGTGCCGCTGGTGTATTATCTACACGCTCACTCTCCACTTTTTTTTAGGGCTACCTTCAGCCTTTATGATCCAAGCCTCCACTATCTTCGTGTTCCTATTCCTTCTCATATGTCTATATGGTCACAACAGGCTTTAGATCTGACACATTCTCCATTTTTTGCTTTCCCTTAGGCGATCCTAGGAGTATGAAATCATTCTCCACATACTTATTATTCTCTAGCCTAGGCTTGAGTTGAAGATTTATGAGCGTGGATCCATTGTCCCCAATAGCCAAACTTATTGGCTTCATACTTATGATGTCTAAAATGAGCCTCTCAATGTAGGTAGACCGACCCGTATATACATATGTTTTCCTAAGAGTGTGGTAGTCACAATCTACCTTATCTGCATTGAAGTTCATCCTACACACATCAAAAAATATGTGAAGTGAGGCCTGGAAGTAGCACATTGTGAAAGCATAGGGAATTTTTCACCATGGACTCCATGTCCCATCCTTCATGGAAAACCTCGCGATGTAGAAGTGTGATACACCATGAAATGTACTTCCTTTCCTTCTACCTGTTGGTCCGAAAAATCTATCGGGTGGTAAGATCTATTGATAGACAGGCCAAGAGTGTGCAGGACATAGCCCCTCTTTGAGACAACAAAGTGAAATTGGTTTATTTCTATTCTACTAGCAAGAATCTGTGCAAGTCTTACAGTATTCTACCTTCAGGGGGGTTTTGGGATCTCATCCTGGTAGAGTTAGTTCTAAAAAATAATAGAAAGGAATGAAGGAAGGAATAGAAGAAAGATGGATCTAAAGGGATAAAAGAAATGAATTCCAAATTAGAAAGGTCAGAGGGTTTATGTTTTGGGCTGGTAGTAAACAGAGCCAAACTTACATAAACAAACAAAGCAATACTGATAAACAAATGACAAAAGCATAGGTGAATCCAACAGAATAAGCATGCAGATCTAACTTAAGAAAGATCTAACACATAATACAGGGATTTAGCACAAAGTCTCAATTTTTGTATTAATATTTGTTCTATTACAAGAAAGCTCAAAGTCTTTCTCTCCTCACTTCTATTTTTCATACAAATTTTCTCACCCTCTAAATACTACAAGTATCCAAGTATTTATAGAAGGAGAAGGAGAAAGACGAAAAAAGGAAGCAACAACTTATTTACAAAGTATTTACAAAATATTTAAAAGTCAAATGTTGACTTTGGGGTAATTTTATGGAAGGAGCCTATTCATCCCAAGAGGAAGGATCCTATTCATCATCATTCCTTGGCTTGAAAGCAGTGTCTTGCTTCTACTCAAGAGAGGTAATGTGAAACTGAGCTCGATAATCCATGAACTTACTGACCATTTCCTAAAGTTGATCCTGAGCGGGACCCTTGGTGTGATCCCTGATGACTTCGCAAGTTTCTCATTCATCTCTGAGTCTTTCTAGGAGTTTGAAGTATTTGTTGCTTGCCTCCATCAGGTATCCAATGAAGTCGCGGTAGGTTAGAAGGTTATTGATAGATTCTACATCAAAAGTGGTCTTTGATGCTAAACCCTATGACATAATTCCCTTGAAAAGCTAAATAGTATCATCTGCCTTCCTCAAGGTGTACGCTGTACCGAGAAACCCTGGAGACATTCTTAAGATGATCTGCTCCATTTGATGCATGACATCCAGGGCTTCCTCCTTGATTTTGTCTATGTTTTCCAAGACAAACTCCATTTGGTCAACTTGATAGTCTAAAGCAGAAAGGACTTTGTTGGGTGCTCGCGAGTGATCAAAGATGCCGAATTTCACCAAGTCATCAACTTGGCAGTCAAGCTTCTCTTGGAATGTCTCGTGTTATAACCTGGCATGGTCCAACTCTTTGGAGATAGGCCCCGCTATTGCCTAGAGTTCATTATTCACTTAAGCTATATTTTGATAGAGCTCTGTGAACTTTGTAATCACTTCCTCACTATCTTTGAGGATCTTCTCTCTCCAGGCAAACAATATTGTACCTTGCTCACCGATCTTGGCATACTCATTTATCTTCTCCTGAATAAGAACTTTGGGAGGGTCAGCGATAGTCATAGGAGGTGCATTGCCGATCTTTTGCAGGGCTTGGAGAAGATGCTTGTTTTGCTATTTTAATATTCTCTTTTCTTCCTTTGCTTCTTGAAGATTCTTGCAACGGGCATCCACTACGGATAAGGCCTCTCCTTGTAGGCTCTCTGATGATGTTCCCATTATGACCTGAGTCACTTTTAAATCTGTAGGAGATAGATCTTCTTTCTTCTTTGTGAGATCAGGGTACGCGATCTCCATAACCATTTCACCTGAAGCACTTTGAGAGAAGCGGGTTATAACATTTTTCTTCTTAGGCCCTTTAGCTGGAATAATAGAGAAGTCCATGGGTGCAATAGGGACTTTCCTCTTGTGTTGGCTCAGGTGTTTAGAGATCCATTCTGGACTTAGGGGAGTGGGACCAGAGGAAGAGGAGGAAACAGGGGTGGAAGAAGGAGCAACTGCAGTGGACATGGGGAAATGTGTCAAGACACTTGGTGGTAGCATTGAGAAATAATCCAACACTCCAACGCTCATGGGGTTAGGAGTCACTGCAAGAGAGGAAACCATGGGGGCAGAAGGGATCTGTGAGATGAGGGAAGAAATGCTGGGGCACAGATCTGTGAGGGAAAAGAAGATGGAGGAAGAGGGAGGGGGAATGGTAGAAGATGAGGGGAGAAAACACAACCAAAGGAGTGGTTGGTTGAGTGACATGAGGAGGGGAATGAGGAGCGAGAGAGGGAATAGTTGATACTTTTC
This sequence comes from Taxus chinensis, assembly GCA_019776745.2. Lineage (NCBI taxonomy): Eukaryota > Viridiplantae > Streptophyta > Pinopsida > Cupressales > Taxaceae > Taxus > Taxus chinensis. The sequence continues at coordinate 507,367,381 of CM034152.1, read as the reverse complement.
CTGTTGTAGATGTGACAACATCTTGAGTGGATGTGTTTGTTGGAGCACTGGCCTCTTCTTCTCTTCTTGGGGACACTAAGTCCACAACTTGTTCCTTGGCGGTGGAAGGAGGGCTTTCAGGAACTTATTTCTGAGCATTGCTTGCCTCTCCTTCTTTATACTTTCCTTTTCCCTCAGGAAAATTTTTTGGCCTGGTGGGTGCATTACCCAAGGGAGATGTGGTAAAGTCTACCCCAAGGTAGATGATACCATTTTTCTTGCACCAATGCTCGGTGCATTATAGAGTGCCCTTGACCCTTTCCTCTATAGTCTAAGGGGCCTTGTTCCTATCAATTTTGGAAAATGGCCAATTGTCCCCATCCGTGTCTAGATAAACTTGATCAACTTCTTAATCAGTTGCTTGGAAACCCTTTGGGACAATAGCCACACCATGTTGAATGATCTCTATCAGGGCCAGACGGGAGTGACCCTTTCGTCTGAGCTCAACTTCGTGATATAGATTGATGTATATATCTTCGATCTGAGGGACATGAATTGGATCAATATTTTCCCTTGGAAGGCAATCACGAGGATCAAAGTTTGGCCTTATGAGGAAATTATGCTTCAAATTGAGCAATTCAAGCTCTGCAAACATCTCCCGGGCTTTGCTCTATGAAGTGCAGGTGTACCTGCCCACTATGAGGGGGAATGGAGTTTCACCCTTCTTCCTTTTCAAACACTTCTCATGGTATGTGATGAGCTGTCTAGACAGCTCCAATAGGATCAGTTTGGGTCCTGCATACCTTGGTAATTTTGTGGGATCTTCTAAGAAGTTAGTGGCTTTGAGATAGGTGAAAGTGGGGAATTACGTGAACAATGCTCCCCACTTCTCTATGGTGGTGACCACAGTTTTGGTCATCCGACTGTAAGTCATGTTGGGCCTCAAAAGGTAGATGACCCCATAGAAGAAGACATCATTGATTTTACTGAATTGGGCTATGTTGTTCTCCAGTATTAACTCTGGATAGTACTCGTATATTTTGACCTGGGGCCATACCCCATACCGATTTAATGCAGGGTAGTCCCTCTCTAAGGCAGCAACATATACTACATAGGAGTTCATATATAACCTCCCAGTTGTCAAAAGTTGTTGAAGTTTCTCTGAGATTTTGCTGTTGATAATCTATCCCCATTCAAAACACTAATCAGGAACATTATTATTCATTATTTCTAAATACCCGAGCATCCACTTGTGAAATTAATGAGCATCAAGGATCCCAAACACCCTACTTAAGAAGGTGATTGTGTCACTCAGCTCCTCTGAAAAGTCACTGTGATGAATGACTTGTGGCCACCTACTTGTCACCTTCTCATTCTTAAGGTACACCTCATTCATTAACTGCATACATTTGTCTTCATTTTCAGTCCATGTCTTCATGCAGTCCTCCTGGCTCACTGCTACAAAATGTCGGTGGTGAGGGATACCCAACATGATCTCAAAATGTTAGGCCGTGAGGTTGATTATCACCTCGCCCTTCTCATTTTCAACACATCTTGTGTCCTTATTGTAACAAAGGCCCACCAACATCATAAACTCATTGTTGATTGCGCTCACTGGGAGCCCTGCAGCAAATTGCAGACCACTGCTAACCAATTTATCCATCCATGGGCTGCCTGTGACCTTCTTGGTTCTAGCCCAAAATTCCTCCATGTCAATGTGCCTGAGTTTTGAATCTCTAACATTAAGATCACACTCTGCAAGAGATTTAGGCATCCTGACCCTTTGGTATTTATATTTCATTTCTTGCTTTGTTAGCTTGGCTTTACCCTTGGACTTAGTTGGCTTCTTACTCGATGAAGACATGTGTGGATCTAATTTTAGCTATTGATCTGTAAGAAGAACTAGGGAATTCCATCACAGAAGAGCCATGTTAGCTGTTAAGTCATCCATGAAAGCTTACAGAATGAAAAGTTAGCAATTTATGAGCCTCTGGGTGCAAGGTGTAGCTTTACTGCAGGCTGCAGGGACTTAGAAAAGCAAGGCACACTTTGGGAAAGTGTTTCATGGGAAAAAGTAGTGCCAGAAGGGGTGTGGGGTGTAGAAAGGCTACACACAACATTTAGATGTTGGTGTCAAGGGATGTGCACTTGCGCCATTGGAATTCTTTTAGTGAGGCACATATATGATTGGTGTTACAGAGTTTTATGGTGCGCCAAGGCATGGATGCAAAAGATGCAACATCAAGGTGAGGTGTGCTAAGGGGTTAAGATTGCACGGCATGGGATGGGTTTACATAGCATGAAGTGTTGTTGCTACTTTAGGTGCGCTTGCGCCTACGCCTTAGGAGTTTTGTAATTTTTTACAAGGCACAGGAAAGGGCTTCTGTAACATAATTTCACAGTGTGCCTTGGCGCGACTTTTTTTGATGCAGCATGATTAAATGGTGTGCCAAAGGGGCGCAATTTTGTTTAGCGCAACATATATAAAAATTTCACCATGGAAGACAACATGTTGATTCTCTTCATTTGTGGTTTTTTACTCTCTCAGCTCATATTTTGATAGCAAGGGGTTAACTTTGGAAAAGCAGGGGACAGAGGAGAAAAGGGGTTGGGGTCCATTCTGAGGTAGAGCCTTCTAGATTAGTAGATCTAGAAGGAGAGTGAAAAATGGCTTGCAGGTGGGTTTTGCAAAATGGGTTGGGATGGTGTTATCTTCTTAGGTTCATTGTTTATTATCAACAATACCAATCACCTAAACTAACATAAAAACCACAAGAAGGGCAAGGGCCACTTACCAGGAATATATAACAATAAAGGAGACGATGTGGGGTCCATGAACACGACAAATGGCAACACGTGGGGCTGACAAGAACACTGAAAAGAAAAGAGGAATAACTTTTCATGTTTTTTCAATTGTGAAAATGGTAGGTTGGACACGCCTATATATAGCAAAAGGTGCAATAAATGTGCCACCAACTTTTCCTATGGTGCACTTAAGTGGATGTTGACACGAAGGGATTTACGCCATGGCATAGCTTTGGGAGTGTCAACACTACATTTTTAGCACCCATAGTGCACTTTAGAGAGTGATAACAAGATGGCGCATGTGCCTTGGCGCACCTCATAGAGGCGCAACATTTGGAATGTTGAAACTCCCTAGAATGCACCAAAGGAATAGAGGGGCACAGTTTTGGTTGATGTAACATGAATGAAAACTACGCCCAACCCAAAAAGGTTGAAAAAGACCAAGTTCTAAAAACTAGATTTTCTGGAAAGGGATTTTATACCATTCTGAACATTAAGGGACCTCAACGGGGGACCAAAATGGAAATTTTAGTATGGTTACCCACAAAATTTCCCTTGTCAATTTTACAGGATAACACTACCAAAGGTAGTTCCTTTGGAATGTGCATTTCTTCCTCAAACACCATGTGAAGTCGATCATACCACATTTCTTCCCTTTTCTTGAACGAGCCACTCATTGATCCTTCACATAAATATTTCTCAAACCTTTCCATGATGGACTTATTCTTAGTGGGGTATTCCCAAATTTTATTCTTTGGCCCTTTGGGTGCTCCAATTTCTACAAAGACAAGAGATAAGAGGATGGCACCAAAACTTATCTTTTCCCATGCGCCCGCTTCCTCAACAATGTTTTTTGCAATATAGCCTGCTAAGTTGTAGATTTCTCCTTGGGACATTTTCTTTGCAACATAAATCCAAATTGTATTTACTTGTGACCATCTTCCTTGATCATTCAGCTTGGTGAGCAGATGCGTGGTTACCTGCTCCACATAGTGCTTAAATCTGTAGATTTCCATTCCGTACGGACCCTTAGTATACCCCAACTCCTTACTTTTGTCTATAAAAATTTCTTTATTAGTCAGATCACTAACAATGTCTGACCATGTGCCCTTAAATCCTATTAATATCGCAATTAGGGCCGCTGTGAGCCTAACCCTCCATTTGAAAAAATAGAATAATTTATCATGGACTCTACACATAAGCCAATGGTATAAAGGTTCATGTTTTCCAAAATATGGGAGCTCAAACAGTTTATAAAATCCTACCTACTTAAGTAAATTTTCCCCAGCATCGTTATACACTGGCATATCCTCCACCATGTGCTTGTTGGTTTTCTTATTCAACAAAGCATCCAACTCTCCCTTGTTATTAGTGGTGGGGCAGTTGTAATCATTTACTTTACATCTACGGATGTGGGAATCCCAATATTTTCTTACTGTTACTACTTTTGGGTACTACATCTCTGAAAAATTACTCTCAGGAGTAATTTCAACCTCAACTTCCACATTTTTCTTTCCTTTTGTTCCTATTGCAGGTGTTTTCTTTGGTGCCATCATAAAAATCCCACCTTTTTTCTTCTGTGTCGAGTAAGTTCAAACCCTATCTCAAAATCACGTGCCCTAGCTCAAAACTACATGCCCTAGCTCCTTCTCAAATCTTCTTCTTTGCTCAAACCCTTCACCAATGGGGATGCAAGCCTTTTCCATGCACAAATATGTTCTCCACTTCTAGTTTCGCAACTCTCCGCACCACAATACGATTCACTTGGCTCAGTTACACTTAGCTCACTCAAATACTTGTGATTACAAAGGTAAAAATTAACCCACATCACGTCCTTATATAAATTTTCAAAAATTTAGTGCATTTATTACTCCTTCACCTACCAACAATCCTCTCATTAATTGACCATTTTCAAAATTCCTGAACAATTTTTGCGTGGGACAATTTCACGACCTAGCTATAACCTTCTAGCGCACCTTCCTACCTCTAGCTACAAACTTCTATTATGTGCACTTCCATGCACCGAGTACCTTGTCACTACACTCCCTTATAGTAGTTTCCACGACCGCTTCTTACCTCGTGTTATTTTATCCCTTCATTCATTTCCATCTATGGTCTTCTTTAGAAGTAATCTCCTTTCTTACAGCTCCTTTCCATACTTGAATAACACCTGTAAAAATTTATTCTCATGAGTATCCATTTGTGAATGAAAAATAACAACCACCCCACACCAATGGTATGTGCAGTCCTCTATGCATTAAAATACTTCAAATTGTAATTAGCTTCCAATGAGAAAACATGTTTATTACACAACACCAAACTAAATTGACAAAGCATAACAACAAAGGAAATACATAAAGGTAAACCTATACTAAATGGCAACACTACCTTATTACAAACACCAAGAAGACTTATTTATAGTAAGGATTCAACCTACTCCCATTGAAGTAACTGGGTAACCACATTCCATCAAGCACCTCTAACTAGAAAACACGTGAGACAAGCATATGAGTGATAACATACGGTCCCAACCAATGCACCTTGAGCTTTCCTAGATGGCACAGAGACTTAGAATCAGAAATTAGTACCACGTGTCCAACTTCAATCTTTTTGTCCCTAATGTCTTGGTCTTACCATGCCTTCTGTCTGGCCTTTTCCTACTTTTGACTCCAATGTGCTATAACATGCCTCTCATATAACTTTATTAACCTGTCAATTATTTCTTCTAATGATTTCTCATTAGCTAGACCTCTAGCGCGCACAATACACAAAGAAGGTAACATGAATTCCATAGGAAGAAATACTTCTATGCCAAACACCAACTAAAATGGTATGGCCTTATTCAACCTCTTGTAGGTTGTTCTATATGCCCAAAGTACAACATGAACTTTATCATCCCAATCTTTCCTTCCAACATCATAAATTTTTGTCAAGGTCTGGCTCAATATCTTGTTAAAGGCCTTAGCAGTACCATTTACCTAAGGATGATAGGGTGTAGTATTGTGGTGCACAACCATAAATTCATCCAGTAATATCCTAATTGTCTCATTCAAAATGTGTGTTCCCCTATCACTTGTCAAGATCAAAGGACATCCATACCTAGTAAGAACATTTTCCCATAAGAATCTAACTATTGTAGCTACTATACAATCCTTTATAGGTGTTTCTTCTTCCCACCTTGTAAGATAATTTGTATAAGTGATGATATAACACGATCCAGTTCTACGTGTAATTGGTGAAATAGGACCTACAAAGTCTATAGCCCATTTCTCAAATGGCTATGCACTAGTAATAGGCCTCAAAGGAATTTCATCTCTTTGACTAGGTTTTCCAAGGCATTGATATTGATCACACGCCTTACAATACTCTTTACAATCCTTATACAGGGTCTCCCACCATAATCCAATGAGTAGAATCTTATAAGTGGTGGTGTCACCTACATAGTTCCCACCTACAATACCACCATGAGCCTCTTCCATGATATTTGTGTGCTCATGTTCTAGTACACACTGGCACAATACTTCATCTCGGCCTAGTTTGTATAAATCTCCACTTATCAACATAAAGGGTGTCGCGTGAATTGCAATTTATTTCTTCTCCAATGCTTTCATTCCTTCTAGCGTCATACTCACGCGTAAAAATATAGCAATATCTTCCTATTTTGAAGGAACACGATGTATCTTGTACAAATTTTCATCCAACATTGTATCCTCAATTATCTACGTATCCTCCCCTGACTGAATTCTTGATAAGTGGTCTGGGCCATAATTACTTTTACCTAGTTTTACCACAACTATGAAATCAAATTACTGAAATAAGAGCACCCATCGATATATGCGCCCCTGTAAAATGGGATTATTTACCAAGTATTTTTAATGCCATGTGATCATTATAGAATACAAAAGGTGTTGCTAGGAAGGACTATCTTAATTTATGCAGTGCGTAGGTCATCGACAAGGCTTCACGCTCTGTTGTTGTATATTTCTTCTCTACTGGATTCAAATTTCTACTAGCAAAACAGATAGGATGATCTATAATACCTTCTCCAGGCTAAGATAACACTACACCAATGGTTGTGCTAGAGGCATCCACATGTCCATGAAACGTTTGGTTCCATGAAGGAAAACACATAATAGGCGTTGTTGTAAGTCTCTCCTTCAACGCCTCAAATGTGTGTTGCTGCGGTTCTCCCCAATAGATCATTCCTTTTCCTTTTAGTAAGTCTTCTAGTCGCATATCCTTTGATAAAATTTCTATAATACCCTATGTGGCCTAAGATTCCATGCACCTCACTTTGATTGGTAGGCTCTTCCAGGCCTAAAATAACTACAACCTTAGTTGGATCCACTAATAAACCTTCCTTAAAATGATGTGCCCTAACAAAATTCCAAAAGGTGTAGCAAACACACACTTCTTAATGTTCAAAGATATGTTTAACCATCTGCATCTTTCAAAAATTAAGCACAAATTGTCACAATGATCCTTAACAAGTCTATACACCATCCAATCATCCAAGTAAACCTGCAGGAATTTGTGAATAAAATCTTGGAATGCTTGAACAATTATGCGTGAAAATATAGTAGGTGTGTTTTTCAAACCAAAAGGAATCACAGTATATGCAAAACTTCCCCATTCAGTGGTGAAATTAATTTTCTCTTGACCCTCCTATGCAATTATTACTTGATGATACCCAGAGAATCCATCTATAAAAGAATAAGCTTCGCACCCTGCAACACCTTCTAATATTTCCTCTATGAAAGGTGTAGGAAAAGGATCAATCAAAAATGCAGCATTCAGTTCCCTGTAATCCACATAAACCTAATTTGACCATCTTTATTTATACTGATCACCATGGGGCTAACCCACCTTGATTCCTCTAGGGGCTTGATGATGCCGGATTTCAACATTTTGTCAATTTCTTCCTTAACTTTGACACGCAGGTTAGGGTTCATCCTGTAAGGCATCTTACTGACCGGGTGTGCTCCTTCATTTAGCTTGATATTCATCTCTCCTAATGAATCATGCACTACTTTTAACCCATGGTAGCCCCAAGGAAATAAGTCCTAAAAATCTCATAGTAACTCAATTAACTTTGCCCCTTTAGAATCAGTCCAATAATCCCTAATTGTTGCCTCCTAAGGTTCAACATCAGTGCCAGTGTTCAATTTCTTGGTCTTCATAGGTTATGATAGGTGCACGCGTTCTTATCTTCACTGTCTAAAACTTCACGCGTACCTGTTGAATGATCTATATCCATATTTTCTACTTCTTCATCATCCACTATATAGACCATATTTCATTTCTCTTTCTCACAGCAAGCACACTTAAGTAGTGTGGCATTTATATCTTCTTCTTCATCAAAACATGCTCCTGAGTCTACCTCACCAAATAACTCCTAAATGACTTCTTTAGCCTTTCCATTGTCTCCCATAGTTAAGTGATTTATAACCCTTAGTGCCTCATCCACCAGAGGTTTAGTAGAGAATTAGTCAAAAGTCTGGGTCAATCCTGCAATCAATTCCTGCCAATTTTTAGTCTCCTTATGCATCTCTGCATAAACATACCAGGCTCATGTGAAACCTTATAAAGTGGAATAAAGTTTGTGCACCCAAAGTGAAGGTGGTAAAGCTTCTTGCCCCTTTGTCTAGAGTCTCTCACACCGTTGAATGTGGTGGTGAACAAGTTGATTACCATGATACATGCAGATTGTAGTAGGCATATTTATCCTGAAGAATCGAGTGGTTAGAGAAATTCTAACTTCATTTCATTCCATGATATTATCCCTGTGAACCATCCACTAGTGTGTTGTTGTCCTGCAAAAGGTATATACTAACGTATTCCTTATTTCCCCTTGATTTTTCCAATACTCCTTCATGTCATGCACGAATACAGTAGGATCTCCTTCTCTAGTGTACTGAGGTACATGGTTGTTACCTATCCTCCAAATACAATGAGGTTTACTTCTCTACATAAATGTGTTTCTTACTTTGTTCCCAACTATCTCATAGGTGTTATGTTCCCAATTGTTAGAAGAAATACTTGTATTATCATTGATAGAATGATCATCTTCCCACTGGAGGATTCCTTCCTTTGATGGCTCAAGTACTTCTGGGTCCTGAATGGCGCGTACATAAATTTTGTTCAGGTTTTTCTCACTCAAAGGTTCAACATAAGGTGCAGATTTCCCATCTATCAAATTATAATCACTCTTTCTTCCTTGTTCTCAAAAATTATATACCCATTGTTGAACCATAAATCAACATTATTTTCATAACACTAAGGGCACCCAAGTAGAGTTGGGAAGCTGTCTGATTTTTAAAGTGCTAAGACCTCAAATTCCTTAGTGAACTTGGCCCCTTGTTTTATTTTTTATGTTGTTTGCTAAGATGCTCATACAAGTCCGAGAACACCTCATAACTATGATTCTTTCCAAAAAGAAAAAGTAATATTCTGATCACATTCATGCTTGTAGTGGTTAGGAGACCCACATGTAAAACATGTTCTATGAGGTAACTCATCTCGTCCACCACCATGGCCTCAGCCCCTGAATCCACCACGATATCCTTGACCTCTTCCATGACCTCCTTTAAAGTGTACTTCATTCTGATCATAGCATGCTTGAGTGTAATCATGATCCTAGTGGTCACTTTTTCCTTAATAATTATCTGATACTCCAGTCTATCGCACACCAATATCTATGGCATCATGTATCTAACCAATCAACCTGCAATATTTTGTATCTTGAGTCGTGGACCAGAAAATTTTACAATAACAAGATACATTCTTCCTTATCGCATGTTGTAATAAGGGGACATGATTTGCATCATGGTCCAAATGACATATATCATAGTCCAACAATAATGAACATACTAATCTATGAGGACAACTATATTTGTTGTGACCTTCCACTTCACAATCTGTACACCAAATTTTGGTATGCGTATCATGTGCTGAATTTGCCAATAGTTTCTCCAATTTCTTTATCATGGTTGCAATCTGTGCCTCTAGGAATGGGCTCACTCTAGTGTCTATACTCCCGACTGCCTCAACGTGAAAATCTACTTCAAGTGATTCACGTGGGTCCATATAATTCTTATGTGATAGCATCCTCTTAAAAGGTGTGATCAAGCCCCCAGCGAACCATTGTGTATGCTAGCTTGCATGAATATCATAAGAAAGTTTAGACAACATTGTCTTGAAATGAGAATCATATTCTTGAAAACTCTTAGTAGTGCCCTATTTAATATCCTTGAGAGTTCTTATACTCTTCTGCTCAAACTCAGGGATATGAAACTCCTTAAGGAAAGCATCATTTAATGTTACATAATCTACTCAAGTCTGATCGGGGTCAGTCTTTCTATACCGTGTGCGTATCCCTGTAATGTATTTGAAAACTGACTTTCCTTACACTCAGAATTCGTAACTCATTTTTCACACCATAGTATCTCACACATGTGCACGTGTTCAATAGAATCTTCTATGCCCCTATACTCTGGAAGACAAAGATACATCTCCATGTAAATATTTTAGGGTTGGTGCAGACCCTTCCCACTTGATCAAGAACCTCTTGTGTTACCTCTACCTCTAGAACCACTGGATCCACTAGAAATAGATCCACCTATGCCCCTTGATCCTCCAATTGTAGCCAGAAGCAGACCAGTGGATGTACTACCTTGTGTCCCAATAGTGGTACAAAACTGAACTCCTATAGTCTACGAAGTGGTACTACTCCCAAAAGTGAGTCCAAAATTCTGTGTGCTTGAATTTTGTGCTGACGATGTGCCTAAAATATTACCTCCAAACAACAAATAAGATGTTTTCCCTATCATATATGTACTTGTTATCTGACTTACTCCTACTCTTCTACTGCCCAAACTAGCTTACTGACTACTGGTTATACTAGATACTTGAAATCCAAGTGTAAGGGCTAGGTTTCCAAGTAAATTCAAATGCGTGCCTGCGGCCCATGTCATCTCTACTGGTGTGCTCCCATGTGAGGCCATGGAGGGTTCCCTATTATGCTTTCTCAAATGGGGGAGTTCCAGATTCTCTTGCTCCATGCCTCCTACATGAGCTTCAAATCCTTCATAAGCCATCTCTATCCTCAATGCCATCCTCTCTACAATATCATGTTGTTTTTCTATCTCCCTCTTGTGTGCCTCATTATGCTTAAGCCACCTTTCTTATATTTTCCTCTCTGCCATTAGGTCTTCCATCTTTCACCAAACCTGTTCCTGCCCCCATGCATGGTGGGGTTTAGCTAGCCATCAGTTTTTCTTCCAAGTTCAGGGTTACCATCAAGATTTTGATTGCTAATGGAATTCCTTGTAAATAAGTTCCCCTTAGATAACATAAAAACTATAACTCAGTTACCTCCAGGTAAGAATAAGTGGAAATTGAGTACTCCAAAATATATCTATTTGAAACACCATGTAACCAAGTATCCATAGCACGTGTCCAAATCAAATCAGCATCTTAGAGGGCCTTAAATTCTTCCTGCTTCAAGAAAATCATGTGATTCCTCTAATTCCTTTTAGATGCATAAGAAACCAACCACTCATACAGCTCTACCAGAAAGATAGCAAAGAATATCTCATAAAAATTCTGCTCCACCCACGTGTGTGCGTCAAAATCAGATCCAGTGTTAAACCTCTGAGTTTACTCTTCTTCCAGATCCTTTATCCACTCCTCAACACTTGCTAAGGTCAACCAGTACGTCTTCATCATGAAACATCCTAAAAACAGATGAAAAAGAGGTCCCGGAAATGGAACCAATGATGTAGCCTAGAATATACTATATAAAACCCAGAAAAACCTAGGTGCGCTGACACATCACCCAACCTAAGCTGAGCGCTCACCTGAAGTGTGCAAAGGTACCAGGCCCCTCTTTAGAGTTTCTTGTGTAGGATGTTAGTGTACTGAAGACACATCATATTCAAAACCGTAAATAAGCATAAACATTCCACAAAACATATTCCAGATCTAAATCTTACATAATCATGAATTAAACGATAACCATAATAAGATTAACCATGTAAGAACCAGTTAAAGTCATGTTTAAAACCATTATCCATCTAATATACTCCATTATATTAAACAATGAATTACATAAAATCTTCTTACATTACAAAACATCACCATAAGTTATGTGCATATCATATCCAACAACATAACTCTACAATAATTCACTACTCAGTATTCTCTCTATAACTACACAGTTCACTACATATTTATAGGGCTGGGGACTTGCCCTTCACTACCTACGCACTTCCCAAAATAGGTCACATTCTGATAATAGCCATGCGCCTTTACAATAACATGCACACATGTAAGTGTACTAATAATAGACATCCTATAGTTAACTGGAAGAAGTAATCCTATTATTATCTTGAACTCATTAATGGCGTTTATTAGACAATTGTTCCGAAAATAGAAATTGCATGTCACACAAGTCTCCATCCCAATATCTGCTCCACATGTTACCTTCCAAAAATAGTCTGCATCCATGAAAATGGCTAAGTCCCAAATCAGTTTGTCCTAGCACACGTTTCCTTCCCTATCCTTTCATCCCTTCAAGTATGCATTGTTCCCATACACGAATCCTAGGTGTGTATTCTCCTTAGGAAAATATCATCTACTCAACATCAATTAACATCCCTATATATTGAATATTCACTTTATTCAATTTTAGGCAATTCATTAGCAATTGAATCAAACCAACATCCAAACCTTATATGCTAAATATTCACTTTAGTTACATGCTAAGCAAATCAAAAATCAAATGAAAAACCTTCTACATTGAATATTCACTTTATTCACATATAAACCACTTTCAAATCAAACTAAATCAATGGTCTTATACATTGAATGTTCACTTTATTCAAGTTTAAGCAATTCCTAAGCAAAAAATCTAAATCCAAAACATTATGCGTTGGATATTCAATTTATTCACATATTAAGTAATCCAAATAAAATTAAGAGTCTTATTATTTGGATATTCTTTTTATCCAAATTTAAGAAAATATTTCGATCAGTTAGTCCTAATAGACTTTTAAATCAACCCCAAATTAAATAAAAAATTGAATATCCATCGATTCAATCTAAAACATAGTTTAACCTTTGATCAAATCAAACATGGGTTTCACTAAAAAATGAAGATCACACGCAATGCATCATATGAATCCTTTCTAAACAACATTCATGAGATGAAAACAAAAATCACCATGATAGAAATTTGCAATGCAAAACAAAGGAACAATGAAACATTTGCATCCTTTCTCAAATGATGGCGAGGAATCGCAAACCGGTTTCATTTCTTAATACTAGAAACACATTTGATTGGAATTTTCATACCAAATCTTAATTCAAAACTATCTTTCCAAATTCAAATGAATTTCCTAAACAAATTTGAAGAATTAATTGAAAAAGGAACTAAAATCAAGAGATTCCTTATTGTAAAATGTCTCAGCACACTTCTTTCAAATAATCAATCTCCTAACAATAACAACAATCACCAAAATCACATAATCATCATTCCTAGTCAACAAACTACTCCATGTGAAGTCAGAAAAATACTATTCACACATCTTGGATAAGTTATCTCTAGCATCCTCCATCAATTAGAATACAGTAACATGGTCACCTATCTACTAATAATACCCTTCACAAAAGGGAAACCAAAACCTACATGGTATAACGAATCAAAATATTTTGAATACCACTCCATTAACATCCATCCTATGGATTTTTGTTCAAAACTATGTCATTACATCCAAGATTTACTTGACAATAGAGACATTTAAGTTGAAGAATTGGAATTGATTCAAGAATCCGTTTTAACTCATGTTATAAATGTAAATTCTAACTATAAGGTCCAATCATTGAATAATGTTGAGATTGATCCTATCATTTCATCACTAGATCATATGCCTCATAATGTGACAACCATCAACATTAACATTCCTAGCCATACTATACCATCACTACAAACATCGGTTTGGACACCTACAACTATGTTGTTTTCCACGTCCATGATATCTCAAGCATCCACTTCTAAGGCTACTAGTATTCCAAATTAGTCATCAAATAAAAAATATTCTTCTGGTTCGTATGACATTATCAAATAATTACTGAAGACATCTACATCAATCCCTTCCATGGATTTGATCAAAATGTCACATATGTTTCATGATATCCTTTCATGTGCACTCCAAAGTGTGCATGTTCCTAAGAGTGTAAACACAACCATTTCAAGATTTAGTCAAAAATCTATAATCAAATAATCCAATCATTTTATTTAGTCTTCAAAACCTTTTGAAACAAAACATTATGAATAATCAATCCTTATATATTGAAAATATTTCTATCTACTTTGTTGACTTAGACCTCATCCACCCAAGTCTTGTAAATCAAGACCAATCAAATCCTCAATTTATTACAAATATTTCTATTTACTCCGCTGAGTAGGACCTATTCCACCCAAGTCTCATAAATCATGACCATTCACATCATAGATTTATTAAAAATCCTTTTATCTACTCTATTGACTTGTAATTTTTTTCCCAAGTCTCGTATATCAGGACCGATCAAATCATAGATTCATTAAAAATATTTATATCTACTATATTGAATTGGACCTCGTCCACCCAAGTATCATAAATTAGGACCATTTGATTCACATAACCATGAAACTCTTCGAAACTGATGAGTCCATTACCAACCCTAATCCATGAAAAATAAAAAAAATCAAAAAACTTTATAAGAAAAAAAGATCTTCCATAACCAACACTTCATAAAAGGATTATATGAAAATAAAAAATTTAGAAGAAAAAACTACTTATCCATAAGTACTCTCCACACTAGTTGAGTCTATTTGTACCATCAACCCATCTAAAAAATAGTTTTAAACTTTTCATCCATTAGAAGATATCTCAATTATAACATCATCATACCTTCACACTCTTCACTTATAAGACATAGGCAAATATTGTTCCTATCAAATATTGTGTACCTCATCCCTCTTATATGGTTACCATTTCAAATATTTTTACCTATGGTCTTTTCTAGAAGCTTACTGATGGTAAATCCTCCTTCCAAACAAGGCCTCTCTTTAATAGAAATCACTAAACTTCTTTACCTGGATCTTTTGACCGTCTATCTCAGTCTAAAGTATTGAACCCTTGCATCCTACTAGTCACATGAGGTTGATATTTGAGGGAAAATTTCTTTCCTGACAAGAAAAATACAAAAAAAAGGAAAAATACATAAAAATGCAACAAATAACTTTACAAATCATTACACCTTTCATCCTTCACGTCTTCAGTGTTGATCTCACACTTCTTTGTAGTAGTGTGAGACTGGGAAAGGAGGAAGGCATCCTTACTCACCTATGTTTTATCTTCGATGTTGAGCCCTTGCCTCTTACTAGTGGCATGGTGCAAGATGGAAGGATTCATTTAAAACAAAATTAAAAAAATATAAAACCTTTAGAAAATCATAATCAAAAGTGTTTAATCATACAAATCAAAAGAGTCAATTTAGTTTCTCATGTTAAGAGAGGTAATAAGTCCTTTAACTGGATATTTCCAATTATTAGGCCACCTATGGGTCTAAGTTTAGTTAATACCTATAAAGTGAAATCATCTTGGAATCGGTTGGATAATCTTGACTAGAGATGAGTCACATTTTTCCAAATGGGTCATTTTTACACCTTATGTCTTTTCATCCATTATTTTCATTTTCATATCACTATCTCCTTTGTCTCACGTCCTTCTTAGCTCTCAATTTTGATCCCTTGCATCCTCCTAATTGTGTGGAGTAAAGAGTGGAGTAGGACATCTCACTACTCTATCATTTACAATCCATTCTACTAAAGGAATTAAATCTTTAAAATTGTTTAAACATGAGTTCATACAGTGCACTCTTATCAAGTCAGAAAATCCAAAAACATTCAAAACAATCAACAACTCAAAAAACATTCAAAAAAAAACATTAAAAACATATCAAAATCCAAACGCACTCACATAATAAAAAATTCAAAAAAATAAAATAATCAAAATCACAAAAACATTTAAATACTTAAAAAATCCTAAACATTTGCAAAATTCAAAATTCCCACAAAAATCAACACAAATCAACAAAATCAAACTTTTAACTTATATCCTAGTGATGGTTACAACTATCCTATGACAATAAAAAATAAATCATCTTACCCCTCACATGTATCCTTGCTTGGGAAAATCTCGGATCTCATTTTCTCCCTTAAATGTATCCTTGCTTGGGGGAAATTCCCCATTCAATCTCATATCAATATTCAATGTGGATCTAAAAAAGAGTGTCATTTTAGCCTCAATATTTTGGTCCAATCCAATCCCCTTACATGAATCCTAGCTTGGGGAATTCAAATATGCTCAAACATCATTGTGGAACACATTAGGGGCATAGTTAATTATCTTTATTTATAGTTGTGTTGCATTTTTGCTATTCTTTTTAACCAATTACAAGTATTTTGTTAGCATCTTGGTTCATTTATAACCATGATGCATACTTTTACTATGTATATTAGGTTTCTTTATTTTTTATCTTTTGTTTTCTTTGGAATAATTACAAGTATTTTTTTATCATCATGGTTCATTTATAGCCATGGTGTATACATTTACTGTATATAATGGTTTTTTTTTTAGTTTTATCTTTTGTTTTTTTTGTGTGTGTGTGTTTGTTTATGCACATAATGGGTTAAACATCACAATTTTTTTCTTAATCATGGTACCAACTCTATTATGCAATAGTAAAATAAGGTTTCTCTAAAAAACAATATCGAAATGGAAGCTCAAGTTATGATAAAAATCACTCCCATCATATTTCTCATCACTCTCATCATATTTCTCATCACTCTCAACTTATCAACATCCTCCATCCTCCCATCAAGTGATTTTCCACCACTTTGTTGCATCACCCATCCGCTTGAGGGGGAACTCCCTTAACATAATACAATACTTTCTACAACATCCAAATGCTTTGTCGAGAAAAATTGAGCATCCATACTCGTTGGGGTCAATATTTAAAATTGAACCCGTCAGATCCCATCCAAGGTCTTCTAACTCGTTATAGAATTACATTAAATTTTTTTTTTAACAATATATATGTTAACATTTTATTAAAAATGACAAAGGAAGGGAAATTTTTTTAAATGCCTATCAATGACAAGAAATAATATTAAGACATTTTAAATCATAAAGTAGACCATTCTAATAGTAATTTGAATCCTTCTGTTGGTGGTCTTAGTGAGTAATGAGCAATACATTGAAATTGTAAAATGAAACAAGTCTTATCTACAAATTTGGGGAATGCTACACATCGTGAAATCCTATTATAATTATTTCTTCCACCTTTCATGCCCAAACCATTCACCCAAAATTTTAAAATAGATCCTGCAATTTACAAATACTTATCGAATTATCATTCATTAGAATCATGTAGTCTAGATTGTTGACTGGTGTGAATGTGTTAAATGTCTGAAATAAAGTTTGGTATTGTATTGATCAGCAAATCATCTTGTTTGAAAAAATATTTGAGCTACACTGTTTTAAGCCAAGAGCTTGAATTTCACTTAAAGATCCCAAGCACTGTAAAGAAGTAATTGTTTGCATAGCTTAGCGGCCACTAGGATCTAACCATAGTGATAGTTGGCCATATTTATCTTGGATTAATCAAAAGGATTAATAATTCAATTTCATTAAACAAAAAAAATTCAGACAATGTCATTTTTTTGTGAAAAATGCAAATATTTAGAGCTTAGTGGTCGCTAGATAAATTAGTAATGGCTCAATAGGATATTTAGAGCTTTATTATCACTGGGTAACCTTGGCTGGACCAGGGTAAATTTTAAGACTTGAGAAAATTCCATTAGATTTTGTCATTGTAAACAACTATTTGCATAACTTAGTGGCCGCTAGGCTCGAACTATAGTGATATTTGGCCATATTTCTCTTAGATTAATTAAAAGGATTAATAATCAGTTTCATTAAACAAAAAAATTCCAAATATGTTATTTTTTGTGAAAAAATGTAGATATTTAGAGCTTAGTGTTTGCTAACTAAATTGGTAATGCCTCCATAAGATATTTAGAGCTTATCGCTCCCTAGATAACCTTGGTTAGACCATGGTAAATGTTAAGACCCAAGAAAATTCCATTAGATTTTGTCATTGTAAACAACTCTTTGCATAGCCTAGCAACCGTTAAGCTCCATTAATAGTGATATTTAGTAATGGTGTGTGTGTGTGTGTGTGAAGGAGAATTTTTACAAATGTCCATTTTGCACTAATGGCAATTTGAATTAAAAAATGGTTATTGGTGTAAACGTTGGGTGAAATAACCCTTAAAAGTAACTTGAACCCGTAAAATTTATGTGAATTAGTCATATACATACACCTAAAATTTCACCAAATGAAAATTTCAAAAATTGGAATATTCATGAATTAACGAAGATTCACCGCTAAAATTTTCCTTGAATGAAATGCACAACCTTTTATATGGAAATAGTCTACAATATCAATTAGTCATGAATGCTAAAGGCATAAATTATGTATACCAAGGAACATATCAATGTCAAGTTAGAGGATCACTACATTAGAACTTATTGGCTTGAGCCCAATATGAATCAAAGGGATAATTGTGTTTTTTAACAAGCATTAAGAAAAGTGAGTTCAAAAAGATAGTGGAAGGTGCATAATAATGGCATTCGTAGAGGTGGTATATATAAAATTAATCTGAGGTTGATTTAAAAATGATAGATAATTTGTTTTTTTTTTTTTTTTTTTCTAAATGCATGAGCGTCCAAAGGTGCATTAACACACCCTAGCACATTTAGACTAGTATAATTGATCTTACTTATTACTTATGTGCTTAATGTTTTAAATAAGAAACTATTTAGCAACCTTTCCATACAATTAAAATTTTCTATCTAAAAATATTGATTTTTCTGTGTAATAATCTCAGAAAATGAGTTAATTAATAGATGATTTGTTTTAGGTTGAGTTCTAAAACAACCTTATAAAAAAAATAGACCCTATATAGGGGGTATATATATTGTTCTTAGATGTGATTAATGTAAAATATTATATTGAACACCTAATTAATGTTTTTAGTATTTATAAACATTCATTTAAAAAAATGAATCTCTTAATTGAAAAATGTTCTTTATTTTTGTGACATGTTTACTTAATATACTCTTGTCATACGAGTGCAAAATATTTATGTTACTTTATCATCGAAGTGTTGGTCCATCATACTTCCCTATCATCTACTCATTTATCTACATGTGTCTATTATCTTTAAAATGTTATTACTTCATAATAACACTTTAAAGAGGGGAAAATGTAGACACCCTAACAATACATACCTATTTATAGTCATTCCTAATCATCCCCACCCTTTGTGTAATGTTCCAAATCAAGTTATAGAACATGTCCTATACCATTATAATGCCTCATCCCATTAGAATTCACCCACATCTCATTAAAATTAATTTAATTAATTCTATCATGCATTAACCATACACTTGCACACCTTATCTAATTTAATTAGTTATTTAAATTAAATAAAATTTATCCACTCAACTCCACTTCACTAGATAACTCCACTCAAGTTCTAAAAACCTACAAATTTGGAAGCAAAATTGCAAGTACAATTGAATAATTTAAGATTTAACTACCCAAATTCATTTCCCCTTTAATTCTTATTCAAAATAGCCAACTGCATAGACCAAATCAACTTTCTAAACTAGTAAAATGCATTCATTCACATACAACTCATTCAAATCGTTATCCACAATCCATGACCTCTCCTTAAACTATAAATATGAATCTTTTTCCTTCACAAATCATCTCTTGGAAGCTTAAGGCACTTACAGTAGCACTCTGTCAATTTTCCATTTGTATTTGCATGTCGTGAGGATATCTATTTTATCATCCATTACTTGTAGCACATCCTTCTTCAATTTGCAACCAAGTTTAGAGCATCCATAACCAAATCATTCAAAGAGATCCAAAAAGTGTGGTACTCCATTCCAAAATTCAAATATCTCATTTGACGTTGCAAGAAAAATTTAAGGAAGGTTTGCATTGCATTGTTATTTTTATTTTATTTCATTTGTTTCGGTTTTTCTTATATACACCGCTAAATTTTAGATTTGAGTGTCTTATCATTAAACTTTGGATTTGGGCACCCTGCCACCAAGGGAAGAGTATTGGGAGAGTGGTCAATTTTACTCTTTAACCCTTAATGCTTCCCCATAGATAAGTTCCACTACAGATGGTCACAAACCCAATAGAAAATAGTCATTAATCCATATGAAGTAATTAGTTTTATTGCGTAAATTGTGTAATGTGCCACAGATAACAACTTGTAACCGAGCATGTGTTATTGGAAATTGGAAAATATTGTCAATGAGAACATGTTGATCCTATATTGTAACTATTTCTTCCCCCAAGACATGAGCTCCCATGTGAGACACTAATGCCCACTGGTCATGTCTGGGTTGGGAACTTTTGTCCTGGACTAAGTTTAGGCCCAATTCTGATTCTGAACCTATTACTTAGATTTTGTGTACCCTATTTTATTTTGTATCTGATTTGTAAGTAGTTGAGAGGGTGAAATAATCACCTTATTATTTCCCCCACTCATTTTGGGTGTGTGAGATGGACAAAGGTGAGCATATCCTAAACAAAGAAAGCTGAAACTAATTTGCACGTATGAAATATAACTCTTATAGGGGAAACATATAATACACATGGTGAAAACCATGGCATATGAAAACAATTGTAAAAAGGCTAGCCAAAAGTGTTAGTCATAAATAATTATACATGATGTAATAGAAACAAATCACAATACACATTAACATGGAAAAATACACAGTGAGTAGCTATTTGAATACATGGGACACCACTCAGGATGTCGCAAACTAATTAAATCCTTCAAGGTGCTAACAAGAAAACAAGAAATGAACATAGGGCATAGCCTGTAAATAATGGAAATTAAGACATAAGCAAGGAAAATGAGATATAATAAAATCAAAGAACCATGATTGGACGTAGACCTATAACACAAATGCTACACATGAAGCACCCATTAGCATGTTAGAAAATCTGATAGTATGCCATAATGTATACAACTAAAAATGGGAATGAAAGTAGTATATTTTGCAATGATATAATATTAATATAGAAAAATAGGAATGGTAGATGCCCCTAGGAGCCTCAAAGGGACTGGTACGGTATAGTGTTAAGCATCATACATCATGTAGAAAATTGTAACTGATTTTCATTCAACTCAAAAATTACCATGTGAACGTGCATGTGTGTATGGAAAAATGATAAAGCATACTATGAACCCAAGTAACATGATAATTAGTGAGCAACATAGAGTAAAATAAGCAAGAAAGGATACATCTAATCAAGATCTAAGCTAGTATTTTTGAATTTTTACAAATATGTGAGTATGAAATAGAATAGCTATTAGAGGGGATCAAGGTTTCCTCCCAGTATATGTGTGAAAATTTAGATCTATGTAATTAAATGTGCTCTCAAAAATCATGTTTAGACCTAGAACAAGAGAGTGTCATCAAGTAGTGGGGGGTAATATGTTCCCAATTACATCTACCACAGTGATCTAAGTGATGCCTTTAAGGGAACCATATAAGTCAGAAAGATAATCAATGGTATTTGGATTAGAGGCATGGTATGTAAATGATTTTGGCATATTTTTGAAGAAACCTGTGAGGTTTAAGTCATATATGCTCATGACATATTCTTCATTAGTAAAGGATGTATAATGGTACTTATGTATGTTTTATCATGATAGATTAGGAGTGTAATCAAGGAATAAATAATTACAAATAATGATGGTCTTAGAGGCCAGAGGATAATTTAGAATAATATTATGCATACCAATAGTACCACCAATGTAATACAACCAATATTTCCCAAGTGTAAGAGGAAGGATCGGGGATCAAGTGCAACCCAAACATGTATGTGGAAGACCTTGGTACCATAAGTTTCTAGGAGAAATAAATAGCCTTGATATTCATTATGTTCTCTAAGAAAAGGTATGATATCATATGAATAAGGCCTTGTAGACACCCTAAAAATTAATACATATTTCTATTCATTCCTAATTATCCCTATCCTTTTCATAATATGTCAAATCAATTATATAATGCATTTTAGACCACTAGCCTCTCATATCACATTAGAATTCACCAACATCCATTTAGAATTAATTTAATTAATTCGATCATGCTTAAATCATACACTCACACCCCTTGGCTAATTTAATTATCTATTTAATAAATAAATAGCTAATTAATCCACTCATCTCCACTTCACCATCCAACTCACTCAAGTCAAACTAACTCACTCCACTTAAATTTTAGAACCCTACAAAGGTGGAAGTAGAAATATTCACCTATAACCACCTTCTTGAATAAAATAAAAATTCAAATAAATATTCATTGCTCCTTAAATGAGTATTCAAACCATCCAACAACACAGACCAAATCAATTTTCTAATTCAAGAAAATGTATTCATTTTCCTGTAACTCATTCAAAACTTGATCCATAATCCATGACATCTCATCCAGCTATAAATATAAGGCTCAATCCTTCACAATTCATCCTTCGAAGCTTTGAGAATTTTTAGAAAAACTCTTTCAATTTTCCATTTGAATTTTCATATAAAAATGTTGTCCACATGATCACTCATTTTCTCATAGCATTCCTCTTCCATTTTGAGACAAGATTGGAGCATCTAGAATAAAACTCTCCAAAGAGATCCAATAAGTGTAATAACACTTCATCTATCTCATATGAAGTTGTAAGAATACTCAAAGGAATATTTTCATATGTTTATATTTGTTTATTTCTTCATCACTTTTAGTTTTCCTTTTACACATTCTGAAATTCCCGGCGGGACTACCACGTACTTATGTATCTTTTTTTAGTTTGTTTCTTTCTAAAATAACTCTATTTATGTGTTACTTGTTTTGTTTCATAGTTATTGTCAAAATTCCATAGTGTTTTTTAGATTAAACAGAAAGAAAACTTTTTTAAAATAGTCATTTTTCTGTATTTTTCATTTTTTAGAACCTACAGGATACTTGTGCTAGCGTATCACTATGTGCACTAGCGTCACCCATCAAATGCGCTAGTGTAACAATACACATGCTAGTGTAGTGCTATACATGCTAGTGTTTAACCACTATTTTTTTCTCTTTGTATGTGTCAAGATAGCACTACCCATGCTAGTGTTCATCTACTATGTGCACACGTTGGCGTAGCACTACACGTGCTAACGTTAAATTGTATTTCTACTATGTCTTTTGCATGTTCTTACATAACCAGTCCTAAAATTTAAAAGTTCTTTCTTAAGCAAATATTTTTACTTGAGTGTGTTACCATAGTATTTAATGTTAGCGCACCTTATTACACATGTTAGCATTATTTGTATGTCGTTTTACTATTTTCATGATTTTTCCAGCATGTTAAATCATTTTTTAATCTCCATTTTAGCACTATTTGTTAACCCTTTTCCTGTAGGTTTTGATAAATAATCAGTCTAAGTGATTATTTTGATTTTAATTTTTTTAATCCAATCTATTCAAATCAACCATGTATGCTCTTTTCTCACACCTTAAGTGATCTTGAAAATCAGAAATAATGAAGTTTGATTTTTTGTTTAATACCATATTTTCATTGTAGGAAAACTACTAATTTATTGATTTCAGGACTACATCGTATGAAGATCACCTTGAACGTTCAATCAAAATTATAAGTGTATGTTGTCTTGATAGAGAAAACCAGCAAAATTTTATTTTAATAAATTTTATGAACTTGTATTGCAGGTTCGGATAAGGTTTTATTCCTGTCTACTTTAACTATGGGAAGTGCATGGATATGGTCCATAAACTCACTGTGAGGAGTGCCACAGGAGCCCCAAAGTATTTGTAACCTTGAGGTAACTGACCAAGAAAATGGGTACCCCCACCTACCTTAATAGTACACATGTGAGATTTAGAGC
Organism: Taxus chinensis; assembly: GCA_019776745.2. Lineage (NCBI taxonomy): Eukaryota > Viridiplantae > Streptophyta > Pinopsida > Cupressales > Taxaceae > Taxus > Taxus chinensis. The sequence goes on along the minus strand of CM034152.1, from coordinate 507,343,524 downwards.
CATTGTTGTCCATAGTGACAACCTCAGTTTGATTAATTGATCAAAGTAAAATCCAACTTAATTAATCAAGTGGATAAAGTAAATTTAGTGACTAGAAATTTTCTTGTGTACCACACTCATTTGGATAATACTTGTTATTAAGAGAGAGATCCATATCTAGGTGTAGACAAAAAATAATGCACTTGGGTATATTGCTAGGTCCTAAAAACATACTAGTATTTATATGATTCCTAAGAAATAATACTAGTGGTTGACAACTATCTTTGGCCTCTTTTCATTGTCTCTTGTTTTATATTTGGTCTTACACACCCTACAACCGAGTCAAAACTTTACTTATTTTTCTTTCATGACTTCAGACACTAGCGCATAGCCAGGATAGTGGCACCTAAGCACTCTTGTCCCTCCTTGGTGCCCCTAACCCTTCCTTATCTTACTCTCTCCTTTTGGGTCTCTTTTATCTTTTGGGAATCTTTTTCACTTATGGTTCGGCCTTCTAGTTGTCAATTAAAAAATTTAAATAAGGGATTCATATAAATACATAGTTATGTGTTGAAAATTAAGGACCAAGTACTAAACATTACTATTATCACCTAAGATTGCATTCCAAAGGCACTAAAGTCTTCTAAAGGCATCTATATAGCATCCATTCAAGCGACAAGTGTTGTTATAACTTTTCATACACTACATAGGAAGGGGAATTTCATTCTATTCCATCCACACATGTCCTACATTTCTAAATTCTAGATCTAGCCCGCTATCTGGTGCAACTTGCACAAGGGCCTCCTAGGGCATCATTCTTACACACACACAATAACTACATGGAGTCTAAGATGTAGTGCAATAATCAGTTGTAAGTTCTCTCTTAAGATGAATGTCAAGGTCATTCTGAATCCCCATTCTACATTTTCCTTTTTAGGTTTGATGTGGTTTGTGGGCTTGTGCAAGTGAACTTCTCTTTTGCAAGTTATAGGTACCTTCGATGATCCATGAGCAACCACCAGGTGATCAACAAGGAATAATTACAAAACCATTGTGACATAATAGAAACCAAATCTAGAGGTTTTGTGTAGTCATGGGTGCCCAAATTAGGTCATCAATGCCCAGGCACCATTATCTTGTTGTGGGTACCCCTGTCCAGCCTTATTCATGAGCTCTATAATTTACAGACGTTAGATACGATGCTACTTACATCATGTTTAACACTTATCCCTACTTAGATCACTTCCAAATTACACATACATTAGCTAAGTCTTCTTATCTCATATTTTTTCTTAGGGTTTCAATACTTTACATACTTATTGCTTGTGTCATTACTATACTTTATCATTTGTACATTTATGTATTTCAATAGTGACTCTACGATATTATATTTAATTAATTCAAATTAAATTAAATCACCAGGAAGCTTGACTAACTGAACCAATTTACTTGATAATTATTCCTACCACCATTATTCTCATCAAAATTACTTGAGTTGGATTAATTTGTATTTCGAATTCTTTATATTCCATTCCCATCAAAATCAAACTCTCTTCAAAATTTGTACAATATTATCTTTTGGATACCCATTCCAAATTAGATTAAATGAAGTATAATTCTTACACTTTTGATTTAGTTGTAGACACCCCAGAACTACATACATGTTTCCATCTTATCATAGTTCATATCCCTTATGAATTAATTAATTCATGCACATTCACCTTTTTAGATTATTTAAATTAGTTCCTAACACACCTTAGCTAACTTAATGCACATTTATTAAATAAACGGTTAATTAATTCTTATCACACTTTGTAGTTAATTAAATTAGTTACTAAATTATAAAATACACTTATTTCCCTAGTCAACTCACTTAGAATCCATTTGAATCCCACTTGGACTCCACTTCTAGAATCCGAAAAAGATGGGGGAAATGAAATTGCACGTAAAATCACTTTTTTGGATGTAATTTATGCCAACTGGATTAATCTACTACCCCTCATGGGAATTAATTCATTCAAACTTTTTAACCTCTCTTAAGTGTTATTTTTATCATGCATATTCAATTATATGCAACCACTTTCAACCACTACTTTGCCTCTATAAAATGACAAGATTATCCCTTTGAAAATTCTCTTGGATTTCTCTTGAATTACTTTTTATTTTAGAACAAAACTATGCTATTTTAATTTTCAATATCTGCATATTGTAAGCTTTCCCAATGTCATATTTGTGTTTGTAGAATTTTCACTACCACATTTGGAGATCAAATCAAGAGCACCCATAATCTGAATTCTTACAAGGTTCTACAAGTGTAAAGGCTTCCACAACCTTATTTAGGGTTTGCAAGGAAAACATGGAGGATAATTTTTTCTAATTATTCGTTTATCTTTCCGTTATGCACTATTTTTCATGCTCACATTCTGGCACACCAAATGAGACTTGAACCCCATATTTCATTCATCTCTATCTCATATTTCATTATATTTTAGTGCATATTTAAATATCTAATAACATCTGTGTAAATATGGTTTTATTTGGCTCACATTTATGTTGGCATGTGGTTTTTGTCTTTGTTGTTTCTATATCTGTGCATGTTTGTTTTTGCTACATGTTGGGATCATTTTTTTAAAAAAAGAAGAGTTTTAAAAGTAAAAAAAAATCTCTTTTCTTGGTGTTCTTACTATTTATGTATTTATGAAGGTGTATTCTATTTTCTATTTAAAATCATCTAAAAACATAAATCAGATTTGTAAGATTAGAAAAAAAAATCTTCTTTTCAAGATTAGGTGTTTTCCCACCAAATTTAGCAAGTTACTGCTAAATTTGGTAGGGCTCTACACTTGGGGGTTTACCTGCTAACATCTCTACTATGTCTAAGCTCGCACACCCTTAACCCTACATCAATCCTATCTAGCCAACCCTTGAGCTAACTTGGCCAATAAAAAAACCCTGACCCATTCAAATCCTTGTAGAGCTACGCCTCAATGAGCTCGAGCCAGATATATTCCCTCCCTTTGCTACCAAAAAATTAGAATTTTAGGGTTGTATTTTTTCTATTGTTAAGGTCCTTTCAAGTAGGTTTCTTGTAAACTTAGGTTATCTTAGGTTAAATATTATTTAATTTCTTTTTATTCTAACTTAGGTTGAACATTTTTTAATTAGTAATTAGATTTATTTTTAATTAATTAGGTCTTAGTTACAAATTAGCTCATAATTCAATTTTTTATCACATTAGATTAGAATAAGATAATTGTGAAATTTTCAATACATGTTTATTGGATGGTATTTTCCATTAATTTGTTTTTGGGGGAATATTTCCATAATATTTTATTCTTTTGAGGAGTTAATTTTTTTTTTTTTTGAAAAAACATGTTTACTAAACATAACAACCTCACATGTATGCTCTTCTCTGGAAATTTATAAGTGATCTTGAGAATCAAAAACATGATTTTGTTTTTCATTGTTTTATATTTTATCTACCTCAATAAAAACTTCTAACTCTTTGATTATAGGATTGTCTTATGGAGATCGTTCTTAAAACTTCTAACTGCACGTTTCCTTGTTCGTTGATTCAAGTAAACACCTTTATCACACTTTTAGTATAATTTTTATAAAACTCTTTTAATTAAATTTTCAAAGATGGGAGCATCCCTTGATACCACTATAACTATGGGAAGTGCATGTCTAGGGGATGGAAACTCATTGTGACCTAAGTACTACAGGAACCCCAAAGTAGTTGGCACCTTGAGTGAACTGGCTAACAAAACAGAAACCCCCACCCACTTGACTAGTATTCCTTTTTTGAGATATTAGCATCAAAATTATCCTTAGTAGTGGCCTTGGTTGAATCCTTTGAGAGGAGTAAAATCCTTGCATATTGTATTAAGAGGAGTAAAATAAATCTAGTGACTATAAATTTTCCTAGTGTATTGAGCTTGCTTGGGTAATTTATGACATTTAGGGAGAGAAATTTATGACATTCTCTTTTTTGCGATTTAATATTTTGACCATATTTTCTTCACCTCTTTCACATTTTTGATGTTCAAGTACTACCCTTCCATTTTTTAGTCTCCTCTTTTAACACTCATTTTGTTAAGAGTTAATCATTTTTTTTGTTTTAAAGTCTCTTCTTTCTTAACACTCACTCTGTTAAGAGTCAAGAAAACTAACCCCATTTATCCCCTTTTATCTTAACACTCATTTATTTTAAGATTTTAGAAATCAACCCCTTTAGTATCTTCTATATTAATACTCATTTTGTTAAGAGTCGAGAAAAGTAACCCTTTTAGCTTCCTCCATCTTAGGAATCATTTTTCTACATATGAGTAATCAAATATTTTCCCCTCTTCCATTGTACCATTAACTTTGTTAAAGGTTGATTTCTTCAATATTCTAAATCCCCTCTTTTATCTTAGCATTCACTTTGATAAGGATTGAGTCATCTTGATCTTCATTTCCATACTCTTCCATCTTAACATTCACTTTGCTAAGGGTCGGGTATTCTATCACACCTTTCTTTATTCCTCCCCTCTTTCAAAAATGGTGGGAAAAAGACACCATGATTATATTACCTTTAGAAGACAAGATGGAAATCCTTTCTGTATTATCTCTAATGAAGAGGAAAAAAACCAACTAGAAAATCTTTCCATAGAAATTTTTTTGTGACAAAATAAAGACAAATTTTTGCTTCATCTCCTCGAGATGGGAGTAAAACTACCTTTGGAATTAGATAATGACATTTTTAAAACCTTATGAGGTGACCTCAAATCACTTAAGGGTCCACTATATGAATCAAAGATCCATGACAACGTATGACTAATTAAAACAAACACTAATGAAAAAGGCAATTCTAATGCTTCGTCCCCTGAGTCCAATCAAGCCTTGATTGTTCAAATAAATAAAATCAAAAAAACAACTGGCTTTGATATCTTTTAAATTTGTTAATGATTCCACTGATAACGAATCAAAGAGAAAAAGTGACGACACCTTCAAAAATAATACTGAGATAGATCAAGAGAAAAAAAATATTTAAAATGATAATACTCCCTTCATCCCACAAAATAATTCACCGTTTGTTAAAGAATGGAACATTATGAAAGAAACAATTTTAGGCATGCAATAACAATGCAAAGAATTTAATTTTGATGAATTTTTTCCTTACCCCTTTGATGAGGACATCTTACCCATGTCCTTCCTAAGATCTTTCGAGAAACCCAAATTTAATAAATACAAGGGCAAAAACAATCCATGAGATCATATCAAATAATTTTTCATGGCATGCTAAGAAGTGGCATATAATGATATATTTCTCTTGTCCCTATTTCCTAGAAGCTTAGGAGGAAAAGCTTTGGACTGGTTTTCTAGACACCAAATTTGGGTCACATTCCATTAACCCCCATCAATTAAATAAATTCATACTATACCCACTCATGTCCCTATTGCACACATGTTAATTAATTTCATTGCAATAATCAAATTAATTAATTACCTCACCCATCCACCTCACCTATAACCAACTCACCTATCCACCTCACTCAAAGACCCATTCACAGTCTATTAATTAATTAGGACTAATTCTATACCAATCCTAACCAACTAAGACTTAGTCTAAACCTAACATTAACTCCCACTACCTCTCCTAGAAGAAGTCATACTTATCTGGGTAACTCTATCACTTGAGACCCATATTAAGGATATCAATCACGCTAAAAATAAAAAATATCAGTCTATTTTCTGAAAACCTACACTTATCCACCTTAACTGACGTCAGTTATTCCTCAACTACCACTGTCAATCACCTAACCTACCATCGGTTACTTTATATACAAATTTGTAACCTTTTACCTATGGTTGGTCATTCATTTATTAGAGACTGATTACATTCAAGCGTGAATGTTCAAGCCCTCTTGCATCCAGACGATGAACACACACAACCACAATGCAAGACAAGCATCTAGTTCTCCTTCCAAAGTGTTGGAATACTCACGGGAGCACACAGGTTGTACTATCACAACACTGGACTCAAGCACCTCTTCTTTGATCAACCACCAACCACTTCCACTCACAAGGTCTACAAGACACCAAGTAAGTATTATGACTTTAATCACTCGTGTTTATCCCACTGTAGATCTCTTTCTTCGTTCAATATTTTATTTCTTTTGTTACCCATACATCACCTTCTTCCCACCAACCCACTATTCAACCACCCCAAGCCTTTTCACCATTCTAAACCTCCTTCTTAGTATCCCTGAGTCTTCTCATTTGTATTATGCTCCAAACCAAACTACCCCCACTCTTTGTACAATCACAAAGATCCCAAAAACCCATTTTTAATAATTTACTACATGTTGCCCCTACCAACATCAATTCCCTAACCACCATCGGTTTAGTCCCCATACTAGTATCTATTACCAGACCAATATCGGTCTCTATGTCATTTCACATTCTTAGACCAATAAGCTTCCCACTCACCCCAAAATCAACCCAGACTTCAACAAACCAGCCCCAGACCCTAACTGGACCTTTGACAGACATTTATGACCTAAACAAACCCTAGTTCTAATTAGATTTAGTGTTATTTTAATATCTAGTATCTATGTATCATGTATGAGAAACCTAAATCATTACATTACAATAGGACCTATTTATTTAATTTTATTATTCACATTGAGTTATATTAAATAGAGGATTGATAACCATTCGAGGAAGATTCACGCTTCTTGGATCTAGCCTTGCTAGGAAATCCTCTAACTCTTGCTATTTAATACTATTTTGTGGTCTTGTTGTGTTTCTTATACAGGTCATTCCTCCTAGCCAAAGGGAAGATCTTCACTATCAGCTTGGATCAAAAATTTAGTAACACGCACATTCAAACTTCAACCTACATATCAAAGGTATTCCTCCTAAACTATTTCTTATTGTGTTTTAAATCAAATAAAAAATTAGGTGAAACATCTTGGCACGCCCGGTGGGACCCATTTGGGTTCTTTTGCATTGTTCATTCCTAGGTGTATCATTATGTGTCTATTTCCTTTTGAAAGAATTCACATTAAAATTTCTCCCTTGGAACATTCCTTTTCTTCTACTAGTCTTAGTGACACTCGCATTTTGGACTAAAAAGAATGCACTTCTTTCTATTTTTATATTGCATTAGTGAAAGACATACTCTTGCCTATTCATCATTTCTCTCATCGAATTTCATTGTGGATTTGGGTCTAAAATCTTTACATATCATTTCTGTGTACTGCATCTGTAGCTCATTTAAAAATTGTGGGCTACCTATATGCTGGAAGTCATGACCAGTTAGTTGATGGTTGAGGAATTGAACTGTAGCTCACACTTTGCACCCTTCTCTCTCTATACCAAACATCTAAAAATAAATTACTCATTTTCTTGAACAACATCTTTCCTGGAAGAATTTTTCAATGATCACATGATCAGAGGATTGAAAGTGGGCTCCAAATTGGTTTCTCTGTCTAGTTATCATCTCAGAGAAGGATCCCCCATGTCAAAACATACCTAAAACTATCCATAGTTGTTGGATTTTGTAGCGCACCTTTATCAAACCAAAAAATCTACTACATTCATAAGTCAGTCCAAAATGGCATAAGCCAGAACATAAAATCTACCACATAGGATTTCATGTTTACTAGCTTTCTGCTTGATCTGTGTTTTGAGGTGTGAGTTTGTTTTCTCCATTTTTCTTTCCCTTCACACTCCATAATCATAGTTGGTGTATTCTGAATCTTTCTGAGTGTGTTAGGGTCAATCATTTCCATACTCAGGTTTCTTGGTTAGTCTTTTACTTGATCCAAATCACCAAATTCATTTTTTCCATATTTTCACAAATTTCATAGTAACCGACATTAGTTTCAGCTGACCATCATTGGTTCCCTCATCTCACTGTCATTGTTTTACTGACTGATGTTAGTTTCTTGTTGTTTTGGTCATTTTAACCAAAGTAGCATTCACCAAATTGTTGTTCTTTCTAGGTTTTCCTTAATTACCTCACCATATCTCTGTGTCTCTGAAATCACTGTCAAAGTCCAGATCTGCTCCATTTTCATCATTTTTTGCCAAATTTACAAGTCCTTTTATTTTCCACAATGACTAGTATCAGATCCTCTGACCGGCATCGGTTACCCTCTCTCACTGAAACTGGTTACTCAACCTCCATCAGTCTCTGTGTTTTAATATTTTAATTAAAACAATGATTAGTTGTCGCATTCTAAAACCATTTTTCTCCATTCCTTCTATACTCTTGTGTCATCTACAAAGATCAAATTACCAGGTCTACTATTAGTCACATGGTTTTGACTCGTAGCCAAGCCAATTCTCTCATGTTTCACACTAGCCACCATCCGATCCCACTAGCCCATCACCCCCTTCAATCTCATCACCCATAGACCCCAATCAGGCTCTTGCCATACCCACTGGTGATGAGGAGTTCACTAAGACTCCTTGATCAAAACCCCACTACTCTGCAGTACTATCTCACTCATTCATCTACCCATGATTCATTAGCGAAGCTTGTATACAACATTCTTATGTCCATTCCTCCTACCATCGCACCTAATTCTGCATCTACTACTACTAGCTCGGCCTTACTCTCTTCCACCTTACCACATGTGGTGTCCCATAGCTTGACCCTACATCATCTGATATCTACTACACCTGTGGAATCTATCATGCCTTTGATGTCAGTCACTCCTACGATGTCAACCATGCCTTTATCAACTACCTTAAGTGTAGGTCTATTTACACCTGCCACCTCTCATATACTTATTGCATCTCATCCACCCATGGTGTTGGCAGCCCATACTCCCTTCCAAAAAATTTTCCTCTCCATCCCATAGTCTCTTCCTCTAATTGCTATGAGGGTTCATTACGTCCACTCCACCTACCTACACTTATCACCAACAACCCCCTATTTCATCTATCACTTATTCATGATACTTGCCATCTACATCTATTCTGGCCTACATTCCTTCCTCACAATTTTTGTACTCAGCACCACCACATACTGGGATGCTGCCCACATCATACCCTCCTCATCCACCCCCTTATACTACAAGGGTTTCCCAGTCATCACAACCGAACCAATGATCTTATCAAGATGATGATGGACAAGATGTAGACATTGGAAGAATTTGTCTTTGGCTAACATAACTCTCTGACATATGATGAGATTTGTCAATGAGCCCATTCACCTATCCATTCTAATTTTTCCATACCCTACGCATTGGGAAATTCCTAAATTCAACCAATTTAAAAGCAAATAAGACCCACAATAGCACTTACGGTCTTTTAAACATGTGTGTTATTTGATTGCTCATGATGACACTTTTCTCTTACGAACATTCCTAATGTCCTTGAAAGGACCTACTTTGGATCGGTATAGTGCTCTACCTAGGAACACTATTTTGTCATTCAGTAAAGTATCTCAAGATTTCCTAGACCATTTATCTATCAACATTTTCAAGAAGGTCAACATTATCAACTTGTATGTGACACATCAATACAAAGGGGAATCTATCGTAGATTTTTTCACTCATTGGTGGAGCCTCATTAACTAGCTCACATTCCAACTTCCTTAAATCTAAGTTAATAGAGTTGTTCACTAGGGCTTGTGCTAGACACATCTTTCCAACTCTACTAAGTTCAAACCTTCTGCGTGTTTGACGAGGTATTCACCATGGCCTAGAAAATTGAAATCCATGTTCCATTGAAGAGAAGAAGATATAATTGCATAACAGGAACATTGTATTTAAATCAAACGATGCCTCTTCTTCTTCCAAACCACAAAATAATTACTCTAAAGAAAAAGGATCTACCAACACGATATTTTTGAAAGTCGTCCCATCTCACCCATCTAACAAATGGAAGCCTTCATCCAATCTTTCTCCTATTCAGGATTTTCAGTTCAACTGAGAGCAATGAAAATATACTCCCATAGGAGAACCCTACTCTTCGGTTTTAGAAAAAATTCTAAAATTTGAAGTAGTCACTCTTCCACTACGTCAAACCACATACTAGTTTTGACCCCTCTCATCCTACGCCTACATGGTACAAAGAAAATGATTACTGCAACTATCATCATGTTAAAGGTCATAGTGATGGTAATTATATAACTTTCAAAAATATCATCCAAGAAATGTTAGATAATGGAGATCTCATCTTGGATAATCCTAATGCACTAGCTAATTATAACCTTCACATATTCAATAATCTATTCCCAAATCACACCCCTGTCATCTAACCAAACTGTTAAAAACCTCGATCAATGACAGTAATGTTCATGAGGTTCATGTTATTTTTGACATCATACCAACTCTTCCTACTCAATTTCCTCCTACTCCATCTATCGAGGAGATTCTTGCATGAGCTCCTTCATCCACAGAGGGACTTGTTTCATCTTCTCCTTTACCCATAGTGGAGTCTCCCTTATCTCCTCCTTCACCCACAGAGGAGTCCACCATATCCATCGATGAATTTTCCCCACTTACCTCTCAACCTGATGAAAAAACCACAGTATTTACTCTTCTACCCATAGAAGAGTCATGCTTACCTTATTTTCCAAAAGATGTACTTACCTCATCTAACTTGTCATCTCCCCTACCCATAGGGGATCCATTAGCAGCATCCCTTCCTATTGGTGAAAATTCTCCTTTGGCTTTCAAGGATCCTGTTGATTTTCTCTTGGCTCTTTTACCCACAGAGTCTGAAGCCAACCAATTCCTTGTATCAAAGACATTCTTTACAGGGATTACTACCAAATAAACATCGTTCCCCTATAATGGTTTCATTTTCACATTCAACAAACCACTTGGATTATGTTGACAATTCCATGCTTTGGGGACGCCTTCAGTTTCCTTTCTCAACTCAGATGTAAATGTTTTCTGTCAATAATTCCAAGATCTATCCAAAAGTGTTTCAACAACTAAACCCACCATGCCCATGACAGTTGTAGAGACCTCTTCTTCATCACCCTTGCCCACACCTAAACCTTTACCATCAAATGAACATTTTCCAATGCCTAAAACCTTACAGACACCTATATCTTACTCTGCATCTAGACCCATTGCCACAATAGGAGTCAAGATGATATCAAGCCTTGTCCATCCTCCTATCAAATTGGATTTAGCCACATCCTCAAAAGCTATTGCAAAGACTATTCCCTCTCCTAAGAGGAAGACCCAACCTCTTATACTGCGTACATCGACTTCACCCACTACCCCTCTATCGCCTTCACCAATTCCATCTATCCTAGGACCCCACTCATCAACCTTGGCCAAATAGCCTCCTACCCAAGGTAAACCAGAAGTAAAAGATCCCACCTTCTCATCACGATCCTCTATTCAACAAAATTTAGCTACACAACTTATGCCTTTTCCATCACCTACATCCTTTTTACCTCTTATACCTACATCACTTCTACTATCCTCATCATTACCCATGTCATTACCTTCTCTTCAACCAGTACATTCTACATTGCCTATTACAAAAACCTTCACCACACCTCCATTATCACCTTGGCTAACCCAACCCCTTCTGCCATCTACCTTCCCTTCTACATCACATACTTCTTCTTCAACTTTACCTAAGAAGATGCAACCAAATCCCAAGAACCCACTACCCTCCAAAGAGGTAGTTAAACCTACACCACCTTGAACAACTAGTTCACCTACTACATCTTTATCCAAGAAGGTGCAATCCAAACCTAAAACTGTACTATCTATGAAACAAGTGGTCAAACTTACTCAACCTTTGATTCCACCTTTTTTGGTGCCTCTCCCACCAAATTTACCCACACTTCCATCTAGACCCACACTTACTTCGCATTGTGATCCATTGGTGGGATCTTACGCAAACATCCTAGCTAACCTTTTGGAAACCATTGTCATCACTTTTTCACTACTTAGACCTTACGACCCACTCAAACCTAAACCAAAATGGTTTAATGATACCAAAATTTGTGCTTACCATTGTGTTAGCGTAAATATATTACCTTAATTAATTTTGTATTGTATAGTTAACTATTTTATTCATTAAATATTATTTGGTTATATTATAACCATCTATTTTGTTTTATTATATCATTCAGGAGTTGTTGTATTGTTTTAACAATATTATTGCCTATATTTTTTCACTGTTGTACATGTACAACCTCTCTATTTTGTTTGTAACCGGTTTTCCAATATATATATATATATATATATATATATATATTGCAGCTTGCACTTGTGTAAATGGTTGATTTGATATTAATAAAATATATCAGGCTTCTACCCTTGTTTCTTAGCTTACATTTGGTAACAGAGTTGGTTGAAGTTGCTAGCAAGGTTGGAAAAGGTTGCAGAGGAAGGAAAAGTTTTTGAGAAGAAAATTTCTTCACATGAGAGCCAATGTTACCTCTTGTAGCTTCCTAGAACTCCATGCAGTCCCATAACCTCCTGTGTGATTTTCGAGTAAACAGAAAGCAATTTTTTTTCCTTGGTGCCCTTTGCACCAAGAAAATTTGTTTCTAGAGCTAATAAATATATAGGAATTTAAAAAAAATCCCCATCAAGGGTTTTTTCTCTAAACTGTTTAGTTATATATAATATTATTGGCACTATAAAATTTGGAGGATCTCTACATAGAGTTGAAAGACCGAGCTCTTTGAAGTGTTATACAATGATATATTTGAATTTATCTACATTTTCAACCAAGATATCTATTAAACCTGCCACCAAGTTGATTGAACTCCTTTTTTGCATTCAATGGTGAGTTGGAGTCATTGAACGATGACTCTGTAATAGCAAACTGTCAAAGCACTCACAAACCGAGATGATCTCTCGTAAAAATTGGAATGTGTTGAGGCCGATTCAAATTCATTATGAAAATCTAAGTCAAAGAGAAAGTTGAACTAATATGTGTCAAATATGGATCGAATTAGGCATTTTGTGTTGATTTTTTTTAGTGGTCGAGTTGTCTTGATCACTTTGTTGGGCTCCTGATCGACTTAACATCCATCGAGTTTTTTTAGCACATAACATTGAGCCATAAAGCATCCACTTACTTCTATTCGAGTCATCTTGAACCCCTCTAATATGGTCCTTCACAAAGAAAAAACCAAAAACGAAGCACAAGCACCACAAAATGGTGAGAAACTATACAATGCAACCTTCACAAAGAAATAACTAAAAAGAGGCAGCGAATCAATAAACGACAAAAGGCGTATCAAATCCTTATTTCATGTTTCATATTAAATGCATAAAATATCATAAGGGAACCCTAAAACCACCTCAAACACCAGCCTTCACCACATGTAGCCTCAAATCAAAGCCACGTCGAGCTACTTCAAAAGGTCAGATAAGTATTTGCTTATTTAAATATTATATGCTTCAGTTTTTAGCACAAGCACTCATAAGAGCTGAGTTGGTAATTAGAAATGATTTAGGGATAGTAGGTGAGGGGTTTGACCCCCACCCCCAACACAAAATTTTAAACAATTGAATTTTAGCAGAAAATTTTGGCTAAACCACCAACTATAGAGGGAAAAATAGTGGAAACAACTCCTCAAAACTGCTTAGTTATAACTAAAGCCACAACTAAAATGTTAGTGAGAAAAACCCTATTTTAGGGGAAAACATTATCCTAGATCTCTTATTTTTCATTCTAAGCAACTTTTACTAAAGGAAGTATACCTGAAAATTACATTTTTTAGCTATTTTTTTACAATTTTTGGCATAAAGGGTTGTTTTGGGCTCTGGAGGCCACAAGGGCCTGAAATAAAAAATTGCCTACCATTCAATTTTTCAAAAAAAATTGAATGTAATTATATTCTTCAATATATTGTACTAATTTGCAGGTTGTCATAGTCAACCGTAAACTTTGTAACTGCTTAGAAATTGGTAGAATATTGTACTCAAAAATAATAAAATTTGGTTTTAAAACACTCACGAGATCCTAGATCTCATTCATAGCATTCGGTATATACATTGCCTATGGGAAGAACTTATGGGTAAATTCATCGTGACTACTACTACACTTAACACCTAATATAGCTACAGCAATTTCATTTGGGCATCAACCCTTTAAATCGATAGGGAATAATAAGGACACAGTGCACACACTATGAGTCATCCCATCCGTCTATGAATGATTACACAACATAAATTTGGAATAAGAAATTATTCAAGTATATAGTTAAGTTATGAGTGTGTACGAGGATATTTCTTTAAGATGGTTTCAATAATCACGCACACCCCTTTCAGTACTATCTTGGTACCACATATCAAATTCTTGCATGTACATTAACGCCTCTTTCACATACCTCCAGGTATATAGAAAGGGAAAGCTTCTTCCACATAACAATGGGTATATCGAAAGGGTGTGTATATAAAAAGGTTTGATATATCAGACTGATGGTATATAGATTGGGAGACCTTATACTTGGAGTGATAAAATCCTAACCTTGTCAGTGATTTCTACAAAATGGGCACCAATTCCCCCAAATTATTTCTTCCATATTCACAACTACTAAGAGGAAACAACTATGCTACATGGAAGACAAAAATCAAGAAACATCTTGAGTTTGAAGAGATCTAGCATGTTGTGAATGGTACTCTAACCAGATCAACTACTGATACAACATAACAGCAAAAGTTTGATAAAGTAGATCAGAAGGCCAAACTCATCATCTTGTTTAGAGTGTATGACAATGTGAAACCCCACATTTGAGATGCCAAAACAACCAAATAAGCATGGGATAAGTTGAGCATGGTATACAAGGCCAAAAACAAGAATTTCATACCAAATTTGTAGAGTTAGTTACATACACTGCACTTTAACTAAAATGAAAAAATTAAATCTTTCTTGAGAAGAGTTACAGAGTTGAGGGATTCAATTCTAGCCCTGGGAGAAGCAGTCACAAATGAATCTCTCATTCCCATTGTTCTGAGATCTCTCCCTTCTTCTTACCACATTTTTGTAACAACACTAAACTTTTTAGATGCGATAGTTAGTTTTGACAAGCTGGTAAACCTAATACAACAAGAAGAAGCTATGTATAATAAGGATGATGAAGAAGAGAAAGCACTTTATTCGTATAAAAAAATGGTAAAGGACAAGGTACAGAAACATAATTCCTATCAAAAGTCTCAATCAATATCCGTATCAAGAGACCATCACAAAGAAGAAATTTCCAATTTGTAAGAGGAATGACCTAAAAGATCACTGTTGGTATAATAACTGACAAGAGTTCAGCAAGTAACTGCTAGACCTGCTACACAACAACAATCTTCATAAGGTACATTCACTAAAATCAGGGAAGAAAGGGTAACTAAAAATAAACCTATCAACAGGAATATTGTTTTGAGGCAATTAAGAACGTCAATTCAATAATGAAGACTCTACTTACCCTACTCGATCAAGTGAACCTTTCCACACATCTAGTGATGTTTAGTATGTTGATTTGGAGCCACTTAAAACCCATGACCAACACAGATATGTTTTACTTCATTAGGGAACACTCCTTCGAAAAACCATGTTTCGTTGGGTGATGATTCTTCATATACAGTTAAGGGGATTGGGAAAATTTCTCTACCCTTTGGTTCATGCAACTATAGACTATCAAATGTCTTATATGTCCCTGGGTTGAAAAAAAATATGATGTTAGTCAATAAACTCCTAGACCAAAAATTGAAAATTGACTTTGATAGTCATTTCGGAAAGAAAACGTGTTTAATTCAAGACAAATCACAAGGCTTGAAAATATTTGCAAAAGCCTCTAATGTGGGATGCATGTTACGGCTTGATTTTCTCCATAGAGATGATCAGGAACTTGTAGCTAAGAAATCTACCTCTACATAGTTGTGGAATTAGAGACTTGGTCATGTTAGTTTCAAGTATCTTGAGACACTTTACCAACACAATATGGTACATGGGTTACCATCTCTTCAGAAGGATATAGACAAGTGTCCTCACTACCTAATAGGAAACAACATAGAGATTCATTCCAGAAGAGTACATTTCAAGCTCATGGAAAGCTTGACCTAGTTCATATAGATTTTTGCGGTCCAATGCAATCGACGCATTCTGGATTTTAGTATTTCATGCTTGGTGTTGATGACTATTCAAGAAAAATGTGTATTTTTTGTCTTTGCAAGAAAAGTGAAGATTTTGAAACCTTCAAGAAGTTCAAAGTAGCTGTTGAGAATGAAACTAGTCGTCACATCATAAATATCCCCTTAGATAGATGGAGGTAATTCACCAGTGATGAGCTCAAATAATACCTACAAGCTCATAGGATTCATCGACAAATGCCTTTTGCACACACACCACAACAAAAAGGTATTGTTGAGAGAAGAAATTGTACTATCATGGAAATGGTGTGATGCATGATCAATGACTCTGGACTTGCAAAGACATTCTGGATAGAAGAAGAAAAGATAGCTATGTATTTTTTGAACAAAGTGCCCAAAATTTCTCTTTATGGAGTAACACCATATGAAGCATGGTCAAAATGGAAACCATCTATTGCACACCTTAGAGTATTCAGGTGTAAATCAAGTATGCATATACCCAAGAAGAACAGAAATAAATTAGACATGAAGTCACAAAAAATCATTTTCATTAGCTAGAGTGAAGAGGATCTTGGGTATAGATTGATGGATCTAAAGACCAGGAAATTCTACACTAGCAAAGATGTTAAGTTCTTTGATAAGAAGGAAGCAAAGGCTCCTCTTCCAGACTGACCTGATGTAGATTCTTCACCAGTTGTAAAAACTGAAGCTAATGTTCCCACAGATGATGAAACTGATGATGGGGATGATGGTGCTGATCTAATTGAACCACGACCCATGGAAATATTTTAGTGTGTGCCCAAGTGGTATACGAGCATGTTACGAGATGCAAGAATGGATGCTCCACCAGATACATCTGCCCCTAGACCATAGACTCGTAGTAAAGCAAGAGAAGAAGTTAACTTTGCATTGATGATTAGATTTATTGAGTCTGATGACCCCTCTACAGTCCAAGAATCCCTATAGTAAAAAGCTTGGAAAGATGTCATGGACTCTGAATATCAGTCAGTAATGAAAAACAACACTTGGAAGCTTGTCAATCTTCCACTAGGGAAGAAACCCATTGGATGTAAATGGATATTCAAAATGAAGTACAAAGTAGATGGGACAGTGGACAAGTACAAAGCAAGACTATTAGTAAATGGGAATGCACAAAAATAAGGAAATGACTATGAGGAGACATTTTCTCTTACAACTAAGATCAAAATGATCAGGATGATATTTTCTCTAGCTACATAGTTTGGTTATAAATTCCATCAAATGGACATAAAATGTGCCTTCCTGAATCAATATTTACAAGAAGAAGTCTACATGACTCAACTTGAGGGATATGTTGTACATGGTCAAGAAGCAAAGGTATGCAGACTCAGGAAATATTTGTATGGCCTAAAATAGGCACCCCAGGCATGGTACATAAAAATTGATGATTATCTCGTACAACATGGATTTGTTAGAAATCCATATGATCCCAATCTTTACCTCAAAAAGTAAGGGGGATATTTTGATTGTCATTGTATTTATTGACGATCTAGTCATCACTTGCAGTTAAGTGAGGATGATCAATGCAATGAAGAAATATCTTAATCGATTATTCGACACAATAGATCTTAGGCTAACACACTATTGTCTTGGATTGGAATTATGGTAGAAATACAATCACATATTTGCTTCTTAGATGAAATATATGAAGATGACGCTCAAGAAATTTAGGATGATGGATTGCACACTAATTTCTACACCTATGGAGAATATATTACAATTTTATTATTTAGATCCATCTCCTGAGGTAAATGCCACTTTCTATTGGTAGTTTATTGGGAGTCTCATTTACCTTACCCATACTAGACCAGATATCAGCTTTGTAGAGAGATATCTATCTCAGCTCATGCAGGAACCCAAATTTTTCCATTGGAAAGCAACAAGGTGCATCTTGAGATATCTCAAAGGATCAGTGGATCTTGGTCTAGAATACAAGAATAACGACAACTTATTCTTGTCAAGATATTCAGATTCAGATCATGTAGGTAAAATTGATGATAGAAAATCCACTTCAGGTTTTATGTTCTTTATGGGATCTTGACCAATATCATGGGGAAGTAAGAAACAACACTTTTTTCTCATTAGTCCACAGAATTTGAGTATCATTCTGTAGGAGAAGTTGTATTTGAAGTGATATGGCTATGTCATAGGCTCAAAGGACTTCAAATACCATAGGACAAACCAACCACCATGTATATCGATAATGAATGTTTTCTCAAACTTGTTCACAATCCAATTTTTCATGAAAGAAAAAAACACATTGAGGTACAAGTACATTTCATATGTGAGCATGTCTTGAATCATGATATACAACTTTAGTTTTTTCCAACAGATGAACAACAAGCAGATATCTTCATGAAGTCACTTACATGTGACAAGTTCAAGTTTTTCAGAGAGTTCCTCTCCTCATCCCTTAAGACAATGCAAAATTAAGGGGGGGAATGTCAGGGTAAATATATTACTTTAATTAATTTTGTATTGCATGGTTAGTTATTTTATTCATTAAATATTATTTGGTTATATTATAACCATCTATTTTTTATTATACCATTTAGGAGTTGTATTATTTTAACAATATTATTGTTTGTATTTATTCACATTTTTACCCGTGTAACCTCTCTATTTTGTTTGTAACCAGATGTCCAATATATATATATATATATAATATATATATATATATATATATATATATATATATATATATATATATATATTGCATCCTACACCTATGTAAATGGTTGATTTAATATTAATAAAATCTATCAAGCTTTTGGCCATTTTTCTCAGATTACACATCGTGTGTCAAGGCATAATGTGGAAAAATTTAAGGCTCTTAAGACTATTATTCTATAACTATTTCCTCCTAAAGAAATCTTTGATGATAATGACCTTTTAGATGAGGACCTTATTCCACTGGAACCTATCACCACACATCCTCATCCTGTACATATTCAATGAACTTCATCCCCCCCTCCACAACCCTTTTATCCTCCTCCAACATTTGAGATCAATATGGTCTGCATAAGAGATGTAGCTAAACATATGCCAAAATTTCAATGTGTTGTATTGTTTTCACAAAACCAGTATATGCCCTCACCATATTTTTTCCCATCCTATCGCTACACTTATCATTACTCACTTTCTTATTTATCACAGATTAATATGGTTCAAATTACCACTCATGCATAGAAGGAAAAAGGAAAGCAGAAAACAACCAACTCATCTACCACTATTTTACCCAATAATCCATTTGCACATTCACCAAAAATAACCATCCGTGGACCCACATACCCTATTTTTGATGGGGTTTCTCATCATACAATGCTTAAATAATTGCACCAGTATCCTCTACAAATGTCTGTAAATGACCTTTTCTAAACCTCTGAGTCTCATCGACAGACCCTTATTGAGGTTATATCTAATGACCCTACTCTTGTTGCATCCATTATAACTCCTCATCATGTGGCCTCTCCCACCACTTCATCCCCTTCCTCTACACCCAATACCACTCATCAAGTAGCCTCTCTCAATTTCTATGATGAAGAGATTCTACCTCTCTAATTAGATGATCCTAACCCCATCCTATTTATTTCTGTCTACATTGATAATATACATGTTTAACACATTATGATTAATGTTGATGCTAGTATTAACATCATTTATTCCCATTGGTACACAAAAAAGTGTATCCCTTCCAATTGCATGCATAATAACCCAGTTACGTTGTGTTCATTCAAAAATGCCATGAATTCCACCCTTGGCACCATCATTCTCCTTATTTTTGTGGGCCCTTTACCATTCCTAAATAATTACATCTTAGATGTGGAATTCCAGTACAACATGTTTCTTGGTCAACCTTGTATCTGTACCATGGGTTGTGTTCCTCTAACCTTACACCGCTATTGAAAATTGGAACATAAAGGACACAACTATACCATTCCAGCTGACCCTTCACCATTCAAGACCTGTAACATGTTGTATTGACCCAATGATGTCCTTATACCAGTTAAGGCATCTACCACCGCTACCACTTCTTCTTCAACCACTGCCTCATCCACCAATGCTACCGCTACCTCTTCCACAACTAACTCCTCTATTCCTACTATTGTTGTAGCTTTAGCAGCTAACCCATTAGTTACCCCATCTTTTTATCACATAACTAATGCTTATTCTTCCCAAATGACTAGTGATTCATCCATTCCTGCTACCTACATACCCACTACAAATCCTTTAGAAGGTGTTTTTCAATGCCTCACTCAGGGGGAGTACCACCTTTATAAATTTGACACATTCCTTACTCCTCAAGAGTATTGTAACCTTCAACAACTTCCCCACTATGATCACCGCATAGGATAGGATTTCCCCTATGGTCCTCCCCACCTTCGTACCAACATAACATATGGGAGACTTGATGCTTCTACCTACTCACCTAAGCCACCTTCCCAAACTCGACTATTTTCCTCCGAACTTCAATCTCTCACCAACCGTCACTTCACCAACACCTTCATCCATTGTTTTTCTTGGAAGGTCTTTCTCTTCAGTTTATATGATCAAGGCCTTCATATTTCCATTCCTTGCACCACTCGTAAGCATAAAGACTGTAGTATTATTGGATTTTCCAAACCACCTCCCAAGAAGGCCTGATTTGAACTCATTTAGGATGATAAACATTTCCCACCCCATTCACCAACTTCACCACCTTCACCTACAGATTCTATGGATCTAGAATCCATTCCTCCTAAAAAAATTTCATAAACATTGTTTCCCTAGGACCTCTAACTTATCAATGTAATGGCGGGATTCCTTCTCTTCCCTTCCTATATTCTGGCATGATCAATGATGATATACCTTCTATTAACGTCGTTCAATTTTAGGATGATGAGTATATTCTCACCTACCTTGGTTCGGAAGATTCTTATATTCACCAATCATTACCTTCTGAGATGAAAACCATGTTGAATGAATTGACCATCAAAATCAACATTCACACTCAGGATGACCTACACATTCTAAAAATAGGCCAATCTTTAGATATTGCTAAACAGGAAGCTTTCACTTCTTTCCTTAGGGATCATAGCAACACTTTTTCTTGTTCCTATACTGATATTCCCGATATTGACCCAAATTGTGGTACACAATATCATAACCATACCTAATTCCAAACCCATGAAACATAAGCTATGAAAAATGTATCCACACATTTCCCTTCTTGTCAAAGAAGAACACCAATGCCTTCTTTCAGTTTCCTTCATCCTACCCATTGATTATCCCCAATGGATATCTAACATCGTTCTTATCACAAAAGTGATAGGGGAACTCCACATTTGCATGGATTTTCATGACCTTAACTTAGCTTTCCCCAAGATGACTTTCCTCTACCTAGTATTGACCAACTAGTTGATCTCACTGCCGGCCATGAGATGTTATCACTCATGGATGGTTTTTTGGGTTATAAACAAATCTTAGTCACCCCAAAAGATCAACACAAAATTTCCTTCATCACTCCTTAGGGCACCTTCTTCTATCATGTCATGCCTTTTGGCCTTAAAAACGTTAGTGCTACATATCAATGGGCTATGACTTATATCTTTCATGACATTATGCATCACATATTGGAAGATTATGTTGATGGTATTCTAGTAAAACCCAAACATCACGTCGAACACCTTATAATCCTTAACATTATCTTTAAATGTCTCATCAAATATTGTGTTTTCCTTCAACCTAAGAATTGTGTATTCATTATTCTCTCTAGAAATATCCTTAGTTTTATTATTTATTTGCATGGCATTGAAGTTGATCCCACTAAAATCAAGCTTATTCTCAAAATGCCTCCACCTATTAACCGTCGTCAACTTCATAGTTTTCAAGGCAGGTTGCAATCTATTCATTGCTTTATTTCTCATCTTTCCGACTGTTACCATCCATTTCATCATCTTTTTAAAAAGGATGTCTCCTTCAAATGGGATGATGAACGTCACAAATCCTTCAATGCCTTGAAACAATACCTCCTCAAACTACCTATGCTCATTCCCCCTAAGATGACCAACCATTTTACCTTAACATTTTTGCTACTAATCATTCCCTAGGTTTCATGCTCACTCATTATGATAAGCAACACAAGAAGAAAGCGGTTTATTATATAAGTCATACACTTTTAGACTAAAAAACTAGATATACTCATGTTGAAAAACTCTTCTTAGCCTTAGTTTTTGTCACCACTAAACTTCACCATTACCTACTCAACCACAAAACCTTTATTTTCACAAATACTGACCCTTTACATTACATGTATGTTAATCCCTACCAACATCAATGTGTTGCATGCTGACTCATGCTTCTTGCAGACCTATATCTCAAATTCATCCATCAAAAAAATTTCAAATGACAAACAATTGTTGATCAACTCACATACGCGCCTCTCTTAGGAAACCAATCCTCTAATTTCAATTTCCCTGATGAATTCATCACTACCCTCTCCTTGGATAATACCATTTACCAGCTGACCTTATTTTTTTATGGTTCCAAATGTCAACATGGGGGTGGTTTCGGAGTTATACTCATTCCTGTTGAGAATGAGCCTATGCCAATATATCTTAAACTATATTTTGATTATACTAACAATATTACCAAATACGAAGCACTCGTGTTACATATTCAAACCACCATATCCTTGGATGTTAAATCAATTAATATCTTTGGTGACTCTCAACTGGTTGTGAACCAATTTAATGGTTTATACCAATTTCATAACGAGATACTTCAAAATTATAAGCATCATGTTGGCATTCTTTTTATGTGCATGTATACTTTGCTTAATGCTAAATCAAATGAAACAAGAACTACCACCTAAAATAGTTCTACAATTTAGCTAAAACAAAGCATAAACACCATCATGATAAGAATTAAACAAGGGCTAGATGCAAGCATTCATAAATACAAACTTTGAAACCAACAATGCTAAATATCTAAACTCCTCTATTCTCTAACAACAAATAAATGAATGGACCTAAGCAAGCTCCATGGCTATCAAAATAGTTGTCCTTAATGTTCCAAGAACCTAAGAATGGGGGCTAATAAAAGTTGAGCTACAAGACCCTTTTGACACCTCCCATATGACCCAAGAACTTTAAGAAAGAGGCTTAACTCTTCAAGATGATGAACTCTCAAAAGGGCAAGGTGCAAGCTCTTAGTCTCTTTGCTATATGCTTTGCATTTTCTCTCTAAGGAGTTTAGGTGTAAGTAAAAAGGTAGGTGGAGGGATCTTTATATAGCCAAAAGGATAAAGGATTCAACACATTCTCATGAATGTGGGATAAAGTTAAAACATGATTAGGAATGGATAAGGTTGCTTTATTAAAGGTAATCTTACTTTAGAAGGGTTTAATACACGTTTAACAAGTCATGGGAGTTGGGGGGTATTTTAATTAATCAAAGGTGATTAACTAATAGGTGGATGTAAGCTTATAGAAGCCAATTAGAAGAATATTAGTGTGATTTAGGCTATTAAAAGGGGATTAAATCAATTAAATATTGATTTATTGGTTAAATGGAAGGGAAAGCTAATTAATTAATAATAATTAATTAGTCTAGGTAGAAGGGGTGATTTATTAACGAAAGGTCGTTAATTAGGGTATTTGTTGGATAGGAAACTTAATTAATTAGCTTAATGTAATTAATTAATGATGATATGAGGGAAAATGAGTGCTTTTGATGATATGTCGTTGATTTGCGAGGAAAGGGGATAATTAGCGCAATTTAAGTATTTAAATTGCTTGGGCGTAATTATAGGTGTCTACATTTGCCCCTCTTTGGGGTGGCATAAGTGATGCCACTTCAAAGATAGTAAACAGAAGAGATTTTGAAGAGGTAGAAGAAAAATTAGTAGAAGTGAGAGATGCCCCCTCAAGTGTCGATGGGGGTGATGAAAGAAGACAATCGATGATTGAAAAAGGTGAGATATACATAGAAGAATGGGAAGAGGCAAGATGCCCTGGGTAAGATGGAAGAATAGGGTTGAGAGGAAAGTGATGCCAGAATGAATATGGAGGAGGGGAGAGAAGATTTTAACCTCTAGCCACTATGTATTGGAACAATTTCAGGTGTCATCATATGGCCATAAGAGCTACGTCATCGGTCCTTATGAAAAATATAAGCATACGACAAAGGTAGAATGACATGAAAAGCCATACTACGAATGATTGTCCATTACTGAAAACACCAAATCCATGCAACATACAAAAATGCAATGCAATACGAGAAGGAAACATGCTCAATAATTTAATATTTTAAAGAAATTGACAAAACTAGCATGTAGAATGATGAAAAAGTAAGCTCTAAAAATGAAAACATGATGAAATCTTGAAATTTTCTCACCAAGATTTAAATTTTGACAGCAACCCACCACATTAATATGTAAATAGAAGACTTAGCACTATCAAACACTAACCTATATGCTCAAGAATTGAAAATTTTCAAGAAATTGACAAAACTAGCATGTAAAATGATGAAAAAAGTAAGCTCTAAAAATGAAAACATGATGAAATCTTGAAATTTTTCTTACCAAGATTAAATTTTGATAGCAACCCACCACATTAATATGTAAATAGAAGACTCAGCACTATCAAACACTAACCTACATGCTCAAGAATTGAAAATTTTCAAGAAATTGACAAAACTAGCATGTAAAATGTTAAAAAAAGTAAGCTCTAAAAATGAAAACATGGAGAAATCTTGAAATTTTCCCCTCAATTCCAATTTTGACAGCACTTCACCTCCTTCATACCTACAAGGAAGACCCAACCCATGCAAACTCAACAAAACATGTTAAGAAAAACAAGTTAGATCAACATGTGTAAAAGAGGGTTAGTAACCAAAAATAAAACTTAACTGCAAAAACTTGAAATTAAGTGCAAAGGAAAATGGAGTATGTCCCACCGGGCAGTGCCAAATGTGTGCATGTATACTTTTCTTAATGCTAAATCAAATGAAACAAGAACTACCACCTAAAATAGTTCTACAATTTAGCTAAAACAAAGCATAAACACCATCATGATAAGAATTAAACAAGGGTTAGATGCTAGCATTCATAAATACAAACTTTGAAACTAACAATGCTAAACATCTAAACTCCTTTATTCTCTAACAACAAATAAATGAATGGACCTAAGTAAGCTCCATGGCTATCAAAAATAGTTGTCCTTAATGTTACAAGAACCTAGGAATGGGGGCTAATCAAAGTTGGGCTACAAGACCCTTTTGACACCTCCCATATGACCCAAGCACTTTAAGAAAGAGGCTTAACTCTTCAAGATGATGAACTCTCAAAAGGGTAAGGTGCAAGCTCTTAGTATTTTTTCTATATGCTTTACATTTGCTCTCTTAGAAAGTTTAGGTTTAAGTAAAAAAGGTAGGTGGAGGGCTCTTTATATAGCCCAAAGGATAAAGGATTCAACACATTCTCATGAATGTGGGATAAAGGTAAAACATGATTAGGAATGGATAAGGTTGCTTTATTAAAGGTAACCTTACTTTAGAAGGGTTTAATACATGTTTAGCAAGTCATGGGAGTTGGGGGGTATTTTAATTAATCAAAGGTGATTAATTAATAGGTAGGTGTAAGCTTATAGAAGCCAATTAGAGGAATATTAGTGTAATTTAGGCTATTATAAGGGGATTAAATCAATTAAATATTGATTTATTGGTTAAATGGAAGGGAAAGCTAATTAATTAATAATAATTAATTAGTCTAGGTAGAAGGGGTGATTTATTAACGGAAAGTCGTTAATTAGGGTATTTTTTGGATAGGAAACTTAATTAATTAGCTTAATGTAATTAATTAATGATGATATGAGGGAAAATGAGTGCTTTTGATGATTTTTCACTAATTTGTGAGAAAGGGGATAATTAGCGCAATTTAAGTATTTAAATTGCTTGGGCGTAATTATAGGTGTCTACACTTTTAACTACCTTTAACCATTATGAGCTTCAAACGACCCCACGTTCCACTAATAAATTTACAAATACCATGGTCTGTCTTACTTCTCGAATTCCCGCTTCACCCTATGACTCGAAAATATTTGTCATAATAAAAAGGTTACAATCACCTTATTATATAATTCAAAATGTCAACCTTGTAGGAAACATGGAAATTGACCCTGATGTGGCCTAGAATTTACCAGATATCACCCTAGACACACTGGCACATCACTCGGCCTAGACTGAGAGCTCACCTAAAGTGCGCAAAGGTACCTTTAGGTTTGTTATAACAGGATGTTAGTGTGATGAAGGAAGAAACCTATAGATCCATAACTAATCCATCATTCTATAATGCATTCCATATTAGGATTTATGAAAGAACAAGCTTAAACAATAATCATGATTGAATCAATAACATGCACTACTCAATTACACATAGGAATGACACTTAGGTTCGGCCAATATCTTCCATTTATTAATTAACATAGAAGCTCCTTACAGTAATGGAAATCTATACCGATGCGTGCATGGATTTGATCTGGTAATCAAATCATATGTGCATAGCTCTATACCTCCATACATCCATCTCTCCACCACACTCTATTATTATGTGATTCACATCATATATATAGGGTGGGGACTTACCCTTCACTACTTATCTATTCCAGAAATAGGCCATATGCTATTAATAGCCACGCACCGTTTACAGACATAAACACACATGCAAGTGTGTTATCTATAGACCTCTTATAGTTAACTAGAGTGACAATCCTATTCTTAGTTCATATCCATGAAAAACTATTTGATCTGATCCTCCAAAGATAGACAATGTGTGGCGCACATGTCTTTGCATCATTGGTATGTTTTGCACACCATCTTCTAAAAATAGGTCTTCGTGCTCAAAATTGGCTAAGTCCTGAATGCTGAACATTCCCTCTACGTGTGAGTTCTTCTTGTACCTCTACGCCCTTAAACCTGGCATGTTTCTCCATGCAGATTTCTTGTGTGAGTTTTGTCAAGTGTTCTTTGATCAACATTACCCCACACTAATCTCATTATCACCCCGACAATGGGTATCTCCAAAAATTGAAGCAAATAATGGAAGAATGGAAAGAATAAGAATGAAAGAATGTAGATGAATAAATAATTTTTATGAGGCAACCTATTATGTTTTAGTCTGAAGTATCAACTATGGATACTCCTCCTTTATTTCATCCTCCAAGGCCTATCATTCAGCGAGTGCTTGTTTTGCTTTTTCTAGAATGTCCACAATAATGGACTCTAGTTCATCTCTTGTAATATCCCCTTTTCATTTTTCATAACCAACACAACGCTATAAATTGAGGTCATTATTTATTCTAGAAGATCCATCTTCTATGCAACGATCTTACCAAGCTCTTCTAGCCGATTCTTGTGTGGCTTGTGTGCTACTGTCAACACCTTGCACTTCTTCTTAACCATTGAAAATCTTTCTACATGGCATAATTTATTTTCTTTCATTACTTTCTAGACCTCATTGTTTTCTTCTTGGGTCTTTATGCTGATAAGTGCCTCTGGAGCTGTGCATATGTTCAAAGCCTGGTCTACTTTCATCAATACTTCATGTAGTGCTTGCAGCAGCCCCTCATAGGATGTAATCTTTCGCATCACTGAAGCTTTCTCCCGTTCTACCTCTTGTTCTGTATTCCTTGGCACTGGTATGCACATAGGTTCATCTTCAAGTACCAGGTCCACCAACTTTCCTACATAATGTATCACCGAGGGAAACGTATATGGTGTCTTTGTCTCAAAGTGTGTCCTAGATCTTATGACATTGTCCCCAATCTCCTCTGCGAAGATGATAAATACTTAATTCTTCTTCTACCCCAAGTCCCTCTCTTGTGTTATGCACACTATCTCTGCATCCTATGTCTTTAGCTCCTTGCACAGTGCTCTGATTATTGTATATTTTTCCATGTTTCTTCTGGAAACTTCAGCAAAAACCTTCACCAATGTGTTACTGACGTGCTCATCTGACATGACAGTAGGCTTTACTATCATATGTCTAGCTTGGGGTGCCTTCTTTAACCATCTCAAAACACATGATTCTTTGCATACATCAAAATCAGTCTCATCCATGTGAGTGATAATTAACCATGATAGTTGCTTTTGAGTGTGCATAGTTACCATATCCTCATCAATTAGATCCCAGCTAAATAAATCCTTCTACAATATCGTGCTCTGGAAGCGGGCGCGGACAATTTTACTTGCATCCTTTGCATACCCCATGACTGGTGGAATGTACTCTCCAATCATTCTCTTTGGTCTACGACCCTTGGGAATTGTAGCTTCAAGGTTAGGATCCTATCCCGTTACATCTTGATCAGCTGCATGTGTGGATCCGGAGGTTTCCTTTTCTTTTTCTTCTACGTCCTTCATCTATTCATCTTTTTGCTTTTCCTCATTCTGTGGCTCATCTTCTTTCTCGAGTAGGGTCATAGATGCACGCTCGCTCTACCTTAATTCCTCCACCTCTTTATCCAACTTCAACTTTCTTCTCATCCTTAGTTCAGTGGTCTCCTTGTGTGGAGAGATATGAGGTGATTTCCTTACTACTTGTGGGGTTCCACTGTGATTCCTTATGTGTTTGAATACTTTCTTAAATCTTTGCTCCCCCTACTCAACCTTGGTATCTTCCTCTTCATCATGTCCCTAAGGTGGATTGGTCATGCACTGTGACTCTTCCTTGTCATAAGATTACTTTCTTCTGCGCTCTAAGTCTCCACTATCTTCACTCTCCTCTTCTTCATCCTTTACTTCAACAGTTTCTCTGGGACTTTGTACTGGTATGTTTTCCATTGTGTTCTTACCCTTTGATGGCCCTAGGAGCATGAATTCATTCTCCATATTGGGCTTCAGCTGAAGATACACTAATGTTTCCCCTACATGTACTACATCCAGACTTATTGGCTTAATATTGAACACCTTCGAAATGATCCTCTCAGTATATGCACTTATTTTAGGATACACATACTTCTTCCTCAACATGTGATAGTCACAGTCTACCTTATTTGCATTGAATTCCAGTCGACACGTGTCTATGAATATGTGAATAGATGCTTGGAAATACATTGCAGTGAATGCGTAAGGCAATTTACACCAAGGGCTCCATACTCCATCTCTCATTAGGAAGCGCACTATATAGAAATGTTGATATACAAAAAACTAGACTTATTTCCCTACTACTGATGGTACGTCCTTTAGGATGTGCCACTCTTCTCTAAATGCCACATGGAGCCTGTCATACCATTTCTCTTCCCTTTTCTTTATGTCATTTTCATGGCCCCCTTACATAGGTACTTGTTGAACCTTTTAGCTAGTGACTTATTCTCCATGGGGTATTCCCATACCTTTTCCTTTGGCCTGTCTGGTACTCCAATTTTCATGAATACTAGTGATAGTAGAACAAATCCAAACCTAATCTTCCCTCTTATGCACAATTTCTTGACTATTTACTCTGTAATGTAGCCTGTAATATTGTATATTGCTCCTTCTAACATCTTGTGCACAATGTGTAACCACATAGTATTTACCTATGACCACTACTCATGGTTTTTCAAATTCGTAACAAGGTGTGTTACTGCTTGCACAACTAAACAGTTCTTCAATTTGTCTATATCCATACTACATGAACCCTTCAAGTACCCCAACTCCTATCTGGTCTTTAGGATCATGGCTATATCTATGAGATTATTCTTTATATTATCTCCTGTGGCCTTCATACCTATACCTAATGAGATAAGCGTAGATGAGATTCTAACTCTATGTCCTGCAAAGTAGAAGAAGTCCTCATGCACTCTACTCATGATCCACTGAAACAAGGGCTCATACTTCCTAAAATATGGAAGCTCATATAATTAGTAGACCCCAATTCTCTTCAGAATCTTCTCTCTTGCATCATCATAAACCGGCATGTCATTTGTCGTATGTTTTTTCATCCTTATAGTGAGAAAGGAATCGAGACCCTTCTTATTCTCTGAGGTCCTGTGATTGTATTCACTCACTTTTCTTTCTGATGGGTGAATCCCATTCTTGGCTGATGATGACTCCTTCTAGATATTGCATTTTTGAAAAATCACTTTTGAGTGCCATCTCTTCCTCCTCGACGACCACCTTCTTCTTTCCTTTTCTTCCTAATGTAGTTGCCTTCTTGGGTGCCATTTTTACCTTGCAATCGTCTCCTTTTTAACTCTGTAATTTGTGAAATAAACCCTAGTTTGATTCAATCATGCCTTAGGTGGAAACTTTGTGCCCTAACTCATCTCTGTCTCCTTGCTTCGCTCAAACCCTTCACCACTGGGGACATAAGCTTCTTTTCACACAGATCTTTTTATCATGCTTGGTTTCACACCCTTCGCACCTTAACCCAATAACTTGGCTCTTCGCACTTAGCTCTTTCCTCAAATTCTCTTAGTCACAAAGGTAAAAATGAATTCGCATCCCATCCTTATATATTTTTTCAATTTTTGATGCATTTATTGCTCCTTCACCTACCAAATATCCTCTCATTCATTGACCAAATTCATTCATTTTGCATGGAACGTCTTCGTGCCCCAACTATAACCTTCTAGTGCACCTTCCTACCCTCTGGTCACAGAATTCTCTTCATCACGTGCCCTTGTACCTAAGTACCTCATCATTATACCTTCTCCTGGTAGTTATCATGGCCTCTGCTTACCTCATGTTATACAATTATTTCATTCATCTCCATCCTTGGTCACTTTTGAGAAGCAATCTTCTTTTGACTTAAAGCACACCCGTAGTAGCTTATTCCTTTCACCTTTCAATTCCCATAGTCTTTTACTTGGATAACTACAACCACCCCACACTAAAGGTATGTGTAGTACTCTGTGCATAAACATTCTTCACATAGTAATTAGCTTCATGCACGCAAGTGTGCTTATTACACAAGAACAAATACTAAATTTACAAAGCATAACAAAAATGAAGGAAATACATTAAGGAAATACATAATGGAAACCTAATCTAAATGGCAATACTGCCTTATTACAAACACCAACAAGACTTATTTATAGTAGGGCTTCATCCTACTCCCGTTAAAGTAACTGGGTAGTCACGTTCCATCAAGTGATTCTAACTGGAAAGCACCTAATTAAAGTATGTAAGTGATGACATATGGCCCCAACCAATGTACTTTGAGCTTTCCTGGATGGTGTAAGAACTTTGAGTCATAAAGAAGTACCATTTGTCTAATCTCAAACTTCTTATCACTTATGTTTCTGTCATGCCATGCTTTCTACCTGGCATTTTCCTACTTTTGACTCCATCATGTTATGGCTCATCGCTCATCTAGTTGAATCATCTTCTCAATATGCTCTTTTAAATCCTTCTCATTAGCTAGACTTCTAGTGTGCTCAATGCACAAAGAAGGTAACATAAATTCTATAGGGAGAACAGCTTCTGTGCCAAACACCAACTGAAATAGTGTGGCTTTGTTCAATCTCTTATAATTTGTTCTATATGCCTAAAGAACAACTAACACTTTTTCATCCCAATCCTTTCTTCCAACATCACAAATTTATGTCAAATTCTGGCTTATAAATCTTTTTGAAAGCTTTAGCAATTCCATTTTCCAGAGGGTGGTAAGGTGTAGTCTTATGGTGGGTAGCCATAAACTCATCTAATACGATCCTTATGGTTTCATTTTAAAAGTGTGTACCCCTATCACTTCTCAAACATAAATGACATCCATATCTTATAAGAACATTCTCCCATACAAACCTAGCTATTGTAGTTGTTGTACAGTCCTTTGTAGGTGCTACTTCTACCCACCGTGTGAGATAATCTATGAAAGTAATGATATAGCACGACCCAGTCCTACGCGCGGCTGGAGAAATAGGTCCTACAAATTCAATGGCCCATTTCTCAAATGGTTCGACACTAGTAATTGGTCTCAAAGGAATTTCATCTCTTTTTCCTGATTTTCCTAGGTGCTGACAATGATCACATGCCTTACAATATTCTTTAAAGTCTTTATATAATTTCTCCCATCATAATCTAGTAAGTAGGATCTTCCATGCAGTCACATCACCTATATAATGGCCTCCTGCAATACCACCATGGGCTTCTCCCATAATATCCTTGCACTCATGCTCTAATAAACAACAGCATAATACTTCATCTCTGCCTAACTTGTAGAGGTCCCCACTGATTAACATAAACGGTGCCACGCATATAGCAAGTTGTTTCTTTTCTAATGTCTTCATTCCTTCTGGTGCTACACCAGTCCATAGAAAGATAGCTATGTCTTCTAATTCTGATGGCACATGTTGTAACCTATATAACTATGCATCTGGAATGGTTTCTTCAATTGTCTATGCTTCCTCTCCTGAGTTGATTCTAGATAAATGGTCTGGTCTAGAGTTACTTTTCCTTGGCTTCACGACAACTGTGAAGTCAACCTCTTGAAATAGGATTACCCATCTACATATGCACCCCTGTAAGATGGTCTTGTTTACCAAGTACTTCAATTCCATGTGATCTGTATAAAACAAAAATGGTGTTGCTAACAAGTACTTTCGAAACTTGTGTAATGCATAGATCATTGACAAAGCTTCGCACTCTGTAGTTGTATAATTATGTTCAGAAGGAGTCAACTTCCTACTAGAAAAGAAAATTTGATGATCTACAATACCTTCTCTTGGTTGAGCTAGCACAACACCCCAGAGGCATCCATAGGCACATGGAATGGTTTTTCCCATGAAGGAAAATGCAGGATAAGCGCGGTAGTAAGTTTCTCTTTCAATATTTCAAACATGCATTGTTACGGTTCTCCCCAATAAAATTTACCTTTTCCCTTCAATAACTCTTCAAAGGTTGTAGTAACTTTGGCATATGCTTTGATGAATTTTCTATAATATCTCATATGACCTAAAAATCCATGCACCTCACTTTGACTGGTAGGTGCTTCTAGGCCTAGAATGACTGCAACCTTAGCTAGATCAACCAACAAACCTTCCTTACAGATTATATGTCCTAACAGTATTCCAAAAGGTGTAGAAAATATGCACTTCTTGATGTTCAAAGAGATACTCAATTATTTGCACCATTCAAACATTAAGTGCAGATTGTCGCAGTGATCTATAACAAGCCCATATATTAACTAATCATCGAGGAAAACCTGTAAGAAGTTATGAATAAAATATTTGAATTCCTGAACAAATATCTGTGAGAATACAACAGGCACATTTTTCAATCCAAATGGCATCATAGTATAGGAAAAAATTCCCCATTCAGTAGTAAAATTTTTCTTTGTTTGATCCTCTTGAGCAACCCTAACTTGATGATACCTGGAAAAACCATATATGAAGGAATCTATTTCACACCCTGTAACTCCTTCTAATATTTCCTTAGTAAATGGTGTAGGAAATGAGTCTGTTACACATGTGGCATTTAGCTCTGGTAGTCCACACATATTCTAATCCATCCATCATTTTTGATACTGATCACAATTGGACTAACCCATTTTGACTCATCCAAAGGTCGCATGATTCCAGACTTCAACATTTTATCAATTTCATCTTTGAATTTTTCATGCAAATTGGGGTTCATATTATAAGGTCACTTTCTAACTAGGTGTGCACTACCCTTAAGATTTATCTTCATTTTCCCAAGTGATTTATTCACACCTTTAATTTCATAATACCCTCGAGGGAATAAGTCTTGATAATCCCTGAGTAACTCAATGATCTTTGCCACCTCCGAGTCTAACCAGTAGTCGCTAATGATGGACTCCTTAGGCTCAACCTCCAAACCTATATTCACCTTCTTTGTCTTCATGGGTTTGTGATAGGAATGCGTATCCTTGTCTACATTGTCCAAGAGCTTGCACACCCCTTGTGAATGTTCAATATCTAGGTTCTCAACTTATTCATCATCCACGATGTAAACCATATTTCCTTTTTATTTCTCAAGGCAAGCACGTTCAAGTAATATGGAGTCCATTTCTTCTTCCCTTTCAAAATGTGCTCCAGACTCTGTCTCACCCAATAATTTATGAATATGCTCTTCTTCCTTTGCACTATCTCTCATAGTTAAACACTTGACAAATTTTAATGCTTCTTCCACTGGAAGTTTAGTCAATAAGTAGTCAAAGTTTTGGAGCATTCCTGCAGTCAATTTTTTCCAGTTTCTAGTCTCTCAATGTAGTTCTTCATATACATACCAAGCGCATGCGCATCCTTGTAGGGTAGATTACAATCTATGAACCGAGAGTGAATGTGGTAATGCTTCCTATCCTGTTGTCCAGAGTCTCTCACACTATTGAATGTGATGCTGAATAGGTTGATCACCATGATAAGTGCATATCTGCGTAGGTGCATTGTTCCTTACAAACCTAATAGATAAGGTGACTCCAATCTCTTCCCATTCTATAATATTATCTCTTTGGACTACCCACCAGTGCGCTATTGTCCCATGTAAGGTATACACTAACATATCTCTTCTCTTAATTTGATCTGTCCATTGTGTTTATATGGCTTACAGGAAGATCTTCAGACCCTGTATACTAAGGTACTATTATACCTATCCGTCAAGCAGAATGAAGTCCATTCTTGTATGCAACCACACTTTTTACCTCGCACCCTACTAGTTCATATGTACCATGAGCCCAATTTTCACAAGCAATACTTGTAGTATCACTAATAGAATGAGAATCCTCCCACTGTAGGATGCCTTCCTTTGATGGCTCATTGACCTCAAGGTCCTAAATAACGCATACATAAATTTTATTTAAGTCCTCCTCACTTAGAGGCTCAACATATGGTGTATAATTCCTATCTATCAAAGGTATCACAACCCTTTCCTCTTTGTTCTCAAAGCTGATATACCCCTTATTGAATCTCAAATCAGCATTATTCACATAACACCAAGGGCTTCCAAGAAAGGCTGGAAAATTGTCTACTTCTACAAGTGCTAATACCTTAAAATCCCCTGTGAACTTGGCCCCTTGTATGGTTATAGATGCATCCTTAAAAACTCCTATCAGATTGGCCTTAGTCCTATTTACAATAAATAACATATTAGATGATGGTTGCAATGGCGGCCTCCCCATTTGTACCCATGCATCTAATGTAAGCACATTTACTTCTGTAAGTGTATCAATAAAAATATTGCTCAACAACCATCCATCTACAACAGCATTCAAAGTAATTTATTTGTCATATTCAATGTTATCAGGGGTAATATTTACATGCAGGATCTATCATCCGGTCTCAATACTTTCGCAGGGAGTGTTTCCTTTTAACCAACTTCCTAATAGTGGAATAATGTTCTCCTAGCACAACATTTTACACACTTCTCTCAGATCATCAATATCAATTTGGATTGTCTCTGATGCTTTCTTCTATTCTTGTAAGTACTGTATCTCACCCTAAATATTCCTTATCACTTCTATGGTATCCTGGTAAACTTCCTTCTTGTTGGTACCCAAACTTAATCTCCTTCACAACTCAAGCAGTATCATGGATCTCACAAGACACTCAAGGGAAGATAAATTATTTGTGTTTCGTTTGTAGTCGAGGAACACATCTATTTGACTTATTAGCACTCAAGATTTGAAGGAGTGGGTAGCACCTCAAAAGGATTTTGATCAAATCCTCACTATTCTAGGTTATGCCTTTCAACCAAGGTAAGAGAACCTATATTGCAACCTTTGTTTGATGAAGGAGGTGGAGATATCCTTATGATTTGCACATTGTATGGAGATGGCCTTGGGAAAACATGATCAATTATCCATTATTCAAACTCAAAAGATTTTTCACTACTAAATGATGGAAATCCTTTCAAGACAAGGCTAAGGCTACTAGAGACATGATAAAATCCTAATATGCTTTGTGCATTTTTGTGAATGGATTGTATTCTTTTGTTGACACACAATGCAATGTAGGGAGAGTATGGGTAGGATGAGTTAGTTTGAATGAAAATTTTTTGGGAGATGTTTAGACAAGACTAGCTAGGAATTACCAACTTCTTTGAGAACCTTTACAAGAGATTTGCAACACCTAAACAACAGAGATTTTTCAATGGGTTTAAAATACTCCTTTAACCAGGATATGTGCACAAAATGGAGGCCCAGATCTACACTCTTCCACACAACCTTTGATAACCTACCACAAAATCTTGAAGAAAAATACCAACAAAATATCTAGGAATCCCTATTTGATCATGACCTAAGGTGCACCCAAAGGTTTACAAACAATCTCAATATTCAAGGAAGGTAAAATGAATTTAAATATGTTTATCTTCTATCAAATGAATGCTCTTTTGAATGAAATATTACAGATTCCATTAAACCCTCAACAAGAAATGAGACCATGTATGATCAAGGAAGATCCCACACACACAAGATTGCAACATGAGCAATAAACACAAATTGAAATCATTCTGAAACATAAGCATATACAAATTTTGCCAAGAGATAACACCAAATAATCCAAAAATTGATCAAATACATCAGCAGGGAATGTTATTAGAACAATCTCAGAGCTTTTTGATGGCTTTACAACTAAAACCAACTCAACATGATGAAATTTGATGCAATATGGAATTAAAAATGGCTCTCAGGAAGTTCTTTCCAGAAAAATGGATTTCTTCCAATTTCTACTTGAAAAATCTAAGTCCTCTTTTTTCCTCTCCTCATCCACACTCAAAAATTACATTTTATATCTCATGCCAGCTTGGAGTCTTGCTTCCCAAGCAAATAATATGCTATGGGATCAAATTTGTTACAAGAAACCTCATGATTTCATGAAAATTACATCAAACTGCAAAACAGTTCACAGGTTGCCAGGGATGCATAATTTTTTTTTAAATATTACACAAATTTGGATCCCTATCCATCCCAGGGTCACATTTTTCATCATTCAAGCCTGCAAGTATCTTTTACTAATCGTTTTTCACCTTTTCACTTCATCATTTTACTTCTGTAACTTTTGATTTTAACTTTTCACATTTTTTATCGGGAAAAGGAAATAATTATATCGAATCCATCGTAGACCATCAAATTAGGTCATGAAAATAATTCCATTGAACTCAAAATGTTGAGACGATACAAAATCATATAAGGTTTGATGCAATTTGATGAAGAAATGATCAATCCAAGTTTCTTGGAGCTCCCATGGCGGCCAAAAGAGAGAATGCACAGTTGCCGTCGATTTTGATCAAATTTTAATGCCATCCCTCCACGTGGTAGGTAAGATCCCTGAATATACCTTTTTGACCATTAGATAAGGTAATATACGTGTCAAAATACTATTGGATCAGGCCCATGCCTTTAAAATTTGCATTTGCGACCTTTTTGAAATTTGGAAAATTTTGCAAATTTTCCCCACCTGCCTTCTGGGCTCGCCATGTGTCCATATGTGGGCCCCATTGAAAATGTGGACCAATTATATTAATTTTTCCAAAAGGAAATTTTATAAAAAATTCTCCATGGGTCCGAACACCTGCTTCTTTCCTGTCACATGGCATCCTCCCAATTGCCACGCATCTAAACTTCTAATACTTCCTTCAAACATCCCTGCCGCATTTGCAAAGTTCCAAAATTCTCCCCGGGCGCACACTCCCCCATTTATGTCTTTTGGGACATGTTTCCTTTTCCAATTTGTTACAAGCCTTTGGGACAAACCTTTCTTTTTTACCATTTGAAGTTTAAAACCTTCAAAGTCATCACGAAGCCCGCTGCTGCCTTTTACTTTTTTGGACACATGTCCATCCGCTATTGGATGAGGGCCTTCGGGTCAAAAATTCACTTTGACACCTTGAGCCAAAAAACAAAAAATTTCACCAACTTCTTCCACCACCTGCATGTCTCTCGAGCCACGTGTCCTCTTCCCATTTATTGTGGCCTTTCAGGCCTAGAATGGACTTTGAGAATTTTGCCAAAATGAAAGCCAAAATTCTTAAGGTAAATCCGCCACTCCTCAACCAATCAACATGTGCCGCATGGGTACCCTTTATAAAAGGTGGAGCCACAGACCAAATTTTTCCTTTTATCCAAAATTTCAAAAATGAAAAGTTTGGAAAACATTTCCTGAACACCCCCGGCCAATAGGAACCCACCATGTGGCAATAATGTTATGATGATGAATTTGACAGGTATAATACGCCCGTATGACCGTCAAAACATCAAAAATTCACATGATGCCCTAGAAATTGAAAATTTTCACAAGGATGGTAGATTTCTTGATCTTAAACTAATTGAATCATTTTTTGACATTAATTTTGACCTTGGGATTGGGAAAATATTTGCACAAATTTGGGATTCGATCAGACTCGAGTTTTTTCACGATTTGACAAAGGAAAAATGACACAGCCTATAAAAAATGAAGAAATTAGGGCACAAAAAAGGGGCAAACTTGGAAATTTGTTTCAGATGAGGGAAAAACAATAATATAACGAGCATTTTTAAAGCATTCAACTAGAAAAACTGAAATGCAGACCACCAGCCTAAAAAATAAAACCATTTCTAAGAAAAACTAGACATGGAAAATTAGGGCAAAAAGATGCAAGTTCAGAATTTGCACTAACACTTATGATGACTAGGATTAAGGTACCTTGCATGCAAAACATCCTCCTTGGTGATCGTAGGCTTTTGGTGTAATGCCTCTCTTACACACGTCACTTCAACTCATGTAGTAATCTTCACAATTAAGGCCTCATGTTCTGCTATTATCTTGGGCATCCATTGATCTTCTACCATGTGTTGGATTCTAACCATCCCAACACCTTTGTTTTCTTTCTTATGTTGCTTACTCAGATGCTCATATAATTTTGGGCACTCTTCATAGCTATGGTTCTTTTCATAGAAATAACATGCAATATCTGAGGACATTCATGCCTATAGTGGTCAGGAGATCCACATGTATAACATGTTCCATGAAGGAACTCACCTCTTCCTCCACCACGGCCTCATCCTCCATATCCACCATGATATCCATGTCCCCTTCCACGATCTCCTTCAAAATTCACCTCAGTATTTTCATAGCATGTTTGATTATGATCTTGATCCTAGTGCTCATTCTTACCCTTAGAATTATCTGTTACACTTGTCTGTCATACCCCAATGTCTATAGAATCATGGATCTTTCCAATCAATCGACAATCCTCTGTATCATGGGTTATGGACTTGAAAATTTT
This sequence comes from Taxus chinensis, assembly GCA_019776745.2. Lineage (NCBI taxonomy): Eukaryota > Viridiplantae > Streptophyta > Pinopsida > Cupressales > Taxaceae > Taxus > Taxus chinensis. The sequence continues at coordinate 507,304,261 of CM034152.1, read as the reverse complement.
GTAAAAGCAAGATACATTCTTCCTTATTGCATGCTGTAACAAAGGATAGTGACTAGCATCATGATTTAAATGATATATTTCATAATCCAATAGTAATGAGCGTATAGATCTCCGAGGGCAACTATCCTTGGTGTGACCTTCCACTTTACAATTTGTACACTAAATTCCTGAGCACGTTTCATGGGCTGAATTTGTTGATATCTTATCTAACTACTTTTCCATAGCTGTAATCTATGCCTCTAAGAATGGACTGACTCCAATGTCAATGCTCCTAACTGCCTCAACACAAAAATTTGCTTCCAGTGCTTTGCATGGATCGGTGTATGTCTTATGTGACAATACTCTTCTAAATGGTGTAATCAATCCTCCAACAAACCATTTTGCATGTTGGCTAGTGTGAATATCATAAGACAACTTAGATAGAAGTGTCTCAAAATGGGCATCATCATGTACACTCTTAGTAGTGCCTTTCTTTATATCCTTGAGCGCACTAATGCTCTTCTGCTGAAACTCATGGATATGGAACTCTTTCAAGAAAGCATCCTTCAGTGCTGCATAACCCATGTAAGTTTGATCAGGATCAAACTTCCTATACCAAATGTGTGCACATCCTTGTAATGTAGTAGAAAATTTAATTGCCTTATGCTCAGAAGTCATGATCCCTTTTACGTGCTATAATATTTCACACATATGCACATGTTTGGTAGCATACTCTATACCTCTATATTTTGGGAGATGAAGAGACATATCGATAAAGATATTCTTTGGTTGCTACGGGCCCTGACCACCTGATCCAAAACCTCCTATGTTTCCTCTACGTCGAGAACCAAAAGATCCATTGGAAAAAGAACCACCCATACCACCTGATCCTCCACCTGTATTTGGGATAGGACCTATAGATGTACTCTCTTATGATCTGAAGGTAGTACTATACTGAACCCCTATATTCTGTGAGGTAGTTCAACTTCCAGAGGTGAATCCAACATTCTGTGCATTCACATTCTGTGTAGATGATGCACCTAAAAATGTTCCTCCAAATTACATTGAAGTCATTTGTCCTACCATTGATGTACTTTCTCCCTGACGTACTCCTTCTCTCCTACTTCCCAAGTTAGCTTGTTGGTTACTTGTTGTACTAGATATTGGAAAACCAAGTGCAAGGGCTAGGTCACCAAGTGGATTAAGATGCATGCCCAAGGCCCAGGTAGTATTTGTTGGCACACTTCTATGTGAAGCCAAGGGGGGATCTCTGTCATGCTTTCCAAGATGGGGGAGATCATGATGCTCTCGCTCCATGTCTTCTACGTGAGCTTAAAATCCTTCATGAGCCATCTCTCTCCTCAATGCCATACTTTCTGCAATGGTATGTTGTTTCTCAATCTCCCTCTCACGCGTCTCATTATACTTAAGCCGCCTTTCTTCTCTCTGCCTTTCTACCATTAGGTCTAGCATCTTTCACCAAACATGTTCCTACCCTCACACAAGGTGAGGGTTTAGTTTTCCATTGGTTTACTCTCTAGGTTCAAATTTACCATCAAGATCTTGATCGCTAGTGGAATACCTTACAAATATGCTCCTCTAGGATACCGTAAAAATTGGAATTCAGCTAAGTCTAGGAAAGAATATGTCTAAATTGAATATTCTAGAATATAACTATTTATAACACCACAAAACCATGTATCCATAGCACAGGTCTAGATCAGATTAGCATCATAAAAGGCCTGAAATTCTTCTTATGTCCAGACAAGTGCGTGATACCTCCAATTTCATTTAGATGCATAAGCAATCAGCCACTCATATAATTCTACTGGAAAGATGGTGAAAAATATCTCATATAAGGTGTCATACAAATTTTGTTCTACCCAACTACATGTGTTAAACTCAAATCCAATGTTGAACCATCATGCATATTATTCCTCCAGATCGTGTATCCACTCCTCAATACTTGCTAGAGTTAACAGGTACGTCTTCATCATGAACCATCTTGAAAATAACTAAAAAAGATGTCCCGGTAACGGAAGCAATGATGCAACCTAGAATTTACCAGATAACACCCTAGATGCATTGGCACATCACTCAGCCTAGACTAAGTGCTCACCCAAAGTGTGCAAAGCTACCAGGTCCCTCTTTAGGGTTGCTATAGTAGGATGTTAACATGATGAAGTAAGAAACATATAGATCCATAAATAATCCATCATTCTACAATGCATTCCATATTCAGATTTATGAAAGAAGAATCTTAAACAATAATCATGATTGAATCAAGAACATGCACTACTCAAATACACACATGAACGACACTTAGGTTCGGATAATATATTCCATCTATTAATAAACACAAAAGCTCCTTACAGTAATGGAAATCTATACCGATGCGTGAATGGATCTGATACAGAAATCTAATCATATGTGCATATCTCTATACCTCCATACATCCATCTCTCCACCACACTTTACTAATATGTGATTCAAACCATATATATATAGGGTGGGGACTTTTCCTTCACCACTTATCTATTCCAGAAATAGGCCGCATGCTATTAATAGCCATGCACCATTTGTAGTCATAGTCACACATGTAAGTGTGATATCTATAGACCTCTTATAATTAACTGGAGTGATAATCCTATTCTTAGCTCATCTCCATGCAAAATGTTTCAATCTGATCCTCCAAAGATAGATAATGTGTGGCGCGGACGTCTCTACATCATTGGTGTGTTCTGCATGCCATCTTCTAAAAATAGGTCTTCATGCTCAAAATTGGCTAAGTATTAAATGTTGAACTTGCCCTTTGTGTGTGGATTCTTCCTGTCCCTCCGCACCCTTAAACTTGGCTTGTTTCTCCAGGTGGACTTCTTTTGTGAGTTTTGTCAAGTGTTCTTTGATCAACAGACCCACGTGACCTTTGGTATAAGTAGTTTGCTGACAACATTTCCATTTTAATTTTTCCTTTAGATCTTACTCACAATGGACAACAAGCCTTTCTCAAAAGTGTCTCTTGCTATGTCATCATGGGTGGTCTTCTCTATAAATGAAGTTTTGACACTATCATCTTACGATACCTTACAAATTATGAAATTCTATACACCATTAACGAAGTTCACGATGGGATTTGTGGGGGTCACTTCAATGGCTTAGTTTTCGCTAAGCACATCTTTTTCCTGGGCTACTACTAGTCAACCATAAACCATGATTGTTTTGATTATGTCAATTATTGTGTGAAGTGTTAGCAACATGCTAATCTTCATCACACTCCAAGTCATACCTTATAGGTTACATGAGACCTTTGGCCTTTCTCTTAATGGGGTTTAGATCTTATCAGAGAGATCAACCCTCATTCTTCCTAACCCTCATTAGAAGCAAGCATGACTAGTTGTGATTTCTCCTTTGGCTCCAATGAAGCCAAATACCTTATTGGATAAGGTCTGATCCATTTGATATGCCCATTGCTCTAAAATTCAACTCCAAAAATGGAGTCCTCTTATAGACATTCTTGGATGAATGGTGTTGAAGAAATGGTGGAATTTTTCTTCTCTTTTCCTTCCTCTTCCAGTGAAGAACATGGAATATTAAAATCTTCCAATCTTGGCTCCAAAAGGCTGCTATAAAATTTAGGTTGCTGCAAATGAATGTTCCCCTTCATGGCAGTAGGCTCAAGAGTTTGTAAGATGGATGATGAAGGAGAAAATGATGTGATTTCAACTAGTTCCTCTCCATCAAAATAGTCCTCCAAATCTGATAGATAAACTACCTCATTGTTGTCCTGCTGCAAATGCTCAACCTCCTCCATGGTATTCTTTTGATTTGTAAATTGATCACCATGTTTATCTTCATTCTCAAAAATGAAGTTTGAAATATCAGACTCTTCTTCAACATTGGAGCTTGAAGAGAATGAAGTAGAAGGAAGAACTGAAGATTCTTCTATAGCCTGTTTTGTGTTCAAATCTTTTGGATCTACACTTTTCTCCTCCACAGCTAGAATGTGCTCCTCTTCTTTTAGATTTGGAGCAGCTTCTCCTTCCTCTGCTACTTGAAGACAATCTTTCTCTTGATTGAACTCTTCCTCTAGCATGATTTTTTTCAAATTAAACTCTTCAATCTGCTACTCTAGAGGACAAGTTGGGGCTGCAAGATCTCTTTTAGAGCTTTCCTCTTCCATGGCTGATTGTGCAACTTGAATTGGATCAGCATTTCCTTCAAGTAGAGTGCCAACATGAAACTAATTTCTTATCTACTTCTTCTTTTTGCTCTTCTTCTGCTACAATAAAATCAGTCCTAACCACCATTGACTCTTCATCTTTTACCTCCTTTATAGGCTTAACCAGCAAGGGGATCTTTACTATCCCAAATTTGAGAGCCCAACTCTTCAATTTGTCTGTCATTTCTTTTTTGTTGGGCTCCACTTCCTGTTGTCCTTGACTGGCATTCTGATTTTTATCTTCCCAATATGAATTTGGGAATGCAAGAGGAGGGGTGGGTTGTAACTCAATTGATTTTACAATTTTTTGTGGTGGTGGAGGAGGTAGAACCTCTTGTTTCTTTAGAGGGATGGTTGTTTGGAAGGGAAAATCACATAAGAATTGAGATGAGGTGGAAGACTAGGGAATAGAGAAATGAAATCAACATTTGGGGTAGTATGGGTTGGATTTGGAATTTGGAATTTAAAATGAGATGGTGCTGCTTGAGGAATGGAAAAAGAAAAACTAGATGATGGTGTAGAACTTACCCATTGATAAGGTTTCTCAGCACCAAGTTTATAGGCCTCTATTTCCACTGTCCATTGTGCAAGTTGGGGCAGCATCCCAATCATGAAGTCCAACTTCTCCTGAGGGTTTTAATATCTTGGAATAGGGACTCCCCATGGATAGGGTGCTCTAAAACCAATTCTAAAAGCCTCCATTTGAGTTGTAGCTCTTTATTGCACCATGCCAATCTCCATTTTTTAGATCTTCTCCAACAAATCAGCATCTTCTTCTTGGATGTCCTCATGATCTGCGTACCCTTGTTCTTGACATGCTTCATAGCCAAACTAATTTTTTCCTTGCTCATATGGATATGTATACTAATTTTGAATTTGATCAAAATGTTGATCTGAAGGAGTTGTAAAACATGTTAGAGGTGGCAAACATTGCTGCTGTTGTAAATGTAAATTCCATGGGGAAAATGAAGTCATGATTGCACAACTTCATGGGTTGAAACAAGAATGAAGAGATGGAATGAAAAATGGAATGAAAATGAAAGAAAATGAATGGAAATAAGATCTACAACTTCAAAGATGGGTTGTTGATCAGATGGATTTTCCAGATGTGTTTGCAAGTGCCTCCAAAGGCTGAAATCTTCACAAGAACATGCCAACCTATAAAAAATGAAGTGGAAGACCTCTAAGGTCCCACCAAGCGTGCTAAAACTATTAGTGAAAATTCACAGCACCCCTAAAATGACCTTCATATCTACTTTTCTAAGTCAATTTCATTTGGTGTGAATGCACAACATTGAGCTTTCCCAAAGTGTTGGACCTTTGCAAATGAGGAAAGCTCTCTAGAGAAGGTTGGTTCCTCCTCCTAAACTAATTGCCACAAGCTATTCTAGTGTAGGCAAACTAATGTAATCCTAATCTAACTTCCAAGGAGATAGGGAGAGAAATAAAACAAGGAAAAATAGAGCCTACACTAAAACGGTGATACACCATAGAAGGAAAGTGTTGAACATCTATCAAAACTGACATGGAACAAGAAGAGGTGAGCAATGGAAAGGATGGAAAAGTGCATCACAAAACCAAGGATATATTTCACACAAAAAATGTTCCAAAACTCCATGAACATGGCTCCAAAACCTGCAATGAAGAGAGACAAGAAGAAAACAACCAAAAACGAGCAGGGATGGACACATGCATCACAAAACATGTTTTTTATTGCTCTAGAAGTTGCATAAAATCATCATTTCATGGGTAATAGCCAAAAAATGTCATTATAGAGTAGGGGAGAAGGTTCAAACTCCATTTTTTGACCCTGTGGAAGTAAATAAGGGAGAGGTAGAAAAGAATGATGAATAACCTTTTATAAATGAGCCAAATCTGACTTTTATCGTCAAACAAAATGAAGGAAATAGGAAAACATGAGAAAATTTTATTTAAAACTCCAACCACCAACAAGATCCACCTAATTAGCCTACAAAATGATGGGTTTCCATGAAAAATCCCATACTTCATCATACATTTATTTGCAAAGAAACACATAGGCCCATACTTCATTAATTTTGGTGGTTGGGGTCATTTTCTACATTTTTTGCATACTAGAGACATTTTCTTGATTTTCTCCCATCAAACTCCATAAAAATTTAAAATTGAACCATCCATCATGTAGAGGATTTAAACATATTTCCAATGACACTAAAATCATGAAAATCCAAGCTCTGAATCAAAAGATATACTCTTATGAAGATTTAGGATAAAACTGGTAAAAACAGAGTCAAAATCGGGGTTGGTGGGGTCAGACTTTAAAATTTTTCCTTTTGGAAAAATTTCCCAAAACTCTCCACACCCCGCTACTCTACCTTGACATGTGGCATCATTTAATTTCCTTGTGGGCTTTTAGGCTGAAAATTTCCTTTTGAGTTTTTTAGCCAAAAGGCTAAGTGCCAAAAATTTTCCCACGAGCCCGCCCAAGGAAAATTTCCCCTTCAAACTCTGTCAAGCCATAACTTGAAAAATACAAGGAGTTAGGAGGACTTCCTTACCTTTCTGGAAAGTGGAAGAAAAATAATATCTAATGAAGTAATACCTAGATAATTTTGAGTGCCTAAAATGTGTGAAAATTTTACTGAGGCACAAAAGAAGCTAGTTAACCCAAAATAAGAGGGAGCTTATTTTGGTTACCAAGTACCATGGCTCTTCTCATGGATAATTTTTTTTTTTTCAAGATGGAATCCTATGGTTTTTTGTCACTTAAAACCTCAATTTTATAAGCTAAACCCTATGTGTTATGGTTTTTGTCTCTATAAAAGAAGCCTATACTTTTTTATAGTCTTTTCCATGACTTAAAAGTCCAAAAAAAAAACAATTCAAAAGTAATATACGAGATTTTCAAATTCAAACTCCTTGAGTCAAAATTCAAGAAAAAAGATGAATCCCTCAAAAATTACATCTAATCTTTCTATCTTGTTGTTATAAATAGACTACTCCCTCAAAGGATAGTTATACAAAGCTAGCCATATTGTACATAATCTATCACAAAAAGAAGACTATTCCTGTAAAAATAAAATAAACTTATTCTAAAGCTTCCTGCATCGATAAACTTCACGAAGACCTCAAGGATATATTTTATTTGTCCCACATAGACATCCCACATCGATCACTCTATAAAACAACAGAAAAAATATAAATATAAATTTTTCGTCATGGACTCACCTATTTTAATCTTGGGTATCTCGCTAAAGAGGCATGTTGTCTCACACCAGGTTACGATAAAATAACTTCTTTCACCTCACTACTTTTCCTCTCAAATATTCTACCTACTCAAGGGATGTGCCACAAATGTGACATTTTGTGGTCATGTAACCTTCTTCACCCTTAGAATAGTCGATCATGTAACACCTTTTAGGGTTTTAGGTTCATAAGCCAATCTTTGGTATGATACACTCGTAAGGGTTCTTATCAATAAGGTAGCTCTTTTGTCTCCTCTTACCATTCACCTCTTTTCTTACTTATTGATCCTCCTACACAGGACTATACCTTCGACACCCACATTCTGGAAATTCCTCTTACACCAAAATCACCCATATTTATACACCATAGCCAAAAACCATGCCTAAATGACTTAATTTCAACCATGCCTATATGACCTAAACTCAACCATGCCTTAATGACCTAGACTCAATAATTCCTACAACCTACCAACCCATTCATCTATCCTCCTCTTATTCTTCCCTAGCTTATGGGATAACTACATCGGCCTAAGGCCCCTTTTTGTCAGGTCTATATAGGCCCCACTCTGAGGGTATAGGGCCCATGGAGGTTAGCTCGACCAATTTTACCCCTAACCAATTTTCCCCCCTTTTATGTGTATATTCTACCCTATTTAGTTTCTATTCACACAAAAACTTGGAAATTAATATATCACAACAAACATGCATTTTTTCATCACATTTACTATTTTACCACCATATCCATATTCTACCTAACTCATTTCACATTTTCCATGATATAAAATACTTGGAAATTCAAACCACAACATGTATATGCATCATCATTTATTTCCCATAATACCAATAACTTGGGAATTAAATCAAACGCAAACATATGACCAAACCATGCCTATACCTAGACTCCACCATGCTTATATGACCTCGACTCCATCATGAATAAATCACCTAAAATCCACCATTCCTATACCTAACTCCATCGTGCCTAAATGACCTCAACTTAATCATGCCTAATTCAACTAGTTTCCATAATACACAATAACAATGGAAATTTAAAAAAAGTACATCATCCATCAAGTCAATATCATCAATTATATCATAAGAGTGGCTATGTATCAATACATATATACACAAATATAAATAAATATTAGTATCTCAAAACTCTCATGTAAAATCTCATGTCTTCTGTACGCAGGCCGGTATATATATCAAAAATAAAAATAATGGTACACTATCACATATAGTGACCACTCATCCCCACCTAATTCCCTTGTCTCCAGTCGCACATGTTTCCTCCTCCTGGCCCTCTATCAAGCCCGGTTTCCAAGAACTAGTAACCTCACCATGGCCATGTCTTGGGGGTCGAGGACCCCCTGTGCTATAAAAATTGTGAGTCTTGGATCTATTCCACTCACTTATTTCTTGTTGGGCTTGGTACTCGGCATATGATGGTACATCTATCCATGTAGTGGCTAGATGGTCTTGATAATAGTGAGCCTCATTCTGGGTATCCATGAACCTCACCATTGATACGTTCTAGGGTCGTGCCATCAGTCTAATTGCCCCTTATGAAATTTTCCCGACCAAGAGTGTATCTTGACATGGTGTCTGTGCCCATACTATGGGACCTTGTCCATGTGCCTATGTTGGTACCTGTGTAGGTACCTGGGCCTGCAAGGCCACAACCTATTCCTGTGTGGTGGTAAACTAGCCATATAATATAGCCACCTGTGTCTTTAAGGTGGTTACCTTCCCTCCATCTCCATCTCCACCCTGTGTGTGCATTTGTGCATGTGCTACCTGGGCCTATAGGGCTATCACCTATGCCTGTAAGGTGCCCACCTATGTCTGTGACTCTGTCAACTTCCCCTACTACCCAGTAATCTGTTCCTGTAGGGAAACCAATTGACCTTGTAATGTATCTCTCTACACTATGACTGTTGTTAAATTAGGCTACCCTGGTCTCAGCAGTACTACTTGTAACTGTGCCACCCAGCACTTCCTATATCCATTAGTGACACCTACATCATTAATCTATCTATCTAGCACCTGCTTCTCATGACCTGTGGGAACACTCGGACATGGTGGAGACATGGGTCTCTCCACGTCATCTCTATGGTAATGTGGGAAAGGTTGGGGTACGTCTTTTCGCAGTCCAAAATGTCATCTGACCCTATCCACAGGTATCATCTCATGCTCCTCGACACATTATCCTCTTATCCACCTCAATAACTGAAGCTCCTCTAACTCCTCGTCCATTCCTCTATATGATAGATAATCAACATATGGCTGCCACACAATATCCGCCACTTATAGGCCCTCCAACAGCCTCCTATAGTATATAACATCATATGTGTCTCTGGCCACTCTTGATTGTGCCCTGGCTAGTATCCATCTCATGAATCCTACTCTATACAATCCACCCTCAAACCAGTCTTGTCATGGTAACCCAACTGGATGTAAACACACAATGTTCTCATACGCCCAGTAGTGTAACAAGAATGAGCAACACATACCAAACCTCCTCAACTTATCATAGGTCCATAGCTCCCTATACAACTAAACTAGAAAATACAGTGCCTAAGAAAAGAGTATCCACTCCTCGATCATGTCCTGTAGCACCCCCATTAGTGATCACAGAAATATCCCACCCTCAGAATCTGAGAGAGTAAAAAAACCTATTGCTACCATCATCAAAATAGATAGCTAGGTCTCCTATGGATCTGCCGCATACATATCCCCATAACTCAGATTCACACTGTGATAACTTAACATGCCCATCACCACACCAAATATCGTCACTATCAAGTCCATTGACACCTCAGTCAAAATTAAATACATTGGCTCCCCCATAATAGGAATCCTCAAGATCCTGTACACATCCTCCAATGTGACGGTCATCTCACCATTCAGTAAATGAAAGGTATTGTTTACAGAGTCCCATCTGTTGATGAGAGTGACAATCAAGCTCGGATCTCAACCTTTACACCTATAGTACCTAATCAAACTAAGTCCTACATCCACTATGTGCTCTCACTCCTCATTTTTCATGCTAGGTTGCATCTATACCAAGAGTGGTGGTACTTTGTCTCTCATAGTTAGCCGATCTCTTACCTGCATCATCCAAAATAACATTGTCAAGTCATGACCCTCTCAAATTACCTATTCCTTAAAACCTCATCAGACCTCATACTTAGCCATTTTTTACCAAATCATACCTAAAACCATCCATCATACCTACCCATCACCTAGTTTTCATACCTACCCTTTACATAGTTCACCTAAAAACCCTATTTTCTCCATTCTGAAACTTACCCAATATCCTATATCATTTCACCTACATACGTATCACACATCAGTAACATAGTGCCTTACCATCTTCCACCTACATGAGTCTTCACCTATCCTTTCCTCGCTTATTTAAATTTCCCATACAGCCCTTATTTTACGAAGTCACTTTTTTACAGTGACCAACATCGGTCACCTTGACTATAATCAATCATCTTGACCAGTGCTAGTCACCCTAGCATTGACCGATGTTGTCTAAAACTAACTAACATCATCTAACTAATGACTGACATCAGTCATTGTTTTAGTGATAAAACTGAAATCCCCATCCCCTATTGTTAAAAATTAACAAAAATATCCCAAAAACTTACACCAACCCACCAAAACCTATCCTAACTTCATTCCCAAACCTACTTTAGCTACATATTCCCCTTCCCACTCCCTATTTCACTCATTTTCAACCATATTTTTAAAACCAAAACTCCCCCCAAATACATTCATGTAAACCAAAATTTTAAAATAAATAAGAGGTTTAGGAATGACTCCTACCTCTACTTAGTGTTGTCTCCACAGTGGCACCTCTAGTCTTTGTGCTGGTGGTCCTTCTGCTCCCTCTCCCACCTCTGTCATGCCCAAATCCACTCCTCACCTCACAACTAATCAAATCGCTCCAATCAATATTATGGACTGACCTACTGAATTCTAATCACATGGTAGTCACTCACCAACTCAACTAGAGACCTTGTACCATCACTTTCCCACTTTCCACTTCTTCTCTGTTATTTTCCACAAATGGAAACATAACAAATGAATCTGTAAACCACAAATTTTACCTTTTTTATCTCCAAATTGACATGACTGACATCGGTTAGGTCATTTCCTAGCCAATCGACGTCGATTAATCTCTACCCGGCATTGGTCACCCGACATAACCATTTGACCCACAATATGCCCACTTTGCCTCCAATTAATGTTTCTTAAACAATGTTTACCCTTACCAACACCCATTAAAAATCACCCACAAGCCTATATTACATGTACATTTCCTTAATTGTGTTTAGAGACATGTTATTTACATATACATCGACCTTCCTTATGCCTTGACCTGCATACCTTGACCTGAATCATATTTTGTGACCTTCTAATTTGTTTTCTCGCTATAACTTACGATGCTACTACCCATGTTGTTCAACCTAATGACCTTACCTTACCTGATTTTGTGATGTTTATCCCAACCTAACCTTTTCTTTTCTAGAAAAAAACCCAATACATGTTCCTACACCTTACCTAGTTGTGATTCAGGACCATATCCTATACCTTGGATACCTTAACCAATTCAACCTCATTTGGATAAACTTGTCAACCTTTGATGACATAGATTTTATACGCTCTTCAACTTGGTACCTTATCACAATCTATATGTGTGTGTGCATTTGATTTCTATTACCTATTACTCAAACCAACCATTACCCTTACCTATAACCCATCCACCCTTGTTTTTATTAACAACATATTTATCAATCCATTCACCAACTTCGTTTCCTACCTCATAAGTTCCTAGTTTGAGGGAGATCACTTTCATCCATACTTGGGACAACCTAATATCTACTCATACCTAGGACGCTGACTTGTTGTTTTTGTCAGCATCACTTACTAATGCAAGCTATGCAAAAAAAGGGAAAATGTAGAAACCAAATTTGGGTCACATTCCCTTAACCCTCATCAATTAAATAAATTCATACTATACCCACTCATGTCCCTAGTGCACACATGTTAATTAATTTCATTGTAATAATCAAATTAATAAATTACCTCACCCATCCACGTCACCTATAGACAATTCACCTATCCACCTCACTCAAAGACCCATTCACAGTCTATTAATTAATTAGGACTAATTCTATACCAGTCCTAACCAACTAAGACTAAGTCTAAACCTAGCGTTAACTCCTACTACCTCTCCTAGATGAAATCATACTTATCTCGGTGGAATCTATCACTTGAGACCTAGATTAAGGATATTAATCACGCAAAATATATCAAAGATTTGGCTATGTTTAGCAAACCTAGACTTATCTACTGTAACTGACATCAGTTATACCTCAACCAACATCAGTCACCTAACTGCCATTGGTTACATTATATACAATAATGCAGCCTTTTACAAAGATTGGTAATTTATTTATTGGAGCTTTATTTCATTCAAGTGCAAATCTTTAAGCCCTCTTGTATCCAAATGAAAAACCCCTCTCCCCACATGTATATTAATTTAATTACCTACAATTAAATTAATTCCCACTCTCACAATATTCATTATTTAATTACCTTAATTAAACTAATTTCCACCTCACCTAGACACCTCACCCCACCACATCACCTAGACACCTCATCATAAACCTATTCTTAGCATGTTTCCTTTTTACTAGGACTCAATATCCACTTTCCATAGCTAACTAAGACATAATCCTACCAAACTTAATTAACTAAGACTTAGTTCAACCATAGAATCACATGCCTATTCTTCCTCTAACCACATTCCCAATTATCTAAGTGAAACATTCCATTTTGATTTAGAATAATGGAAATAGCTAGCCAAAAAGATTGCCAAGACTTGTCAATTTTTAGTAAACCTAGGATTTCCCACCTTAACCGATGTCAGTCAACCCAAAACCAACGTCGGTCACCCTAAACCATTGTCGGTTACCATATATTAATTTTGGTAACCTTGTTTGATAGGTTGGAAGAATTATATGAGTTTTGGATAAGAGAGATCTACATGCAAGCACATGCTAGAGCACTCCTGCACATCTAGACATCCTGAACCAACATCAAGCACTGATCTGAAGGGAAAGAATTCATGGTAATGTTCTAGGAAGCACGGTCATGACATTGACCATCAGTTCCATGGATCAACCATCACCTCCATCCAACCACTAGGTCTGCAAGTACAAGTAAGTACATTTAGATCTGCACCTTCTCATGTTTATTTAGATTAGCTTCTTCATCTCTGTTTAGGATTTCTAGTCTCCCTTGCATCCCATCATCTCTCACCCTCTTGTCAATCCCTCCACCTAATCACCTATAACCTCTCAACCCTCCATACCTACCTCCAGACATCTTTGAGTATTCCCAGCACTGTCATCAACCTCACCATTCTCTGGGAAATCCCAGAGAATCATCTAAACCCAACTTCACTAAGTTTCTATCAACCTGACCCTACTGACGCTGGTTATACTAAACCATCATTGTATCTTCAACTGACATCAGTTATACCAGACCGACGTCGATCTCTATGTCTAGTAAACCTACCATTAACAACATCCTCATACCTTCCACCCAAACAACCTAAATCACCTAAATCTTGACTCAAACCTATCCCAACCACCTTATCTACCTATCTGACTTCCAGATCTGATCATAACCTAGCTTGTTAGATTAGATTTTCTTATTGTACTTGAATGAGACACCTAAATCATATCAACTATAGTAGGACATTGTTGGTTTACATTATTTCTTACATTAAGTTGTTTTAAATAGTGGATTGACAACCATCTAGGAAGTATCACACTTCCCGGATCTAGCATACACTAGGCAGTCCACTGACATATATTGTTTAATATTCCTCTTGTGGTCTTGTTTTGTATTCACAGGTAGTTCCTCCTAGAAAAAAGGAAGTTCTCGTAATCAGCATTGGATTGGGAAATCAGAACGCGTGCACTCTACCTTCCACCTTCATTCACAAGTATTCCTCCTCACCCTTACCTTATCTTTTTTTCTCTTACATACGCACACTATTTGGTGAAAAAAAATTGCATTCCCAGTGGGACCCTCTCTTGGGTTCATTTCATTTTCTTTATATAGGGAAACTTTTTGTGTGCTTCTTTCCTTTTTAAAAATACACATTTAATCTTCTCCCTGGTAATATTATTTTCTTCTAATTGTCTAAACCGATATTTTTCATTTGGTGCTTAAAAAGAACCAATTCTTCCTTCTTGTATTTGCATAGTAGTGAAAGAGCACATTCTTGACCTATTCATCATTTGCTTCATCAAATATAATTATCAATTTGGGTTATAAAATTTGTTGCATTTCATCCTTGTATGCTGCATTATTAGCTCACATTTAAAAATGAGGGAAACCTATATGTTGGAAGTCATGCCCAGCTAATGGTTGACACAATTGAACCATAGAAAGCACATTTATCTCTTCTCTCTCTTTTCCAAACTGTAAAAATTTAAATTTACACATCTTCTTAAACAAAATCCTCACCTGAAAGAATCTATCAAAAATCACATGATCAGAGGATTGATAGTGGGCACCTAGCTGGTTTCTCTATCCAGTCATTATGTCAAAGAAAGGAACACCCCTGCCATAACATAACCTGAAACCTCACCTTTAGATTTCCTTCTTTGTAGGATGCCTTCCCAACAAAATCTCTATTCTAAATTCACAAGTCAATCTTAATAGCATAAGCTAAAACAAACATAAATTCACTTTTAGGATTATGTGTTTTCTTAGCTTTGTTCTTGACTTGTGTTTTGAGGTGTGAGTTACGATTCATTTTTCTTCTTCCTTTCGCACTCCCCATCATAAGTTGGAGTATTCTGGTTATTTCTAGGTGTGTCAGGACCTCATCTTATCCTTCTCATATTTTTGGGTTGGTCCTTCATCTAGTTTAATTCACAAAAATCCATTTTTTCTTCATTTCTTCTAATTTCACAGTAACCGATGTCGGTCTAGCCGCTGTCGTCATTTTCCATCTGACCATCATCAGTTTACCTAACTAGTGTGTGCTTCTAGCTATTTTTGTTATTTTACCTAAAACAACCTTCATCACCTATTCTTTTCTATTTTTGGTCCCCATGACACCATTGTATCCCCCAACATTCTGATATCCTTGACAGATACAGTTTCCCCAGTTCATATTCATCAATTTTGTTTCATTTGTTGAAACTGGTACTTTCCACAGTGACCAGTATCAGTTATCATAACCATCATCAGTTCCTCTGTAACTGTCATAGGTCATACTGACCATTGTCATTTCTGTGTTTGATTTTTAATCAAAACATTGACCATATTTACCCCCAATCTTTATCCTTCTCTACTTCAATTATTTTCTGTGTCATTTACATTATACAGTCTTACCATTTCAACAATAATTCACATGGCGTTGACTCACAGCCAAACTAAAGCCTTCGTATTTCACACCATCCATCAACCACTCTAACCTAGTCCATCGCCGCCATCCATCCTGTCACCTATGGATCCAACTCAGCTTATCCCCATTACTACCAGAAGTAAGGAGTTCACAAGACTCCTTGATCAGAATCCTGTGGCCCTTCAATACTATCTCACTCACTCATCTACCTAGGACTCCTCAGGACAGTTAATATACGGCATGCCTGTATCTATCCCTCCTTCCCTCACACCCACTTTCACGTCAACTACCACTAGCTTAGAGCTGCCCTCATCTGTATTACCCCCTATGGTTTCTCAGTTAGGATCCACCTCTTCCATAACTACTGCCCCAATGACATCTATTGCACCCGTGGTGTCAATTGTTCCTTCACCAACTTATTTGAGCATAGCCCCATCTGCCCCCTTTTCCTCATATGTACCAGTTGTGTCACAACTACCTCCAGTGTCGGCAACCCACACCCCTTTCCAAAATTTGGTTCTTTCTATCCCTCAGTCTCTACCACCCATTACCACAAGAGTCATTACGACCACCCCACCTATTTACACACATCACTAGTAGCCCCCAATCTTGTCTATCACTTATTCGGGGTACATTCCACCTATATCTATCCCCCCTTCATAGTTTTCATACTTGGCACCCTCATGTACTGGGATTTCATCCACATCATACACCCATCATCAACCTCCCTTTACTACAAGAGGCACCCATTCCTCACAACCCACCAATGACCTCATTAGGATGATGATGGAAAATATGTAGACATTAGAAGCGTCAGTTTCTGGCTCTCATAACTCCTTGACCTATGATGAAATCTGTAATGAGCCTATTCATCCATCCATTCCTATTCACATGTATCTTATGCATTGGGAAATGCCCAAGTTCAACCATTTCAACAATAAAGAGGACCCGCAACAGCACTTTTGGTCATTCAAGCATGGGTGCTACCTAATTTCCCATGACAATGCTTTGCTCTTGTGAACATTTCCCATGTCCCTAACAGGACCCACCTTAGATTGGTACAACAGTTTACCTAGACATTCCATCTACTCCTTCAACCAAGTGGCCCAAGCATTCTTGGACCACTTCTCGATCAATGTAGTCAAAAAATTCACCATGACCAACCTATATTCGACACAACAATATGAAGATGAATCTATCGTACATTTTGTTGCTCGCTAGCAGAGTCTTATCAACTAGTTAACATGTTCCAGTTACCTCAAACTGAACTTATTGAGTTGTTCACTAGATCTTGTGCTAGACACATCTCACCAACTCTACAGGTACAAACCTTCCAAACCTTTGATGAAGTGTTCACCATGGCATAAAGCTAGAAATTTGTGCCATTGAAGAAAATAAAATCCAATTACGTAACAAGAACTCCCCGTTCAAACCAAATGATTCTTCTTCATCTTCAAAACCCCAAAATAATTATTCAAAAGCTAAAGGATCTGCCAACGTGGTAGTCCTCAAGGTGGGTCTATCTCATCCCTCTAATCAAGCCCAACCTTCTTCCAATATTTCCCCTTTCCATGCCTTTCAGTTCCAATGGAAGCAGTGAAAGTACACTTCAATTAGAAAGCCCTATTATTACGTCTTGGAAAAGCTTCTTAAAGCTTGATCCATTACACTTCCTCGCATAAAACCTCATACTGGTTTCAATCCTACTCATCCTATGCCTACATGGTATAAGGAACATGACTACTATAATTATCATTGTGTCAAATGCCATAGCAACGGTAACAACATCACTTTTAAGAACATTTTCTAAGAAATGATAGATAATGGAGACCTCATCATGGACAACCTAAATGCACTGACAAATCAAAATTTTCACATCTTTAAAAATCCATTCCCTAACCACAAACCTTCAGCTAATCAAAATAGTGAAGATTCCTCCAGCAACATAAATGTTTGTGAGGTGCACACAAGTTTTTATATCATACTGGCCATTCCTCAAATTCCACCCATTTCATCTATTGAAGAAATTCTGGCACGAGCTCCTCTACCCATAGAGGAGAATACCTCTTCTACTCCTTCACCCACAAAGGATTCCCCTTCATCTCCCCCTACTCTCACAGAGGAACCTATGCTTTCTTTTGATGCCATTTCACCATCTACCTTACAACCTACCAAACAATCAACACTGTTAATTCTCCCATCCACAGGAGAATCATCATCGCCTTCTCCTCCACCAAGGGAGAAGTCTACCTCACCCCACCTACCATCTCTCCTACCCATGGGAGATTCTTTAGACATATCACTACCTATTGGGGGCAATTCTCCCTCAGCATCCTAGGACCCCATTGATATGATCTCAGATCTTTTTCCCATAGAGTCCGAGGCTAGCCAATTCCCTGTCTCACAGACCTATTTTACATGGGTTACCACCAAACCAACTCCATATTCTCCTTCAGCAGTCCCATTTTCATGGTTGGCCGATTGCTTGGATTACATTGATAATTCCATGCTCTGGGGATGTCTTCAGCTCCCCTTTTCAACTCAAATGTAAATTTTTCCTGAAGATACTTCCACAATCTACCCAAAGGTATTTCCAACAACGAGATCGACATTGACCATTCTTGTTAAAATGACTTCTTCTTCATCATCCCTACCTACATCCAAACCTTTGCACACAACTAAAACCATTCCAAAACCTAAAAACCTACCCACACCTATATATTTTCCCATATCTAGGCCCTTCACTACCTTGGGTGTCATGTCGACATCAAGCCTTACTCACCCACCTATCAAATTGGACTTAGCCACACCTTCCCAAATCCGCACCAACATTATTCCTCCACCTAAAAGGAAGACCCAACCTTCTAGGCCACATACACTGGTATCACCTACCACACCTTTGTCACCTTCACCCCTTCTGTCCATCCTAGGGCCCCATCCATCAACCCTGACTAAACAGTCTCCTACCCAAGGCCAATCAAAAGCTAAGCAACCTATTGCTTCATCATGATCCTTAGTTACACCTCATTTACCTACACAACAAACACCCTCACCCTCACCCATGTATTTCCTACCACCTATACCTCCACCAGTTACTATAACTCCAACCTTTCCTATACGACTTCAACCCATACCATTCCCCCAACCTCTACTAACCATTTCCACCCCAACTCTATTTCCCCCATGGGTAACTTGTCCTCTTCCACCATTTTCATTTCCTTCTACATCTCGTATTCATGTATCACCTTTACCCAAGAAGGTGCAACCCAAAGATAAGAACCCACTACCTGCTAATAAGGTAGTTAAACCATGAAAAACCTTCCATTGCTAGCTCTTCTACCACACCTTTACCCAAGCAGATGCCATCAAAACCTAAGACAATACCACTTACCAAACCAATGGGCCAACCCATTCCCCCTCCTATAAATCATCTTCTCTCATGAACATCCACACCTTTACCCAAACCCACACTCACCTCCCATTGTGATCCATTAGTAGGATCCTACGCCAACATCCTTACTAATCTCTTAGATACTTCTATGATCACATTACCACCTCTTCAACCTTACGATCCTCTTAAACCCAAACCAAAAGGGTTTGATGAAACCAATATTTGTGCCTATCATCGTATGTTAGGACATGATGTAGAAAATTATAAGGCTCTAAAAACCGTTCTTCTCCAACTTTGTCCTCCTGAAATTTTTTTTTAACAATGATGACCTTCTTGATGAGGACCATATTCCACCTTCACCTGTCACCATAGATCATTGTCCCTTTCTTATTCAATGACCTGCATCTCCACCCCCACAACCCTTTTTTTCACCTCAAAAATTTGAGATCAACACGGTCCGTATCAGAGAGTTTTCCAAATCACCACCTAAATTCCAGTGTGCCTAGCTCACTTCACAAGAATTTCCCCCTTGGTGGGGTTTTTCCCATCATGTCGTTACACTACTCATCCTACACCTTCTCCATTTACCGCCTCCCCTCATATTAACACGGTTCAAGTTATCACTCGTGCCTAGAAAGACAAAGGAAAAGAAAAAACAACTAGCCCATCAACCAACCTCATGCCAAATATACCATCTATACCCATGCCCAAAATCACCATTCAAGGACCTACATACCCTATCTCTCATGGGGTCACCCATCGTACAATGATAAATCAATTACATCAATCCCCTCTAAATATTTCTTTGCATAATCTCATCCAAACTTATGAATCTCATATACAAGCTCTTATGGAGGTTTTGCAATCCATTGAATTTTTACCCAATGACCCCACACTAGTGGCCTCCATTATCACCCTTCATCATGTGGATTTACTTACCAAATCATCCCCTTCTTCTACCCCCATGCCTACTAATCAAGTCACCACCCTCAGTTTCTCTGATGAGGAGATTGTAGCTCTCAATTCAGATGATCCTGATCTTTCCCTTTTCATTTCCATCTATATCAATAACATATGCATACGGCACATCATTATCAATGGTGGTGCTAGAATTAACATTATCTTCTCCCATGCATACAATCAAATGTGCATCCCTTCCAGTTGTATGCATAATAACCTAGTTATGTTACACTCCTTCAATGATTCCATCACCTCCACCCTTGGCACCATTATTCTTCACATTCACGTAGGCCCTCGCACTATCCCAAAATTATTCTATGTCTTAGAGGGAGAGTTCTAGTATAACCTATTTCTCGAAAGACCTTGGATT
Organism: Taxus chinensis; assembly: GCA_019776745.2. NCBI lineage: Eukaryota > Viridiplantae > Streptophyta > Pinopsida > Cupressales > Taxaceae > Taxus > Taxus chinensis. Next base: position 507,283,675 of record CM034152.1, on the reverse strand, counting down.
TGCATCATGGGTTGTGTCCCTTCAACTTTACACCATTGTGTAAAATTTGAACATGAAGGGCATAAATATACCATCCCCATTGACCTGTCCCCATTAAAAACTTATAACATGTTGTACCAACATAACGATGTACTTGTACTAGTCAAGACATCTGCCACTACCCCCACTTCTCCTTCACCCATGATCCCATCCACCAATGATGCCGCCACCTCTCCCACACCTAACTCTTCTATTCCTACTATGTTGCAACCTCTACAGCTGACCCATCTACTTCCCAACCAACTGATACCCCTCTTTCCCAATATAGTGATTCGTCTATCCCCGCTACCCATATATCTACTACTGATCCCTTAGAAGGTGTTTTTCAACATCTCACTCTGAGGGAGTATCACCTCTACAATATTAACACATTCCTCACTCCACAAGTGTATGGAAACCTATGCCATAATCTTTGTTATGACTACTGTATAGGAGAATTTTTCCCTTATGGTTCTCCCCACCTTCATAAAAATATAGCGTATGGGGGACTTGATACTACCACCTATTCACCCAAACCTCCATCCCAAACACAACCATTTTCATCTGACCTCCAATCTCTTACTAACTACCTATTCACCCACACTTTCCTTCACCACTATGCTTGGGAAGGCTTTGTCTTTAGTTTTTATGAACAAGGTCATCATACTTTCATCCCACGTATCACTCACAAACACAATAACCATAGTGGCATTGGATTTACCACACCACCTTCCAAGAAGGCCCACATCGAACTCGTTGAGGATGACAAACCTTCTCCACCCCATTCACCAATGTCACAAATGGAGTCCATAGATCCTAAATCTATTCCTCCTAGATTTTTTTTCATAAACACAATTTCCATAAGACCTCTGAATTATCAACGTGATGGAGAGGATCCCTCTTTTCTTCCCTTCCTATATCCTAACATGATCGATGATGATACACCTTTTATCAACGTCGTTTAATGTCAGAACAATGAGTCTATACTCACCTACCTTGGTGCAGAAGATTCTTATATTCAACAGTCATTATCTTCTGAGACGCAAACCATGTTGAATGAATCAAATATCGAAATCAACATCAACACTCAGGATGACCCGTACATTCTAAAGATAGGTCAATCTTTAGATGCTGCTAAACATGAAGCTTTTACTTCTTTCCTCTGATCAAGCAATGCTTTTCCTTGGTCCTATGCTAATATGCCCAGTATTGACCCCAACATTATGGTCCGCAATATTGTAACCATTCTTGATGCCAAACCCATTTAAAAAGCTATGGAAAATGCATCCTTGTATTTATCTTCTTATCAAAGAAGAAATCCAACACCTTCTCTCAGTTTCCTTCATCCTACCCATTGACTACCCCCTATAGATTTCTAACATCGTTCCTATCACAAAAGTGACAGGGGGACTTCACATTTGCATGGATTTTTGTGACCTCAACCTAGGTTTCCCTAAAGAGGACTTTCCTCTACCAGCCATTGACCAACTAGTTGATCTCACTGCCAGCCATGAGATGTCTATCACTCATAGATGGTTTCTTAGGTTATAATAAAATATTACTCACTCCAAAAGATCAACATAAAACTTCTTTCATCACTCCTTGGGGAACCTTCTGCTATCGATTCGTGCCTTTAGGCCTTAAAAATGTTGGTGTTACATATCAACGAGCCATGACTTATATCTTTTGTGACATCATGCATCGCATATTGGAAGTTTACGTGGATGACCTTCTTATCAAATCCAAACATCAGGAAAAATACCTGATAGTCCTAAAGGTCATCTTTGAGCACCTCATCAAGTATTGTGTTTTCCTTCAACCTAAGAAGTGTGTCCTCGCAGTGCTTTTAGGAAAACTCCTTGTTTTCATCATTTCTTTATGTGGCATAGAATTTGATCCTGATAAAGTAAAGGCTAATATATAAATGCCTCCACCTACTACTCTCCGTCAACTTTGAAGTTTACAAGGTAAGTTGCAATCAATCCTTCGGTTCATTTCACAACTTTCTAACCACTGTCAGCCATTTCATCATCTCCTCAAAAATGACGTCTCATTCAAATGGGATGATGAATGCCACATTGATTCCTTAAAACAATACCTTCTTTAACCACCGGTGCTTGTTCCCCCTAAAGATGACCAACCCTTTTACCTACACATTTCTGCTACTCACCATTCCCTAGGTGCCATGCTCTCTCATCACGACAAGAAGCAAAGATAAAAGGTGGTTTATTACATAAGTTGTACTATTTTGGATTACAAAACTAGGTATACCCACGCTGAAAAACTTTTCTTATCCTTATTCTTTATTGCCACTAAACTTCATCATTACCTACTCAACCACAAAATATTTGTCTTCACTAACACTAATCCACTACATTACATGTATGCCAAAACCTACCAACATTAATGTGTTACACGCTAGCTCATGCTTCTTACAAACCTTGACCTCAAATTCATCCATCAAAATTCTGTCAAAGGCCAAACTATCATTGACCAACTAGCAGACACACCTCTTTCTGGAGATCAACCCTCTAACTTAGATTTCCCAAATGAATCCATTACTACCCTCTCTTTGGATGATACCACTTACCAGATCACATTATTCTTTTATGGTTCCAAATTTCAGTGTGGAGGAAGTGTAGGTGTTATCCTCATTCCCCTTGATGGTGAAGCTATGCCTTTATCTTTCAAACTAGATTTTGATTACACTAACAACATCGTCGAATATGAAGCACTCATATTAGGCCTTCAAACTGCCATCTCCTTAAATGTTAAATGAATTAATATCTTTGGTGATTCCCAATTGGTTGTAAACTAAGTCAATGGTATATATCAGTGTCATAACAAAATACTGCAAAGGTACAAATGTCACGTCAACATACTTTTGACTACCTCTGACCATTATGAACTTCAAACCACCCCATGTTCTAAAAATAGATTTGTGGATACCATGGCCTACAAATACCCACTTTACTTGCTGACTCCAAAATATTTGTCACAATACAAAGGTTGCAACCACCCTCTTATTTATCACATGAGGTCAACTCCATAAGAAGCATTGCACCTGACCCACGTGACCTTTGGTATAAACAGTTTGTAGACTACCTTTCACTTTTCATTTTTCCTCTTGATCTCACTCATAATGGACAACGCACCTTTCTTAAAGGTGTATCTTGCTTTTTCATCATGGGTGGTCTTATTTATAAACGTGGCTTTGATTATATTCTCTTACGATGCCTTACCATTTCTTAAATTCCTTACACAATCAAGGAAGTTCACAACAGAATTTTTGGAGGTCACTTTAGTGGTTTCACTATCGCTAAACACATTCTTCACCTAGGCTATTATTGGCCAATCCTAAACCATGACTATTGTGACTATATCAAATATTGTCTAAAATGTCAGTAGCATACCAATCTTCATCACACACCTACTCATGCCTTATAGGTCGTACAATACCTTTGGCCTTTCTCTAAATGGGGTTTGAATCTTGTCAAAGAGATCAATCCTCATTATACACAACACCATCAATGGATTATAAATACTACTGAATACTACAATAAATGGGTAGAATCCATTCCCCTCATTTCTACAAAAGCTGAGAAAATATGTGAATTTATCAACCATCACATCATTTGTCGCTTTGGTGTCCCTCACCACCTCATCACTGATAATGGAATATAATTCAAAAAAATCCCCTACGAAAACTTTACAATGCTTTTGGCATTCAACTCAGTTTCTCATCACCTTATTACCCACAAACAAATGGCCAAGAAAAATCAACCAATAAAACCTTGAACAAAATTATTATGAAATTATTTGACGATACTGGGAAGGATTGGCATATGCACATTCCTTTCACCTTGTGGGCTTACCACACTAGTATTCACACTTCAACTTCTACCACACCTTTCTCTCTGGTCTACATTACCAAGGTTATCTTGCCTCTTGAAGTTCATATTCCATCACTCTGCATCTCACTCCAAGACATGCTCAACAATGATGATTTCCGTTAAGACCATTTGGTACAACTCAAGTTATTAAATGAATGCCATCTCAATGCTCTTGATCATCTCCAAATATACCAAAAATTTATCCATCGTGCCTATGAAAAACGTGTCCATGAATGAACCTTCTAGGTTGGTGACCTCGTTCTGAAGGAAAATCAACATGTAACCAAAGAAGAGAAAAGTAAGCGGGGAAAATTTTCTCCTAATTGTCTTGGACCCTATATCGTTACTCATGCCTATGGATCAGGTTCTTATCATTTGTCTTCACTTAAAGGTAAACCAAAACTTGATCCCCTCAATGCATTACATCTTAGACCATTTTATTGTTGAAATCCATTCACATATAACCTTCTATCTATTTACCACTCATTCCTTAAGCACCATTCACCTTCCATGTTACTTTTTTTGTGGATCAACGACTAAACAAGAATCATGTGGTTACCCATCTCCTTTCATCCTTATCTTCAATATGAGTATCACAGCTCTACTCATGGTATGATTCTCATGTATAATTTTCATCTTGTTTTAAAGATGGAATCCCATGGTCATTCATCACTTGAAACCATCTCTTTCATAGTTAACCTTTGTGTGTTATGGTTTTGTCTTCTAAGAAAAAACCTAATGTTCCTCTATAGTCTTATACATGACTTAAACATCTAAAATCAAAATGGGATTCAACTCCTTGAGTCAATCTTACAGCAAAAATATGACTCCCTCAAAAGGGACATCTCTTCTCTTTATCTTATTGCTATAAATATATTTCTCCCTTGAAGGAAAACTATATCAAGTCATTGCAAAACTCAAATGAGATATACATAAGCTTCCCACATTAATCAACTTCATGAAGACCTCAAGGAGATCATATACACATCCCATATAGACTTCCTGCATCGATCAGTCTATCAAAAAAATAACAAAAGAATAAAATGATAACTTTTTTTCATGGACTTGCCTATTTTTTATCATGGGTTTCTGGCTAGGTAAACATGTTGTTATACACCAAGCTATGTTAAACGACCCATTTTCACCTCATTTTATTTTTACCCTAATTTTCTATCTTCTCAAGGGACTTTTTGTAACTATGAAATTTTGTGATCATGTGACTTTCTTCACCCTTAGAATAGTCCATTATACAATGCCTTTAGGGTCTTACGTTCAGAAGCCTATCTTGGGCATGGTAGAATCATTCGGGTTCTTATCAATTAAGCAGATCCTTTACCACCTCTTACCAATAACCTTCTTCATTACCTATTGATTACCCTATATAGGACCAGACCATCGACACCTACAATTTAAAATCTTTCTGTTGTCACCTAAGACTCAACCATGCTTATGGACTAGACTCAACCATGCCTATGATCTCATACTCAACCATGCCTCTAACCTAGACTCAACCATGCCTATCACCTAAAACTCAACCATTCCTATGACCTAAAACTCAACCATGACTATCACCTAAAACTCTACCATGCCTATGACCTAGACTCAGTAATGCCTAAAACCTACCAACCCATCCCTCTAATTTTTCATATTCTTCCCTAGCTTATGGTAGAACTACATTGGCCTGAGGCTCCTTTTTGCCGGGGCTATGTAGGCAGCACTCCTAAGGCATGGGGCCCTTGGAGGTTAGCTCGACCACTCTTTACCCTAACCTATTTTCCCCCATTTTCCTATTCATATTCTATCTTAGTTTCCATTTTGTAAAACACTTGCAAATTTATACAAACACACATATCTACCATGCTACCACATCATAAAAACATCCAATCATTCATTAAACATTTATATAATATCAAATATTTTGCAAATTTACACCATAACATACATATAACTCATCATTTATTTCTCACATTACCAATAAATTGGAAATTAATTCAAAATTAAACCGACCTAACTCCACCATGCCTATACCTGAGTCCATCATGCCTATGACCTAACTCCATCATGCCTACATGACCTTGAATAAACCATGCCTAATTTACCTAGCTTCCATCACATTAAAAAATAACAATGGAAATTATAATTACCAACATAACTACAACATCGTACCATAAATATCACCATCTCTATATAAATCATCAAAATCTGTGTGTCCATACATATGTGCACAGATGTAAAATCAATACAAGTGTCTCTCATATACAATCTCAACATCTTCAGAACATAGGCCGGTATAATAATCACAAGACTCAAAAAATATCATGTGCATCCTCGCTATCTTTGGCATGCAGGCCAGTATATATCAAAAATATACAAAAAACTATACCCTAAACATATATGGTGACTAATTTTCACCCCACCTGATGTCCATGTTAGTCTCATCAATCAACCCTTATAGCTATTTTCCCTTTCTAAGTTTCCTTTTACCTATAACCATTAGTTCTCAAACAGCTTTTATCATTACGGACACCTATTGAACCATACCTATAGGCCCAAACTACCCCTACATTTCCTTAGTTGCATCTTAGGATTTGTTATTTTACCTATACCTCGGCCTTACCCGTGCCATGACCTATTTGCTTGAACCTGTCCTACTTGGTGTGACCATTGACCTTATGTACTCACTATACCTTGTGATTTTGTTACCTATGTTGTTTTAGCCTAACAACCATACCTTTCCTATTGTTTTTCCATTTATCCTAACCAAACATTTAGTGTATCAAAACATACCTAAATGTTCCTGCACCTGACCTACGTTGTGATTCCAAACTATATCCTATACCTTAGATACTTGAATCACTTCACCCTTGTTTGGATAAGCCTATCGACCTTGGATGACGTAGAGTTTATAAGCTCTTCAACTTGGTACTATGTTGCAATATATACTTGTGCGTTCATTTGATTGTCATTACCCAGTATCCAATTTAACCTTAGCCTATTAAATTTTACCTGACTTAACCATTACCCATACCCAATTTGACCCTAACCTATTACCTATTACCCAATTTGACCCCAACCTATTGCCTATTACCCGCGTTGACCACCACCCCTTCCTACAGTACTCATATCCTTCCCCACCTACCTTCACTTCCACCAACTACACATTTATCAAACCACCCACCGATTCCCTTTAACACCTCATCAATTCCTAGTTTGAGGGGGATCACCTTCACCCAAACATGGGGCAATAACTTCTTGTTTTTGTTAGTGTCACTTACTAATACAAGCTATGTAACAAAAATAGGCAAAATGTAGACACCAAATTTGGGTCACAATCCCCCTCTCCCTACATGTATATTAATTTAATTACCTATAATTAAATTAATTCCCACTCTCACAATATTCATTATTTAATTACCTTAATTAAATTAATTTCCACCTCACCTAGACACCTCACCCCACCACATCACCTAGACACCTCATCATAAACCTATTTTTAGCATGTTTCCTTTTTACTAGGACTCAATATCAACTTGCCATAACTAACTAAGACTTAATCCTACCTACCTTAATTAATTAAGACTTAGTTAAACCCTAGAATCACATGCCTATTCTTCCTCTAACCGCATTCCCTCTTATCTAAGCTCAACATTCCATTTTGATTTGAAATAATGGACAGAGATGGCCAAAAAGATTGCCAAGATCTGTCAATTTTTAATAAACCTAGGATTTCCCACCTTAACCGACACCGGTCACCTTAAACCATCATCATTTACAATATATCCATTTTGGTAAACTTTTTTGAGAGGTTGGAATAATTATACGAGTTTTGAAGAAGAGAGATATGCATGTAAGCATGCATCAGAGAACTCTTACACATCCAAATATCCTGAACTAGCATCAAGCACTGATCTAAAGGGAAATCATTCATGGTAATGTTCCAGGAATAACAGTCGTGGAATTGACCATCAGTTCCACAAATCAACTATCACCTCCATCTAACCACCAGGTCTGCAAGTACAAGTAAATACATCTAGATCTGCACCTTCTCATGTTTATTTAGATTAGCTTCTTCATCTTTGTTTGGGAGTTCTAGTCTCCCTTGCATCCCATCATCTCTCACCCTCATGCCAATCCCTCGACCTAATCACCTATAACCTATCAACCCTCTATACCCACCTCCAGACATCTCTGATTCTTCCCAGCACTTTCATCAACCTCACCATTCTCTATCTATTCTCTAGGAAATCCCAGAGAATCATCAAAACCCAACTTCACTAAGTTTCTATCAACCCGACCCTACCGATGCTAGTTAGCCTAAACCATCATCGGTTTATCCTCAACCGGAATCAATTATACCAGACTAACATCAGTCTCTATGTCTAGTAAACCTACCAATAACAACAGCCTCATACCTTAAACCCAAATAACCTAAATCACCTAAAGCTTGACCCTGACCTATCCTAACCACCTTATCTACATGTCTGAATTCTAGATCTAATCATAACCTAGCCTGTTAAATTAGATTTTCTTATTTTACTTGAATGAGACACCTAAATCATATCAACTACAATAGGACATTGTTGGTTTACATTATTTCTTACATTAATTTGTTTTAAATAGTGGATTGACAGTCATCTAGGAAGTATCACACTTCCCTGATCTAGCATACACTAGGAAGTACATTGACATATATTGTTTAATACTCCTCTTGTGGTCTTGTTTTATATTCGTAGGTAGTTCCTCCTATCAAAAAGGAAGTTCTCACAATCATCATTCGATTGGGAAATTAGAACGCACACACTCTACCTTCAACCTTCATTCACAAGTATTCCTCCTCACCCTTACCTTATCTATTTTGCTCTTGCGTACACACACTATTCGGTGAAACACCACTCTACCCTCACTCTTTGTGCAATCACAGAGTGCCTAAAACCCATTTTTTAATAATTTACTACTTATTTCCCATACTGACATCGGTTCCCTGACCAACATCGGTTTAGTCCCCATACCGGCATCGTTCACCAAATTGATATCGGTCTCTGTGTCATTTCACATTCTTAGACCAACAAGCTTCCTACTCACCCAAAATCAACCCAGAATTCAACCAATCAGCCCCAGACCCTTACAGGACCTTTGAGTGACCTGAAAAATCCCCAATTCTAATTAAATTTAGTGTTATTTTAATATATAGCATAAAATATAGTGTATCATTGGTATGAGAAACCTAACTCATTACATTGCAATAGGACCTATTAATTTCAGTTTCTTATTCACATTGAATTGTATTAAATAGAGCATTGACAGCCATTCAAGGAAGCATCGCACTTCCCAAATCTAGCCTTGCTAGGCAGTCCTATGAATCTTGTCATTTAATATTATTTGGTGGTATTTTTTTCTTATATGGGTCTTTCCTCCTAGCCAAAGAGAATATCTTCATGATCATCTTGGATCAAAAATTCAGTAACGTGTGCATTCGAACTTTGACCTACATATCATAGGTATTCCTCTTAACCTATTTTCTATTCTGTTTCAAATCAAATAAAAAATTAGGTGAAACAGGTTCGTATACCTTCCAAATGAATTGATCACTACTTTTACATACCTCTCAAAGAATTTCATCAAACCTTTCTGTTTTAGCCTTGACTCTAAAAACACAATGATGGATTTGTGCAATGTAAAACAACAGACAAATGAAATATTTGCAAAATTTTTACAATAATGAATATTAATCACAAGTCGGTTCCCATGTTTGATTCCTGAAAAACATATGGTTAGTATATTTGTACCAAACTTTAACAACGATTTTTCCTTTTACATGTAAATGCACTGCCTCAACAATTTTAAGGAAATTATTAAAAAGGGAACTTAAATAAAAAAAATGGCCCTCATTGCAAAAGGCTTGATCAATCCTCATTCCAAAGATAATGGGCACAATAATAACACTCACCATGAAAAAATTAAGTACGTAAATCATAATCATAATATTTTTAATGATGGTGTCATGGATAATCTAAAAGTGCACAACATACAAAATAATCAATCAAAGCAAACTAAGTCTAAACAAAATGTCACTATTCCAAGAAGATAAAATACTCCTTATGATTACAAAAAAAAACAATATATATCTTTGGGAGAATATATTTTGAGTGTGTTATACCAACTGGTAAGTTTTAATATGGTCACTCACCCTATCATGCAACCCTTTCCTAAAGGGGAACCTAAGCCATCTTTATATAAACCTAACACATATCATGATTTTCATCTCATTGATGGTCATCATGTTGGAATGTGATCCTATAGGTGTTTTCATTGATGAAAAAACTCATTAATAAAAAATAGGATGATGGATTATGGTCAGATGATGTTTTGTATGATGTTGACATGGTGGTTCAAATGTGTACATGATGATACATGGAGATTCAGTGAGGATTATTTGATCTTGCAAGCCCATTAAAGTGCATGGTGGTGTGAGATTCTTGGTTAATTTAGAAACATGTTGGCATAATTGATAGTAGGTTTTGATATTTCTTGGGAAATCACATTAGCTTCATGGTACAAATACAAGTGATTCACTATGTTTCAATTACTCATTTTGAGCAAGTATGGATGTTAGGAGGTATGAGGATGAGCTTCGTAGCTATATGAGATAATGAATTCATGCATTCAGGTGTATCATGGTGTACCATGTATTTTTGGGTCATTTTTAGAGCTTTCATGTTGATTTATTTTGTTTTTCTAGTTGACCCTAGGTTCTACAATGTAAAACCCTAAGGGGTAGCTATGAAAGTCTTAGTTCGTAGTGAATTTTAGGTATTTTTATGACATTATGATGATTGGATATGTTTTTTTATGGTACTTTTAGAAAAAAAATTATGATATTATGATGTGAATTTTACAAGATATGTCAGTTTTGGTGAAACAAGGTCAAGAACTAGTGCATTTCAGCTTGAAATGAAACTTTTGATGTTTTCCCCTAATTGTGTGCTTTGAATGGGACCCTTTGGCTTTCAGAGATATTTCTAAATTGAGTATTTAATGTTTCAAAAAAATAATTAAGTCATTTCATTGTCATATTTTTATGAACGAATGTTAAGAAGGCAAACATCTTTTTATGAGTCTGAAACCCTGGCCTAAAAGCAGTATGAAAGATTTGATTCCTAAGTGGTCATAATTTATTCATATTGCATGGATGATTATTTGAATTTATATATTACTCCTTAATATTTCTATAAATTTATGGTATAGGTCATGGCGATGAGTGGGTCTCACATAAACAAGTCAGTTTCTGAAGAAGAGTGTTTTGGGACAAGCTTGTCCAAAGGAATTGCAGACTAAATTAACATTGTGTAATATATGTGAGTTTTTATTTATTTCAAAATATTTTTAAGTACATGTTGATGTAATTTCATGGCAAAATGAGCTCCATTTAGGTTAATGGGTCAAAGGGTGGTTTTGAGGCCATAAAAAGTAGTGTTCAGTAAAATGGACATAATTATAGCTACATGAGGATTTTTAGGGTTATTCAAGTTGTTTTGGAAATAGGATTAATATATATTTCTATTGATATGATTATTTTCTAATTATGATGATTTTTGATAAGGTTTCCAAGTCATCTTTTGGATAAGAAGATTTTTTCCTATGCAAGACAACACTAGATTTGTTGAAAGTTTTGAGTTGCTTGAAGCATATGATGGATTAGGTGATACTTTATATACATTGTAATGTGAAAAGGTATTAATTTTGAATCAAATAAATATATTTATATTTATTGATTGTTCTGATAAAGTTGTTAACTAGTTGATCTTTGAAAACAAATTTTTGGGCAGGTTGATTTGGTGAATACAAAAGTGGATGAGGTTTGAGCAAGTGATTGTTATAAGGATTATAACTTGATTATAAGTGTTATAAATGCTCTTAAATTTCCATTTATTTTTCACATGACATAGTTTGGATGTTTTTAAGTGATATAGAGGCATAAATAAGTTTTCAAGGTCTTGAAGGGTGTAGGAAACAATTATTTTGACAAGTACAAAGACCATTGGGCCCTTTAAATGAAATAATTTTATTGTTTGAGATAAATTTATACCATTTATTATGTTTAAATTTTAATTTAAACATGTTTTATTATTTATGGGTCATGAATAAGTATGGTTTTTATGTTAGGGCATTTTTTTCTATGTCTATGGGGATTTGAGTTTTTTTGGAGCATGAAATGATGTTGTTGGATAGGCCAGCCTACTTGGGTCACTTGTGACTATTATTATTTGAATTTGGGATTTTTTATGATGCATGGGTTGAGCCAAAGTAGGTAAAATGTTTTTTTTTTAATTTGAAATGAAGAGGAGCTTATAAAGGCATTGTTTTAGATGCTTTTTAGAGCTAGTTGTGCAAGGGTGGTGTGTGTGCAAGAAGTGTGACCTAGGTGAAGTTTTTTTCAGTTATTTGAGCATGAATTGAGATAATATAATATTTTTTAAAGGGTAATTAATTTAATATAGAATGTATGCAAGATATTGAAGCTTGAGAAGTGAAGAAAGAACAAGATTGTGTAAGTTTGAAGACCTAGGATTTGAGAAAGGGTTTGGAAGAGTTTGGAGTTGAATATTTAGATCACTATAAGCTGTGGTATCAGAATATTTTCACTGGTAATACTTCATTAAAATGTTTTTTTATGTGTCATATTCATGCAAGTCTCTTGTTGTGTATAATATCAACAAGGGTTTGGGGGTTAGTGCCTCACTAAAGAGATATCTTGTAATGTGTAATATTCACTTGAATATTTTGTGTGTAATATCAGAAATGTTTTCAGTGGGTTTTCTTCCCATTGAGGGTTTCCCACTTACATCTTGTGTTATGGTGTTACTTATCTTGCTCATGGTTTATAGAATGAATGTTGTATGTTTTTTTTCACACATTAATGAATGGATAATTGATTAATGGTTTATGTGATTGATTTGAAATTGAAGTTGAATTTTTAAGGATGGATTCACCCCCCTCCCCCATCAATACATTTTTATTTTAACAATTGTTATGAGAGTAGGTCCTTTTATATAATTTTGACAACTTGAAAGGATACTGTGGTATAAAAGGGCAAGTGTTAAATTCATAGGAAAGGCACAAATGTTTGATGAAACAAACTAATAATTTTGGATTAAAATGATTATTACATACATTATGTGACAAGGATTTGATGTTTGGAATACTTTGGAAGATGGTTATACTCCTCATGTTACTCCTATTATCATTCAAGCAGACAAGAATGCATATGAACACAATTCTAAGGCATTTAATGTTATCATTTAGGGTCTTGGTGAATATGAATTGGGAAAGGTTATATAGTGTAAATATGTAAAAGAAGCATGGGATAAATTGCAAGTCCTATTTGAAGGTGATTCAAAGGTAATAATTTATAAACTTCAAACCTTTAGAAACCAGTTTGAATCTCTTAATATGAATGATGGAGAGTCCATTGTTTCCTATCTACTTGGAGTTGATAAAATTGTCAATAGCATGAAAGGGTTAGGAGAATATGTAAAATAAGAATTGGTTGTTTAAAAGGTTCTAAGGTCACTAACTCCAAAATTTTATTCCAAATTATCTATCATAAAAGAAGCAAAGGATTTGAATACTTTGAAAATGAATGATTTACATGGTACCTTGATTTCTTATGAGATGAGAATAGGTAATCCTGAATCAGAAAAGAGAGATATTTCCTTAAAATATGATATGAAGGATAATAAAAATAAGGCAAAGGATGATTGTGCTACTCTTGAAATAGAAGGTGAAGATCTCTTTGTTATGATGGCTAGTAGACTGAATTTTGGATCTAGTGAGTACAAAGGTAAGCTTCCTCATAAATGTTTCAAATGTGGTAAGATAGGACATTTTGTTGTTAATTTTTCTCATAAGCACAAGAAGGAAGATCATGATGAACATGAGTATGATAGTGATCATGACAACAAGCACAAAACGTATGTTAAGAGAAAGAAAATCCTTAAGGAGGTTGATTACAAAACGAAGGAAAAAAAGAGTTTTTATACAAAGGAAGATGATTGTTGGTCTGATGCTAGTAGAGGTGTTTCAGATTCTAAATCTAAATAAGATCATGATGATATACCAACTTAGGCATTGTTCATGACTAATGATGATATGAGCTATTTTGTTAAAGGTTCTTAACTTTCAGGAGACTTTATTTGTGGTTTGTGCATCTATTCTAATGAAGATGGTGAGAGTGTCAAAGATGATCTTGAAGGCATTCAAAAATAACTAAAACATGCTAAGAAAGAGAACAAGAAGCTGATACTTTGGGTCAAAGAGTATGAAAATCATATGCAAAAGATAGAATAAGTGTACAAGTTTTAATCAAGCAAGAAAAGTGATTCAATCATATTATTAGAAGATAAGATAAAGTATCTTGTCTCAAGTTTGAAGGATAAAGACAGTGTGTGCATAAAATTTTAAGAATATATAGAGTTTATAAGGGCTGAGTTGTTAGATGTTGGTAAGAAAACTTTTTAATTTCAAAGGTTTGAAAGGATCTTGATGATCTCTTGAGAAATCAAAAAGTTGTAGGTGATAGATCTGGTTTGGGATTCAAATCTGAATTCAAGAACAAAGAAATGAAGCAAGAGGACCTGGTCTCATGCAAGGAAATTGGTGAACAAAGCACCAAGGAATAAAATAAGAAGACTCTCATCAAGGACAATGTGAAAGCAAAGCCAATTAGGCAACCTAATGCCTCAAGTTATGAAAGAACTTTCAATGGATATTGTTATTCATGCAATTCATTTGGTCATAAGGAAAGAGAGTGTATAAGGTATTCTAGAGATACTCATTCATGGAGAGATAATAGGATTGAATTTTCTAAGAGTTTAGTGTACTACAGTTGCAATGAGAAAGGTCATGTTGCTAGATTTTTCTTGAATGATCCACCTAGATATGTTGATGGTTTCAAGTTGAAGAATTCAATGGTTTTCTATATTTGTAAGAAATTTGTTCATGTTACAAGGAATTGATATCAAGGCTATTCAAGTCAAAACATAAGCTTTCAAGGTCATAGAGTGCAAGGTAGTGGAGTTAAAAGGCCTATAATGTATAAAAATGATCACAAAAAAATATGGGAACCTAGAAGAGACCTTGGTGTCTCATCAAGATCTTGTGATTATGTAATGAAGGGTAAAACACAGAGTTCATATCTGAAGAGAGAAGGAGGAGAAGTTGTTCAAGTACCTAAGGGATCTTGGGACCTCTTCAAAACCTTCTTTTAGGTCATCATGGGTTTCATATGCCTCTATTGTGCTTCTTAGATGTATATTAGTGCAAATGAAGCATTCAATTGAGGGTGATCTGATTTGGTTAGTATTTGTGACTCCTTCATGCGTATAAGGTATGTCTCTCAATGTTCTCATGGTGTAAGTTGGTTTTTCTATTAGTATGAAATGGAAAACTCTTAGTATTATGGTCAGTGGATGTACATGTCTAAGTTATTATGGTCTGTGTTTGTATCATCATGGTGTTTGGTTGGTCTGATATGGTTGTGTATGTTCATGAGTCTCATTGACATGTCATAAGAAGCATGCAAGTGTTTTTCACTCATCAGTATGTTCTCATAGTATTTGATTCTATGCTTAGCAATATTGAAGGAGATTATGGTATGTGAGGAACTTAGTGACTGTATTGAGTATTTTTTAAGTATCATGAAGTATATATGTATTGAAGTAGAAATTATTTATTATTTCTATGATTCCTTAATGTCTGAAATGTTATGAATGTGTCTTAGAAAGTTTTGAATACTTTTAAGGGTTCTTGGAATTTTATTCTTCTTGGGTTATGTGTCTTGGTCATCATAAAGAGGTGTGGCCTTATCCATTGTGTTGAGAGTAATTATGTCATGTTTCATGAGCTCAAAGGGGTGTAAAAGGTTATTTAAAAGTCTTTGAAGTTGAAATTGTTTCACCAATTCTAGTGTTTCATTCAATCGATTTAAAAAGGATGATTTGTTTAGCGCTCTTTGAAGCAAATTTAAGGAGGTTTCAGGTATGATATTGATTATTCTTTCTCCTTAATCATTGTAAAAGGTGATCAGAGAGTTTGAAGAGTCAAATATAGTGTGTATGATCAATTTTGAGTTCAAAATAGCAAATTTGTACATTTTGGTTACTTCTTTGCCCTAGATTGTGTTTTCATAGTGTTTTTGAGCGATATAGATGGAAAGTAGGGTTTTAAGGTCCAAATGATGGATTATAGGGCTAAAAATTTGAACATATCATCTGTACATGGAGGGATATAGTATTTAAGAGGTTTTAATTCATATTTATGTCTAATTTTTTGGGAATTCTTGACATTGTAGTAGGATTGATAGTGTGGATGAAGAAACCCTAATTGCTAAAGAGAAAAGTGAAAACTGGGTCAGATGACTTCATGAGATTGGTCCAGGGATTAATATAGAGATAATATGGATAAATGGGTATCCTTTTATATCTTTATATCCTCATAAAGGTATGTGTATCAAAATCTAGATGTGTCTCTCACTACTTAAAGGACTTGTAGGTTGTAAGTGTTTTTTGATGGTGTAAGGAAGGAAAAGTGAAACTACTTTTATTCTCAGAAGTTTTTATTCCATAAATGAGATTGTGAAGTCCATTAAGAAGATATAGATGATGAATAAGGGAAAACTATAGTATGTTTTGATATTATGTGATCTTTGGTGCTTCAAGAATGGGTCTATGTATGCTTAATCTATCACAGGTCTATACATCTCCATTTGGTATGCTTTGAATCTTCCAAACTGGTGTGGCTAAGTATAACTAAGATAGAGATTTTAATAATAATAAGAGAATTTATCTTGATGAAATTGGGTGATCACAAGTGTAAATTAGTACGTGGTACTCCATGATAATGTTGATTAAAAAATGATGAAAACTAAAGAGGTATGAAATCTTCTTGAGGCCATCTCATGTTCTTTTGGAACCCATCTGTGTCCTTTATCAGATTTCATGGTACATAAGGATCATTTATGCCATAGTGATATTTCATGTTTTATTTCCCTTGAGGAGGTTAATAAGCTTAATAATATGTGTCCTTATAAAATTAGTGGAACAAGAAGCTCAAGGTTTGTGTAGAGCCAAGGTGTTTACAGTTCTAGTAAATAAGATATTTTTGGGAGACTACTGAAGAAGAGCATCAAGAAGCTCTAGTATGTATTATCTCATTCAAGTACATCTAGAGTCTAAAGTGTTTAAAATATTATGTTATGAAATTCCCTCTACGTGTGTCATAAGGTACGTTCTTTATGATGAATTTACAAGCTTACAGAATCATGATGATTGTTATAAAGTTGTGTGCTATGGATCAAGGGCTCAAAGTGGGCCCGAGTTATTGAAGTAATCATGTAAGAAGAAAGGAAAAACACTGAAGGTGTTAATTTATCTTGAATTTTCTTAAGATATCCTATGACTGTGACAGAGTACAAAAATGAGATCCTAGAGGAACAAAAGGTAGTGTATGAAATTATCTACAAGTATGGGAGTTATTATGCATATTATTGTTGTGTCATAGCCTTAGAACTATGTTTATGCATTTGTAAAGACATCACTAGGATTTTTAAGTAAAATTGAAGATGATCCCAGAGGTGATAAGTTTGAGGGAAGTTGATACATTTAGGGTGATAGTCAACTTCACCCCTTAAAAAGGTTTCTTGATATGTTGTCTCATAATTAGTGTATATTTTGCTACAGTATTTCTGAGGTTGTCTTCTCAAGAGAAAGGTATATAGTGAACATTCATAACAATGGGGGTATCTATGTGTGCCTCTTCAAGGCACTTTAAGTGATTTTATATGCTTGAAAGTCACTTTCTTTACTTGTTGAGGCTTGGCTTGGTGACGAGTTTATTGTTTAAGGATGTCAGTGCCACTGTGATGAAGAAAATTTGCTCCTACAGGTGGATGAAGTGTATATGTACCTACTAGAGATAAGGGGGGCAAGTAATATTGCTTCTAGATGGTAATATGAAGACCTAAAGGTAGCTTGAGGTATGTATGGTATGTATACACAATGAATTAGAAAATTTGTGTTCCTTATATGCATGATATCGGTCAATTATGATTGTTAAGGACTAAAGAAAAAGTTTAGGGAAGAGTAAAAGTGATCAAGATGATTTCATGCCAATAATACAAGTTTAATAGCTCAATTTATTTGCTTATCACTAGATACAGTGGTCTTGAGTTCAGGGGAAGTGTTGTTTTGATGATTCAAAGCATGTATGACATGTTGTAGTGTGAAAAAGTTGGTTGAAAATGCACTAAGAAGTATGATTAGGGACAATATTCCTAGTATGGTAGGAAGAGAAAGAAAGTGCATTGTAAATCTCTTCTTATTCCTATAAAATATGGTGTATGCTCAGGAATTAAGGTATGATGGATTTGTATCCTCATTTATAACATTGTTGGCATGTTCATGGTTTGTTTACCTCAGATGTTAGGTTGCTACAGTGGTGTCTTGAAGGATAAAATAAGGTTGAGGATAAAAATAGCTATTTCTTCATACCTAGAAGGTGAAAATGATTATTTGGCTCCAAGTAAGGTAATATGATGTTGTATTCATGTTTTCTTGATGTATTCAGATGATGTAGATTTTTGGCCCAAGTAAGGGGGAGAATGGTGATTGCATGCTTGCAAAGAAGGAAAAATCAGGTTTTGAGTGAAAATTTAAAGGTCTTGAGCTTGTTTGAGATCTTTGGTTGATGTTTCTAACCAAATCATGATTCTATAAAGCTATGGAAGATGAATATTATGTTGCTATAGGTATGCATTTTTCATTAATGTAAAAAGGGGTAGAAGTTCAAGTAGTTTTCCATAAATGAAAAAGAGGGAGATTTTTGGCATGTGATCCTATAGGTGTTTTCATTGATGCAAAACCTCTTTAATGACAAGTGGATGATGGAGTGGGGTCATATAATGTTGTGTATGATGTTGTCAGGGTGGTTTAGATGTGTACATGATGATATAGGGAGATTCGGTGAGGATTTTTTTCTCTTGCAAGCCCATTCAGGTACCTATGTTACATGGTGGTGTGAGCTTCTTGGTTTATTTATATGCATGTTGGCATGATTGATAGCATGTTTGGAGAGTGATTTGGCACTCACATAAGTTGCAAGGTTTAGCTACATGTGATTCACTATGTTTTAAGTGCTCATTTTGAGTAGGTATGGATGTTAAAAGGTATGAGGATGAGATTTTGAGCTATATGAGATATATGAGCTCATGAATTCCTTTATTCAGGTGTATCATGGTGTATAGGTATATTTGGGTCATTTTTAGAGCTTTCATGTTGAGTTATGTTTTTCAGTTGACCCTAGCTTCTTCAATGTAAGACCTTAAGGGGTAGTAATGCAAGTCTTAGTTCCTAGAGAGTTTTAGGTATGGTGATGACATTATGATGATTTGAGATGTTATTATGATGTTTCATAGTGCTTTGAGAAAATTTTCAGGATATTATGATCTAAATTTTGTAAGATATGTTAGTTTTGGTGAAACAAGGTGAAGAACTAGTGCATTTCCAATTTGAATTGGAACTTATAATGCTCACCTTGAATTGTATGATTTAAATGATACCTTTTGGATTTAAGGGATGTTTTTAAATTGATTCTATAAGGTTTCACAAAAAAAATAGGTCATTTCATCATCACATTTTTATGAGCGAAGGTTAAGAAGGCAAACAACTTTTTATGAGTTTAAAACCCTAGTCTGAAAGCAGTAAGCAATATTTTATTACTAAGTGGCCATAATTTATTTCTATTTCAAGGATGATTATTGTAAAATTTATATTACTCATTCATCTTTCCATAAAGGTATGGTATAGGTCATGGTGATGAGTGGGCCTCACTCAAATAGGTCAGTTTTTGAAGAAGAGTATTTTGGGACAAGGTTGTCTAAAGGAGTTGCAGAATAAATTGAAATTGTGTAATATATGTTAGTTTTTATTGATATTAAAAAAAATTCAAGACATGATGATGTAATTTCATGGTCAAATGAGCTCCATTCAGGTTGACTAGTCAAAGGGTAGTTTTGAGGCCATAAAAAGCAGCGTTCAGTAAAATGGGCATAACTAGAACTACATGAGGAGTTTGAAGGTGATTCAAGTTGTGTTAGAAAGAATATTAAGATATATTTCCAGTAATATGATTATTTTCCCATGATTATGGTATTTTATAAGGTTTATAGATCATATTTTTGCTAATAATATTTTTTCTAGTGCAGGATAAAATAGGATTTATTAAGCGTTTTTAGTTATTTGAAGCGTGAGATTTGTATTACTATCACCTATAATGGGAAGAGGGATAAATTTTTCATCCAATGAATTAATTTATATGAATTTATTGTTCCTATAAAGGTCTTAAATAGCTGATCTTTGAAAACAAATTTTTGGGAAGGTTAAATTGGTGAAGATAAAAGTGGTTGAGGTTTCAGCAGGTGATTATTTCAAGGATTCTAACTTGCTTATAAGTGTTATAAAGGTTATGAAATTTATTGGTAACATTAAATATTTTTGATGATTTTAATTGATATAGTTTCATAAAGAAGTTTTCAGGGTCCTAAAGGGTGTAAGAAACAATTATTTTGACAAGTACAAAGAATATTGGGCCCATTAAATGAAATAATCTGATTGGTTGAGTTAAATTTCAACCATGTATGATGTTTAAATGTTAATTTTAAAAAAAATTGTGAATTATGGGTCTTGGATAAGTATGTTTATGATGTTAGGGAATTTTTCTCTTTGTGCCCATGGGGATTTGAGTATTTTTTTAGCATGAAATGATGTTGTTGGTTAAGCCAACCTACTTGGGTCACTTATGAATTTTATGATTTGAATTTTGTAATTTGTTTATGATTCATGGGTCAAGAAAAATGAGGTAAAAGGTTTGTGTTTTAATTTTAAATGAAGAAGAGCTTATAAAATCATTGTTTTAGGTGCTTTTTGGAGCTAGTTGTGCAACAGTGGTGTGCGTGGAAGAAGTGCAACCTAGGTGAAGTTTTATTTCAGGTATGTGAGCATGAATTCATATAATATTAGGTGTTTTACATGTTAAGGAATATCATATAGCATGTGTGAAATATTTTGAAGCTTGATAAGTGAAGAAAGAACAAGATTGTGCAAGTTTGAAGACCTAGGGTTTGAGAAAGGTTTGGAAGATTTTGGATCTGAATATCTGGATCACTATCAACTCTAGTGTTAGAATATTTTTAGTTTTCATACTTCATCAAAATTTTGTGTGATTTTTCCTATTTGTGTAAGTCTCTTGTTGTGTTTAATATCAACAAGGGTTTAGGGAT
The DNA here is from genome assembly GCA_019776745.2 of Taxus chinensis. Classification (NCBI taxonomy): domain Eukaryota; kingdom Viridiplantae; phylum Streptophyta; class Pinopsida; order Cupressales; family Taxaceae; genus Taxus; species Taxus chinensis. The sequence continues at coordinate 507,262,432 of CM034152.1, read as the reverse complement.
TGGTGCTCCTTTTGGGGTTGGTGCCTCACTAAAGAAATATATTGTGATATGTAATATTCACTTGATTATTTGTTGTGTGTAATATTATTAAAAAATTCAGTGTTTTTTCTTCCCCTTGAGGATTTTCCACTTACATTTTGTGTTATGGTGTTACTTATCTTGCTCATGGTTTATAGAATGAATGTTGTTTGTTGTTGTGCACATATTAATGAATGGATAATGGATTAATGGTTTATGTGAGTGATATGAAATTGAAGTTAAATTTTTAAGTACCTATTCACCCCCCTCAGTCCATTATTCTTCCAACATATCAAATAGATAGCTATAGGAAACTTCGCAACTACATCCAAGACCTCATCTATAATGGAAACATAGAAGACTAAGATCTAACACCAAACAAAACACCAATGATACTATAAAGGTGTTTTAAAATTCATTCCATAACCATGGTATAAAGTGAAAAGATCCTGAACAAGGTCAATCCTTGAAAAATGTCAATTTTAATAGCATCATATCATTTAAAGTAGACATTACTCTACACAAAGTTGAACATCAGTTTACACCCCTCAGAGAAATTCTCTCTAGTGCCTTTCATCAACTAGAAAAGGATAACATGATAAATTATCCAATCACAAGACCCTTCTATAATAGGTAACCCAATCCTAAGTGGTATAATGAATCATAATATTGTGAATACCACTGTATTGAAGGCCACTCTTCTAATCATTGTTCAAGTCTCTGTAATAATTATTTCACCCTATGACATTGGTGGTTGTTGTCATTGATTTAAAATTAATTGATGGAAAAGGGAGATCTCAAGATCGTGGGAGAGTTTCTACAACATGTGTGAGCCAAATTTAGGCTCAACTCAGCCCTAGGAGTCAAGTTTCTATGGTGTAAAAAATTTGGTTTTGAGAATAGGCGGTGTTCTTGTATGAAAACAAGATGGTATGGAAAAATTTAGACATATAAATTTCAAAAAAAACATGGGAGATAATGGAGGAATGTTTCCTAGTGCTTCATGAAAAATTTCATGTGATTGTGAGGTCATTTGAGCAAGTTATGAGTGTTTTTATAAAACAAGTCTATTTAAAAGCTAATTTTGAGCTTCCTGACTTCTTAGCAATCAAAAAAATTTATGGATACTTATTTGAATAAATAATAGAATTAATTTTTGAATTAAATTTTTGTATAAATCATGTGTAAAAAAAAATTCTCAAAAGTAGGTGTAGTTGAAAAGTTATAAGCATTTTAGTGGAGTAGTTTTTCTCTCTCCTGGGTTGTGCACCAAATCGATAAGATCAAAAAGGTGAAGTTAACCTCTAATTCTTGTCTAATTATATCTATAGTGATTTCATATTCCATTCATGGTGTTTTCCAAGATCATAAGATATTTGAAGGCTTTTCTCCTTGAAGTTACACATAGTTTCTCTTGTCACTATTCTTGGTTATGGATGCTCTTGGCATGTGAGTGTTCTAACTATTTTCAATGGAGAAATTTCTCAACAAGATCTCCCAATTCTTCCACAGGTACTTTTGAAATTTTTTTGAGCATCTACAAGCCTTTTTTGTGTAGTTAAACATAGGATCCTTGTTGGCACATACTGTTGTGGAGAGCATTTATCTCAGCGTACCTTAAAGCATTGTTCCAAGAGTCTTATCTTATAATTCAAAGCTTTGATCAGCTTGGAAATATGTATATAAGGTTAAATAGAAGATAAAGGATATGTTTTGAGTGTGAAATTACTTTTTTGAAATGATAAGCTTGAAATTGTAGTTTTTTTAATCTCTAGGTTGCAAGATGGAGTTCTTCACTGTCTTATTTGAAGGCCATGTCAAACCAGGACCTTAAATAGTTTTTGTGAGACAAGTATCACTTAGTATTATAGAGCATCAAGGTATACACCATCTAGCTTAAATGTATCCACTCAGTTGGAGAAGTGACAATGTTCTTTATCAAGTTTTCTTACTTGGTGTCACCTGTACAATAAATTTTTCAATATTTACATGCAAACAGTGCTCCAGTTTATGCAAGTTCCATCAAGTCTGTGAGTCTCATCATTTTGAAAAGATGGAAACATGTTACTAGCACCTTCAGAAACTCTCACACTTCATTTCCATACAAATGTTTCAAATAAATGGACTTGTTTGTTATATTTGGTAAGTAATTGTTTAAATACCCTGGCCTAGGGTTTCAACGGAGGAGTTTTGACCACTATGACCATTTCTCCCAATGAAATTTGATAAAATTTGAATAGTATCTATATATGATCATCATCAAGCTATTACAAAATATTGTGCATCAAAAGATGGTGTGTTGAATGATATTTTCATCTTAGAATTTTGGATAACTCTTGTGCAGTATTTTAATATTGTCTTTTTTCTTTCTTAGTGGTATTAAAGCATTTTGCTGAAAATATTTAAAGGGAAATCAATAATAAAAACATATGGAGTTAGAAATTGTCTTCTAATCTAGTCTGTTCTTGAAAAATATCATGATTATATACTTGAATACATCAAATTCTGTGACAATGATAGTGAACTGTGAAAAATAGTGTTTATCCATGTGGCTTGGTGTAATAAATGAGTTTCAAGGCTCTACAAACCTTAAAGTAAGTATGAACGTGCTTCTATTGATTTTGGAAATTATCTAAGACTCAATCAATGTCTTAAAGTAGGTAGAATGAGTTATATGATCTGATATCCTTGTATTGTATCACAAATCCAAATCTTTATGTTTCCATATGGAATTTGAAAAGCATTGAACAATTTCAAACACTTGAGATAAATTTTAAGTACGAAGGAGAAGACAGAAAGAAAAATCTTTGTATTTTTCATAAATTACAAAGACTCTTGATCTTACTGATTTTTGTGAAGAATGAATATGTTTTGTGTGAAGAAGTCAAAGGGATAGTGAGGAGTTAAAAGATATGGATAAAGTGATGTTTAGTGCAATGTGATTCAAAATTCAAAAATGTTAAAAAACTTTGAAAAATAATATGAAGGATCAGATACATGATTAGAAAAGTGAAGACTAGTGGAAAATGTACATAGTGTGTGAAGTTTTGCTATGTTATACTAGTAAGACGCTGTGAATTAAAAGTGTGTGATATGAGAGAAATTAGTTTGAATTTCTTGTTATGCAAATAGATAGATCTCAGTTGTAAAGAAAGTGCATTAATAATGATTATGAATGTAATATGTAAGAAGAAAAAGTGAGGTCTAAATTGTTGAAGTGTAAATTTTTCTTGAAGAATTTAGAGAGTGAGAAACACAAAGAAAACAGAGGGTTGATAGTTTAAGGGAAGGTGTTTTGTTTTGATGGTCATACAGTGGCATGAAATCAATTTGCTAAGTGTGTGAGATGAAATTTTAAACAAATATTAGACTGTGGAGAAGTAAGAAGACTATTTTTGTGGTTAGGTGTAACTAAGACATATTGACACAAGGTAACAGAGTTTGAGTGTAGATATAGGATCATCATCAAATGTTCGAAACATCAATTTGAAGATTGATTCATTCTGATTTGATTTGTACATGGAGTTGTTGCTTCATTACAGATAGTTACTTGTAGAAGGTCAGTTGTAGTTGGCTAAATTATTTAGGAATTTGGTTCTTCCTTCACCAAGTTGTAGCTTGTGTGATACTGAGGTTGTAGCCTTAAGAGTTGAGTTGTAGCTCAACAAAATTTTGTAACATTTTTCCAATTAGTGCACTAGTTCAGTGGGTTTTCTCCTTATTTAGGTTTCCCACTTAAAATCTCTTGTCTCCTAAGTTTGCTCTTTGATGATTACTCTTCTTGAATTGTTACTTCAATTTATTTGATAGAGTTTATGGTTTTAAAAAATTGAATTGAACATTGATTCACCCCCTCTCAGTTTTATAGTTTCTAACAATAATGTTCAATACTTAATTGACAAAGGAGTCATTTCTATCAAGATTTATGATGAATCTATCAACATAGAAGACTTATCAAATATTAAAATTTCTAATAAAGAGTTTAAAATTGTCCAAAATCCTGTATAAAATAAAACTCAATGAGATCAAGATGACAAAGGTCAAGTATCTCTAAATAAAAACCACTCAATCTCTCCTCTGAATGATCATTTGTTAGTTCAATCAGACATTAAACCCATTTTGGATAATAACCTTCAAACATCAAATGAGAGCTTGAACTTTTTTCAATAATCCTTTCCAACCCTCTATATACATGAATAATTTAAAGCAGAGAATCAAGCATCAAGCACCATTGATCTTGATTATATTCTTTCAATGTTGGATCATATGCCATACATCCCTGGTCTTGTTGTAGAAACATAACAAGAAGTTTGGACACTTGTAATAACATAGATTTTCATGTCCATAGAACCTCAAATGATCATTATTTCATGAATCTCTTTAGTGATAATACCTATGTATCAAGACATCCACATGTATGCACTCTACGAGGTGTGTATTCCTAGGACTATACTCACATAACCATTTCAAGCTATAATTGTAAATTTATCATGAAACAAATTAATCCACTACCTTGAATGAGCAACATTGAATATTTTCTCTTTGTGGCCTATGGGGAGCCTCAGATGTCTATCTAGGGATCAATACTTCTTTCCTCACATTCTACCACTCATTGATGAATATGATTTTCAACATATTATTTGCAACGACAAATTTCCTCTAGCATCACATAGGTCTTTTGATATCATCGAAGAATTATCCAATCACACATCCATTGACTTGGACTTTGTCTACCCAATTCTTGTACTTCAAGACTTATCAAATCCTTTAATTATCTCCTTTGACTTGAACCTCATCTGCCCAAGTCTCATAAATATAGACTCTTTGAATCTTAAGATTCCATCCTTTGACTTGGACCTTATCCACCCAAGTCTCATAAATTAGGACTACTTCAATCATGGATATATTGAAAATCCTTCTAGTTACTCCATTGACTTGGACCTACTCTGCCCAAGTCTCATAGATCTAGACTCTTTGAATCTTTGTATTCCCTCCTTTGACTTGGACATTGTCCTCCAAAGTATCATAAATTGGGACTACTTCAATCATTTATATATTGAAAATCCTTCTAGATACTCCATTTAATTGGACCTTGTCTACCCAAGTCTCATAAATTTGGAATATTTAAATCTTTTAATTTCATCCTTTGACTTGGATCTCATCCACCCAAGTCTCTCAAATCATTACTATTTCAATCAATTATTTAACGAAAATATTTTGATCCCTTCCATTGAATTAGATCCCATCTGCCCAAGTCTTGTAAATTAGGACCGTTCAACATTCATAAACATGGAATTATCTCTTTGTGAGTCCAATGAAAACCCTCATATGCAAAAAATCATAAAAATTAAAAAGTGTAAAAAAGAGAGTAAAAATCCATATCTAATCCCTCCTAAAAGCATTATTTGAAAAGAAAAAGTAAAAAAGAAATAATCCATTGTTCACATGTTCTCTCCACAATGGGGGAGGCCACTTGTATAAATAGTCTTAATCACTCTATCCATTAGCAGAGATATCTTAATCATAACATTATCATATCTTCACATTATTCACCTATACAACATAGGTTAATCTTGTTCCCATTTGGGCATTATGTGTCTCATGCTTTTTATGGTTTCTTCCATTACAGATATTTTAACCTATGGTTTTTAGCTTACTAATGGAAAATCCTCCTTTTAAATAAGCTCTCTCTTTAACATAAAGCACTAACTTCTTTACCCATACCTTTTGACCGTCTATCTTAGTCTATGGTGTTGAACCCTTGTATCCTATTAGTCACATGAGGCTGAGATTTGGGAGAAAATTTTTCCTTCCCAACAAGCACGATATCAACATACAAGGAAAAACCAATCTAAAATGCATTAAAAAAACACATATCGATCATTACACTTTTTGTCCCTCATAGTCTTTACTAACGAGCCCATACTTCTTACTAGTAGTGTGAGACTAGGAAAGGAGGTCGGTATCCTTACTCACCTATGTTTTGTCTTTGGTGTTTATCCCTTGTGTCTTACTAGTGGCATCAGGAAAGAAGTAAGGGGTTCTTATTTAAAAAATTGAACAAAATAAATCCTTTGGAAAATATGAATCAAATGTGCTTAATCAAAAACATCACAAGAAGTTTCTTATGTTAAGAGAGATAACAATTCCTTCAACTGGATTTTGTTAATCAATAGGCCATTAATGGATCTAAGCCTAGTAAAAACCTATAAATTTGAATCATCTTGGAATCAATCAAATAATCTTGACTAAAGATGAGTTACATTTTTCCCACATAGATCATTATTACACCTTGTGTCTTAACATCCATCATCTTCATTTTTTTATCACTATTCATCTCATTCTCTTTTACTTCTTGTCTTCCAGTGATGATCCCTTGCATCTTCTTAGTTACGTAAAAAGATACAGTTGAAGGAATTGTTGTCTCTCTTAACATAAGCAACTTCTTGGGATATTTTTCGATTAAGCACATTTGATTCATTTATTCCAAAAGCTTTGTTTTTTTAGAGTCCCTACATCTTTCCCGATGCCACTAGAAAGAGGAAAGGGATCAACACCAAAGACAAAACATAGGTCAGTACATTATTACACATTGTGTCTTGACATCCATCATCTTCACTTTTGTGTCACTATTCATCTCATTCTCGTGTACTACTTGGCTCTAGATGATGAGCCCCTGCATCTTCTTAGTTGAATGAGACATCCTATCACTATATCACCTACATTCTTCCAATGGAATGAAATGGCATGAGCTCAGATAGTACACCCTTTACCGAGTTAAAAACTCTAAAAACACTTAAATAAGTGTCAAAAATATTCAAATATGTTCAAAATTTCAAAAACATTCAAATATGTTTCACAAAATAATAAAAACATGTAAACAACAAAGTAGATTTACAGAGCAATAATGTTTGTATATTAATAAATTACATACAAAACTAGAATATATAGGATAGTGGTTTCCTATAATAAAGGAATATAGTTTTAACCACTAACAATACACCCAAATACAAATAAAAGTTACTAATAACACACAACAAATACATGATTTTTTATTACAACTAACTTACTTTTTACCATAGTAAATACTAAATTCCTAGCATCCCCCCTTAGTGTTTACATGGGAAGAAGCAAATCTGAAAAAATGGAAATGGAATCATATGCCTCCACATACTTTTAGGTCTTCATACTGCTATCCTGGATCTTATTGTCTAGATCTTGTTGCACATGACCAATCCACTTCACCTAGGTGATTCCATACTGAATGATCACACTTCCACTGATTCACCTACATACATGAACTCAACAATTCCCACTTTCACTTCCAGTGAACGCTCTTTCACCGGCCAATCAATGTTAGAAATATGACAGTCAGAGGATCTTTGTAGTCATAGGATCACTCTAGCTCAACTACCCTCATATACAACTATTTTCAGCATCCGCAATGCACATTCACCTCATTTCAATCTTTGGCAAGGAATGTATAGTATGTTTTATTTCTGCACATGCCACTCAAAGAAAATAACTGAAATAGTAAAAAGGTGTCACCAATTTTGTATGTGAACTCATATTGGTGACTGACGAGAGGTTTTATTCACCCTCCATCCTCCAGTTAATTATTGATAATTCAGCCAGATGTGATTATGGAGCTCAAAAATTACCCCCACATGATGGAGGTCACGTACAAGTAAAAATGCGTCCAATTATTAAAAAGTGAGGCAAAAAAAAATATTTTTACAATTTTTGACTTTTGACTTTGAGACTTTTGACACAATTTTATCAAAACAACAAATACTACATAACAAATGATGAATTTATGGCACTTGTAACAACTCTGATGCAAATATAATATTTAAAAAAAATCTCCTAGATCCTTTATAAAACTCAAACTCTTCCAAATTCCTAATAACCTATCCTATAGGCATACCATTAATTTTGGAAAAAATGGTACTTAAGTTGAAAAATATGATAATCACACCTTTTTAATATTTGGACATGGGCTTATGTTTAGGGAATCAATAGCTATTAATTGTCAATGAGTGATAGGTAAGGGTCAATTTATAATGTTGAGATCAATACATGCTTGGTTCAGCAATGATGCAAGGTTTAAAGCCACAATTATAGGCTCAAATGCAAGCCAGATTGATTCTAAGGTGGATCTTACCAAGGTGGGAGATGACTAATCTGATGCAAGTTCTGTGAAATGTAAAAAATAAAATCTGATGCATGAGTCAAAAATTAATATTTTCCCAATGAATGTAAACACACCATCAATTTGAGATGGATATCAAGATAATTTAGACTATCTCTGGTTCTTTGCAAGCTTGAAACAGTTGTCACTTGGGAAGATAGATGGTTTAGATCAACACACACTTTGGAATCCTGGACAACAAAATGCATATACTTTGAAAACACTGGATTGCACTAATCTAATCGACCATTAATCAATATTTTTACCTACTCATAGAAATCAATATCAGACCATTTGATCTTCATGCAAATAACAATATATGATGATTGAATATGTACACTAGAAGTCAGTGAGGACATTGAGATATAGCTGAGAGACCAGAAATTGAAACACAACGTTGATTGAAGGTTGAGCCACTACCAATAGAGGAGTATGTATGTCTAAAAATCAATCCATGAATGTGGATTTGATAGGTCTAGAACAGTTATTCATGATCAAACAATAGAATGACTTGAATCCACAAGCGAGTTGTGTATGTGACAGGTCTGTCAACCATATAATACCTTAAATACTTTAAATCATCTAAAATACAGTCTTATAAAAATGATTTACTTGCAATGAAGAACACCAATTTCCTCTCTAACCAATTTACTGCTAAATCACAAAAGTGCAAGACAAAATTGCTCTGATACCATATGTATACAACACAACAAATTTGCAGAGCAATAATTTTTGTATATTAATCAATTACATACAAAACAAGAATATATAGGATAGTGGTTTCCTACAATAAAGGAATATATTTTTAACCACTAACAATACACCCAAATACAAATAAAAGTTGCTAATAACACACAACAAATACATGATTTTTTATTACAACTAACTTACTTTTTACCATAGTAAATACTAAATTCCTAACAAAAAATTCAAATATGTTTCAAAAAAATACAAAAACATTCAAATATGTTCAAAAAAATACAAAAACATTCAAATATGTTTTAAAAACCCAAAAAAAATAGTATGAAATTATTCAAAATCCAAAAATAGTATAAAATGACAAAAAGTAAAACATTTATAATAATGTTTGAAAAATTTCAGAAATTGAATAACCGAGTTCAACAATTTCACCATTTTATAGTCCTCCTCATGATCATTCCAGATCGCCTTCCAAAAATCACTTTTCTTTCCCCTGGTGTATATCTATGCTCAAGGAAATCAATTTTTTACTCTTTCAAGATATAAATTTGTTTGGGGCACACTTGGATTTCACATTTTAATCCAATATAGATAAAACTTCAATTGGATCAAATCAATATTTTTTTGGGGCGTATCTAAGCATCAATCTACTCTTCGGCCTGATCCAATCCTCTGACATTCTAAGCTATCACTCGGGGGCATTCATATATGTTTAATTATTCAATGTGGAACACATTAGGAGTGTCATTAGATATAGTTATTACAAATTATGTTGTACTATTGTGGTTTTTCAACATTGTGACAATGTTTTTTCTTCCCTTAGTTTGTTCTTTTGTTGTACTTTGTTTACCTTTAATGTAAGCCGATTGCAGGAAAATTCTTAGCATCTTATTTCACATATAAATTTGGTGTAGTTCATTTCTGTTCATAGTGGATTTTAGTTGACGTGTGTTTTGTGTCTTTGTGTCACTCATATGTGTTGTGTTTTCATTCTGGTTTATTATACAATCCATGTGTGTCTTCCTTTTTGTTGTGTATTCATGTTTTTTTACATTTATTTTTGTTTTTACTAATTACATGTGTGTCGCTTCTTTTATTTACATTAACTTTTCAAAATTTTGCAAAAATTCAAAAATATTGCAAAAAATATTATAAAAATTTCTAACAAACATTCAAATCATCACAGAAATCCTACAATTGGAAAACACATGAAATTAATATTTCAACAATTTAAGACTATTTTGATAAGATCAAACTTTTAATTACTACCCTAATGATCATTCCATTCTTATGACTATCACACTACATGCTTCCCTTTGCATGTTAATAACTACTTGGGGAAAGTCAAATCATTTTTTTTCCTTCAAGATATAATTTCACCTGGGGAAATTTTGGCTCTCATTTTACCTCTCCTATAATTCATAATTTTATTTCTCAAGGTAAATGATCCTTTTTCAACTTTCATATCAATCTTCAATGTGGATCTAACAAGAGTTTCATTATGAGTATCTAAGATCACTCTACTCTTCAATATGATCTTATCCCAATGCATTTCATAAGTTTAGTGTTTGGGATCATTTACAGCTTCTTATTCATCATTGTGGAAAGTATTATGGGCATAGTTCATTGTCTTATTTTTGACATTGTGTTACATTATTGATATGTTTACTTTTTGGACCAATTACACGTATTTTTTAATCATCTTGGCTTTTTCATAGTCATGCTGCATACTTTTACAGTGTATATTGGATTTTTTTTTGTTTTTTTGTTTGTGTTTGTTTACGCACATATGGGTTACACATCACAATTATTTCATAATCATGGTGACAACTCTATTGTGCAAAAACAAAATAAGGTTTCTCTTAAAATTCACTCTCTAAATGATGCTTATGCTATGAGCACAATCCTTCCCATCCTTGTTGAAATTCCCTATCTTCTTCCTATCAAGTAGATATCCACCCTTTTTTGTGTCACCCGTCCATTTTATGGGGCATTCCCTACCATCCTACTCATTGGGGCATCTAAATACTTCACTAGGGAAAATCCAAACATCTACCATATTTCCCTTTCTTCTGCTCACCAATTTACATGTCTATTATCGTTAAAATGTTATTACTTCATAATAACACTTAAAGAGGGGAAAATATAGACACCCCAAAACTCCATACCTATTTCCATATTATCATAGTTCATATCCCTTATGAATTGATTAATTTAATTAATTAATTCATGTATGTTCACTTTTTGGGATTAATTAAATTATTTCATAACACCATTACCTAACTTAATTCACATTTATTAAATAAATGGTTAATTAATTCTTCTCACACTTTGTAGATAGTTAACTTAGTTATTAAATTGGAAAATACACCTATTTTCATAGTCAACTACCATGACTCCATTTGGACCTCTCTTGGACTCCACTTCTAAAATCCTATAAAGGTGGGGGCAATGAAATTACAAGTACAACCACTTTTTCAGGTGTAATTTCTACCAACTGAAAATTTACTACCCCTCAAATGGGAATTAATTCATTCAAAAAATTTAACCTCCCTGAAGTGTTATTTTTAGCATGTGCATTCAACTATCTGTAACCACTTTCAACCATTAATTGGCCTCTATAAAAATACAATCTTATCCCTTTGTAAATCCTCTTGGATTACTTTCTATCTTAAAAAAAAACTTTTCTATTTTACTTTCCTATATATGCATATTTGAATATTTCTTAATGTCATATTTGTGTTAGTAGAATTTTCACTCCCACATTTGGAGATCAAATCAAGAGCACCCACAATCTGGATTCTTACAAGGTTCTACAAGTGTAAATTCTTCCACAACCTTATCTAAGCTTTGCAAGGAAAACATGGAGGATAAGGTTTGCTAATTAGTTATTTATCTTTCCATTATACATAGTTTTTCATGCTCATATCACTTTCCAAGTTTAATCATACCATTCAATCAATATCAATTATTACTCTTTGGATTCACTTTCCAAGTTTAAGCACTTTGATCAATCCAAATAAAGTCTAAGTATTACACTCTGATATTCATCTCATCAAGTTAGATATATCAATCAAAATTTAATCGTATGTGTTTTGGGTATTCACTTTTTCCAATCTAAACAAATTCGCATGTCAAGTATCAACATCTTAAATTTGGGATACCCATATTCAAATTTAAGCAATCAATTCCATCTCTAAGTCTTATACTTTGATATTCACTTTATCAAGTTTAAGAAAAATCATTCTCAAACATATGCATCTTCTACTTTGACAATCACTTTGTCAAAATTTAAGTGTAATCATTCTCAACCTCTAAGTCTTATACTTTTATATTCACTTTATCAAGTTTAGGAAAAATGATTCGCAAACGTTTACATCTTATATTTTGACATTCACTTTGTCAAAATTTAAATGCATTCATTCTCAATATCTAAGTCTTATACTTAGGTATTCACGTTATCAAGGTTAAGAAAAATAAATTCCAATTAAATCAAATCAAATCCGATCAAGAGTTATATATAATGAATATTCACTTTATTAAATTATAGCAAAATCATACACAATCAATTCAAGAGTCCTATCCAAGTCTTATACGTTAGATATTCATGTTATTCACATATTAATAAATTCAAATCCACATCTTAACTTCTTACATTGAACATTCACTTTGTTTAGGTATATAGCATAAATCAATCCACTTGAATCAAAAAACATTTCAATCTCAAACTTACATTTTGATTATCTCAAAAAAAATTAAAAAACAATAATTCTTGTCTATCTTTTTAGTTCAAACTTTTTCACAACTTCTACAAAATCCAAAACACATTATTCACTTACATATTTACATATAACACAATGGTATTTACATGTAGCAAAATTACTCATGTCCATGAGGAATTCAACCCTTTTTCTCATAGTTCTTTTGAAGAAGAAGACATTAGAGAGCAAGCTAAACTATCAACGGGTGAGAAGGAAGCTATTGGTCATGTCATCATGCAAAATAAAAATCAATATCTACTTCACCTTTTTGAAATAGGAGAAAATCTACCCTCTGACTTTGAGCATGAACATTTAAAATATTTAATTTACAAAACCAAGTCTAGTACAAAAAATGCTAAATCAACTACCACATATGATTCATCGAAAGAAGAGTTGGCCAAAATTGAAGAGCTACAATGCCAACTCAAAAACAATGAAAATCCTAAAATAGGGGAATAACACAAATCAACGCATGACAATGATGTCACCATATACATTTCTCAATCCAACTCTCCATTCACACAAGAATGGAGTATGAAATAAAATTTAATGGGACTCTAAAAGCACACAAATTAATTTAATTTTTATGATTTATGCCCTTATCCTTTCGATGGGGACATGTTAAGTGTACCTTTCCCAAAACCCTTTGAAATTCCAAAAATTGACAAATACAAGGGAAAACATGATCCAAGAGAACATGTTGAATAATATTTCATGGCATGTCAGGAAGTGGGATATAGTGATATCTTTATCTTATGCCTCTTCCCTAAAATTTTATGAGAGTGAGCTTTGGATTGGTTCTTACACCTTCCAAAGGGATCGATCAAAAACTTTGTAGATCTCTCAAAGAAATTCATCAAATATTTCTCATTCAATCTCAATTTTAAAATTCCAATGATGGACCTTTACAACACAAAGTAAAGAAATAATGAATCTTTCATGTCATTTCTCCAATGGTGGTAAGGAATCGCAAGTTGATTCCCTTGCTCCATACCCAATAAGTAATTAGTTAGCATCTTCATTCCAAATCTCAATTAAAAACTATATTTTTAAATTGAAATGTATTTTTTGACTATCTTCTAAGAAGTAATTGAAAAAGGACAACAGATTCAGAGGGATTTTATTACAAAGGGCCTAATCAAGACACCTTTAAAGGATCAACCCAATAATCACAATCAAAATCATGATAAATCTAAATTTGTGAATTAAAATAGAAATATTGTAAACTACATAATCATAAATTCTCATTGTATTCAAAATATACAAAATCTAAGTCTGAAACAATCTAGAAAATCTGAAAAATCAAAACAACCTTTAATATTATCTAGTAAAGAAACTGCTCCATGTAAGGTAAAAAGAAGACAATTTACGCCTCTTGGAGAAATCCTTTCAAGTTTCCTTCATCAACTCGCAAGAACTAACATGGTGACATACTCATTCATGCATCCTTTCAAATAAGTACAACATAAACTCTCATGGTATAAAGAGAATCAATATTGTGACTATCATCATATTCACGGCCATCCAACTAATACTTTTATAAGAATACCTCACTATATACAAGACTTGATTGATAATATGGATATCATAATAGAAGGAAAATCTAATAATAAGATGTCAAATGAGAATTTAAAGGTCTTTCTGGACCCATTCCCTAAGCATGGAACAAATAATGATGCAAAGGGCAAAGGTCAATAATCACACAATGTCGAGTTTTATTCCATTATTTCATTTTTAGATCATTCACTAGACATAATAGCCACCATCAAATTTAACACTCTTATTTTTGTTGTAACAACACAACATAAACAAGTTTGGGTTCTCACTGCTAAATAACCTTCCACATCCACAACACCACAACAAATTTCTAACCCTAAGTCTACCAAAAGTGTACAATCCTCAAATGTAAAGTCTTTGTCTGATTCCTATGATATATTAAAATAATTAGAAAATACCACCACACACATTTCTATAATGGAATTTCTTAATACATCTCTCACGCTTCAAATTATATTTACTCGTGTACTCCATGAGGCATGTGTTACTAAGGATATTAATTCCCAAAAATTTCATGCCCTCATTGCAAATCTATCATCCAATAACCCCATTTTTTCATTTGGTCTGATGACCTCCTAAACTCCAATTTTACCAATAATAATTTTGTGTGTGTGTGTGTGTGTGTGTGTGTGTGTGTGTGTGTGTGTGTGTGTGTGTGTGTGTGTGTGTGTGTGTGTGTGTGTGTGTGTGTGTGTGTGTGTGTGTGTGTGTGTGTCTATATATATATATATATAATATAATCATTTGTTACCCATCATAAAATCAAATGCGTGCTTATAAAAAATGGAGCTACATTGAATATCTGCTTCATGAAATTTTTGTGATGTCTATATTATACTAAGGAAATTTTAGGCACTAATATAATTACCATTTGTGGTTATGATAATAGTGAAAAGAAATTTTTGGGTACTATCTCTCTACATATTAAAATTGGACTCCAAACCATGGACACATTTTTCCATGTTGTGGACATGGAAACATCCTATAACATCCTCCTATGCCACCCATGGATTCAATCCATACAAGTTGTTTCTTCTACATAGCATTAGTGCATTAAATTTCTCTATAAAGGAAAATAATTCATGTTGTGCGTGGATGTTAAACCCTTTGAGTATTGAAAAAAATTAGAGGGAAGACATACACATGTAAACTATTTTCCTTCTAGAGATAAGTCCTTGGCTCCTTTCCTTATCCCATTCACATATGAAACCCACATAGAACCTATGGTTTTTTTGAAATCTCAACCATTCACTTCCTCTACCCCATCTAAATTGAAAATCATAAAAAAAGGTTTTGGAGAGTATGAATTCTAAAATTCCCTTCATGTTGGCAATCTATTGTTATCCCCACCTAGTTATGGATAACCCAATGCTCCTCATATTAAAATTTCTCTTATCTATAATCTTGGAAAAAATTTATGAAGAACACAAGATAATACTGAGAGGGGGTGAATCAGTTTTATATACACTTTTACTTATTTAAAACATTAACATCTATAATAACAATAATCACATAAGATATAACAATTACAAAACACGTGATTTATGTGGAAACCCTTTCGAAAGAAAACTGTATAAGTATTTCAACATTGTTGTGGGGCTCTTCCATTTTTGTTCTCTTCCATTGTTGTTATATTTTTTGTCCCGATCCCTGTTCCTTTCTATTTTCTTTCATTTTTTCGGGACCTACATTTTTCCTAAGCATGGAACTGAGCACAGAAGGTATGCATGTGTCCCTTTAGTGTATCTTAGAGAAGCACAAAAAATCAGGAGCCCTCAAGCAGTGAGCATCAAACACATGGCTGAATCATGAAAAAGTAGCCTAGGTGGATTGAAAGATCAAAACAAATAAGAAAGATGCGCTAGCCCCCATGTGTCATCCAGGCACAAGTTTAAAAGGAAAAAGAGGGGAAGGGCCCCAAAGTAGCACAAATTCTTCACGTGTCATATAAAGAAGTGACCATCTAACAAAGGACCAATCAAAGGAGTGAAGGGATCAAGGTTTGGTGAGATAAATGTGATCTCAGTCCCCAAGGCATGTAGTTGATATTTGGCTCCATAGATCAAATATTTTGTAGGTGGGAACTAAATGTGGAGGCTAGAGATCTGATTGCAGTCATTGGAACCATAACCAAAGAATCTATACAAGAATGTTCTTATGACATTAAAAAGGAGGATATAGAATAGAAAACATCATAAAGAATTTCCAGAGCTTCGGGGAGGAATTTAGGTTCAGTACATTATGTTTACTAGCCTTAACAAGGCTCTATTATAAAGGAAATTTGTAATTTGTTCCATTCTAACCTTATGTATTGTATTCTTTATAAATAAGAAGCTCATGTTCTGTGCACTCAAGTTCACAATGTTCTATGTCCTATGTTCCTTTCTATATTCTAGATTAATGTTTAAGTATCTATCATGTTATATGTCCTTGGATCTTCTATATAAATTCATTAACATACTTATGCTTTAGTTTCATTCAAACTTTGATAGTTTGAAATATCTTTGGAATAGTGGATCATGTTGAATGCTCTTCGACTAATCTAATAGATTTTTCATTAATATCTCTATGATTTTTAGTAAATTCTTGGTGCATTGCCTTAGATAGATTTACATGTTGTTTTATTTCCACTCTAATCCTTATCTCAACCCAAAACAGAGAAGACACAGCTTCTATAAAATCTGGAGGTTTAGGGGACAAGTCCCACATCTCTAAGATTTTTTATGACTTTGGTGGTCCATTTATAAGCATAATCATCAACATTTTTCCTAGCACACCTGATGGGACAATAATTGAAAGATTAAACTTCAAATATTTCTAGGTTTGGTGTGTGATGTAGAAATCTTTGGCCTTTGGAGGCTCCATAATAACACATTTGGTGACACTATTTGACATATCTACTGGTTTTATCAATATTGACGCCTTAATCCTCTCTAATTCATGAGAAAGATTCAAACAAGTTTGAGATCAAGAGAAGAAGGTGCATTTGAATACCTACAACTATCCCTAGGTAGAGGCAGAAGAGGTACATAGATTCAAAGATCTCCATCAAACTCTTTCAACACCTCCACCTGGTATTCCCTTCTTACAATCAACTAGAGTTCTTAGACCCATCATATTGGCTCATCAATAGGCCCCTCTCCTGAGATAATTCATCTCATAGAATCAAGGAAGCCCACTCATCTTGTCAGTACATCCAAAAAATGGAATCCCATCACAGAAAATGTGTTGAAGGAACTTCCTAAATTCAGCGATGAAGACTTCAAGACCTCATAGGAACATCTTAAATTTTGTATGGTACATTACATCATCGAGCAAGATGTTTCCTTGAGGTTACTAGTTACCTCCTTTAAAGGAAAGGCTCTTGACTGGTATCGATCTTTGACTCCTAATACTATTAGTACTTGGGATCAATTGGGAGATGTATTTGTTAGAATATTCGATGAAAAGGGAGATAGATCCTCACTCATGCAATAACTTATCAACATCAAGAAAGGTTCGTAAGAGCTTATGACTGATTTTAATACCAGATTTCATAAGACATGGCAAAGGATTCTAGTTCCATCCAAACCACCTGCAAGTATGGCTATTGTATTTTATTTAAAATCTATAAACTCATATATCTCCTTCATGATTCAGTCACTAGGGGGTGATTCTTTTCCACAAGCATATGATCTTGCAATCCAAGATAAGAATAATTTGATAGAATCTGGGAAGATCCCCCTAAAAATGCCTTTTTCCAGTGTATCCCGCAATAGCTCCCCTTCCTCAATCACAAACCTCAAGTTCTACCCAATCTTTGGCATCCATATATAGCTACCCATCTTTCCAAGGATCCCCTAATCCCACCACTCCTGTTGCAGTATCATCATCTTCTTCTTCGGAAATGGAGGAAGTACAAAATATCCTTAGGATTTTTTCTAATGAGATAGTCAATCTTAAAAGGAATTAAGGCGCATACCCAAGACAAAATTATTAAGGCTACCAAGGGGGTTGACCTTTTATCCTCCACAACATCAAAATGCACATAGACCACCACCATCACATTCATCTAACCATATTTTTCTAGTCCCAACACCACTCCAGTCTCTTCCACCCAATAGTGGGAGAGAAATAATTATAGGACAAAATAATTTAGTGGAAGATCCCAATGCTTGGTTCTTCCCTTGCAATACCCCTCATATGCTAAGAGATTTCCCCTAAGGTAATCTACAACAAAAAATAGCAAAGCAAAGAGAGAAAAAGGATATGAGGTTAATGATGGTAGACCTTACCAATCCCTGGGAGTTCAAAATGCAGCCTTTATCATGTAGATGCAAGGAATGTCCATAGAATGAGAAGCTAAAATTACACCTGAACATGAACTTTTATCTTGAATCAAAGGATAATAATTTGTATTCACAAACTATGCATCCACATCTATGAATCTGGTACAGTCAGAGTACAACACTCACTCCAAGAGGCAGATGATAGAAGCCAAATTCCCTTCTTCTGCAGCAATGAATAAAGTAAGGAAACAACCTCCGATGTTCATCGTCCCTCCATCTATAACCAGAAAAAAGACTCTAGCATCCACTCAGAGTCAAATTACCTTCCATCTGAAAGCTGAGAGAATAAAATACTGGCAAGTCTCCAAAGTATAACAGCTCGTGCTAATGAATGTAGTCAAGCAACTTAAAAGGTCACCATCCAATGTATCCTTGTGGGATATCTTGGGAATTCTATAACAGAATGAATTTCTTCAAGAAGAGTTGAAATCCAATGGTTTTCTAACTGCAACCATAAATGGGAAAGAGCAACTCAAAACAACTCAAGTTCAAACTAAGTCATTACTAATGAACCAGAAGGAAGAAGTAGGTAAACCCAAACCCCAACCCTTCTTCGTGACTCTTATAATTGGTAAGATATTATTACACAATTCCATGATAGACTCTGGCACAAGCACTATGGTGATTCCCAAAGCAATTACGGATGCCTTGGGAATTAAATATGAGCCCCTAAGAATATGATTCATGCAACTGGTGGTAAATCAGTTCAAACAATTAGT
This sequence comes from Taxus chinensis, assembly GCA_019776745.2. Taxonomy (NCBI): domain Eukaryota; kingdom Viridiplantae; phylum Streptophyta; class Pinopsida; order Cupressales; family Taxaceae; genus Taxus; species Taxus chinensis. The sequence continues at coordinate 507,243,159 of CM034152.1, read as the reverse complement.
GTTATTATAACTCTTCCATTATAACTCTATGCATGCTTGAACATAACCGTTCTACAGGATATAGTGGTGATTGATGTTCCATCAGTCTTTAGACTCTACCTATCCCATGACTTCATAGCTAAAATTGGAGGCTACATGTACCTAGATTGGTCTCCTCTAATTTTGTGGACTAAGTATGGATCAAAAATGAATGTACTATCATATCCCTTCATGGAGGAACATATAACGGATCAAGTGGCCTCATGTTTTGAAGCCTCACATGTTATGGTCACCTAAGAGGAAGAATTATATATAAACAAAGATGACCCTCAAAATGAAAGCTATTTGGTTGACCTATCACCTAGAGACCCCTTCGGAAATTTTAATTCCACTGGGTTGGGTACTTACATAATCTTTGATGAGAATCCCATTATTCCAAAGGTTATGATGGAGGATAGTAAACATGAGGAGAGTCTTGCAAAAGGTTCCCAAATAGGGACTCTACATTTTGATGGATCTAGGAGTATAAATGGCTCGGGAGCTGGAATATTCCTATCGTCACCAAGTGGAAGAAATATACTTTAGGTATTTTGCTTCCACTTCACTTGTACCAAAAATGAAGTAGAATATGAGGCTTTAGTTCATGGTTTTACATTGGCACACAAAGAATGCATACAGCAACTAAGAGTCTTCCGTGACTCTGAATTAGTAGTGACTCAAGTTAGAAACACTTCCATAGCAAAAAATCAAAGAATGAGTTCCTATCATCACATAGTACATGGGATCTTATTACAGACTTTGTGTACTTTGACATTAAGGTTATCCCTTAAGAGTAGAGCATAGAATTAGATAGAATGGCCCAAACCAGATCACATATCAACCCAACCAAGGATTTACTAAAAAATAATGAAGCGGTGAGGTTGATCATTCACCCATCTATACTTGATAATATAGATCAATGGAAAGTTTTTAAAAGTGACCAGCAAATCTTGCTCTTCTTATAGCAATCTGAAAAGTTTACAGACCAAGTCCAACTTAAAATTGAAGAAGCATATGGAGATCAAGTCATACAGCTCAAGACAAACAAGCCTCCGAAGGGATTGATAACCTTGGAAAGTATCTTTGATTTTGATGATGCTAATACATATAGAAGGAATTTTACAAAAGTTAAAGAAGATTATGTTGAGCTAGAAGTAGCCAATGGCAAAAAGCTGAAGGTTGGGAAATTATTCACTCAGAAAGAAAGAGAAAGGCTTGTGGCTATATGCCATAAATATGATAGGGTAATAGCCTAAACTTATGATGACCTGTATGCTTATAATAAGGATATCATCTAGCATACTATTGACACAGAAAAAAGGACTAAACATGTGCACTAGAAGTAGATGTCTGTGAATCCAAAAATAAAATATCTCATGGATGAATAGCTCAAGAAGCTCTTGGAAGGTAAAATAAATGGGTTTCCAATTTAGTACTGATAAGAAATACAAAACAGTGAAATCAAAATCTGTGTGGATTTCAGGGATCTAAATAGAGTGTCCCTTAAGGATCACTACCCCTTACCTTCCATGGAATAAATACTACAAAAATTAACAGGTTCAGAAAGATTCTCCTTGCTAGATGGTTTTTCGGGCTATAACTAGATATGGATCGTGGAGGAGGACCAACATAAGACTAATTTTACAACAAAGTGGGGAACCTTTGAATATGCAAAGATGTCATTCAGACTCACCAACATTGGGTCAAATTTCCAAAGATCCATGGATACCACATTCAAAGAACTGATCAACAAGGTAATCCTGATATACTTGGATGATCTCATGGTGTTTACCAAAATAGTAGAAAAACATTTTGGCACCCTTGATGATGTCTTGAAGTGTCAGGAATTTAGAATCTCTCTAAATTCAAAGAAGTGTGTTTTTGGATTATCACAAGGAAAACTCATGGGACTCATTATCTCAAAATAAATAATCTCAATTGATCTAAAAAGAGTCGAGGCCATTCTATAATTTTCCTTACCTTTTAACAAGAAGGCAGTGCAATCTTCCTAGGAAATATCAACTTTGTCAGCAGGTTCATTTCAAACTTTGTTAAAAAGATTCACCCAATCACTTTGATGCTAAAAAGATCTAAACTAAAAATAGACCACTGAGGGCCATCAATCCTTTGAGGTGGTCAAAAATAAATTGCATCTTCCTCATTGCTACGCAACCCAAAATTTTCCAAATATTTCTTTATGTACGTATACGGGAGCAAACACAATGTGGCATTCGTGCTGACACATAGAGGAGAATCACAAGGAGAGGAACATCCAGTTACTTTCTTTTTAAATAATCTCCATGACTATGAAATAAGGTATAACTTTGTGGAAAAATAGGCTTATGCCATTGTCAAAGGCCTGAAGAAATTTAGACACCTGGTGATCAACAACAAGATCACAGTTATGGTGGCACACTTCAGTGTTAAGGAATATATCCTGAAAGGTGAAATAATTGATAAAAGGGCTAACTAGATCACCAAGATCTTAGAGTATGACATTGAAATAAATCCCACAAAGTTGGTATGAGGAAGAGGTATGTGTCAGTATCTCACACAAGATCCATTAGTCCCAACAAATGAAGAATTTGAGATGGTGCTTCATATCCAAGAAAATGAATCTAAAAACTAGGTATCAAATAGGATGCATTTCATGAAGATGGGTGAGTATCCGAGCCACCTTCCTCTCAAAAATAAAATATATTACAGACAGTAGGGATTCAAATTTTTCATAATTGATAACATCCTTTTCAAAAATACCTTTGACAGGATCCTGCTTAGATGCATAGAAAAAGGGGAGGCTAAAATAGTCCTACACAAGTGACATCATGGGATTTTAGGAGGAAATTTCTCGGTAAAGATCATAGCCATCAAGATCCTCTAAGCAAGATACTTTTGGCTCAGCTTTTATATGGAATATTATGCAGTGGTAAGGCAATGCACTTTTTTAAATTCTACATGTGCTTTTAAAGGAATGTTGCATTACCTCCTAACCCTTTTTTGATAGAGGAACCGTTTTCATAATGGGGTTTAGACTTCATTGGGATGGTTAACCCAATTTCAAGCATAGGACACAAGTGGATTATCACTGTAACTGATTACTTCACCCAATGGACAAAGGCAGTTCCACTGAAAGAAGCCACAAAGAACACGATCCTAGAGCTCCTTCAAAATATCACCACCCATTTTGGACCTCCCCAAACAATCATATCAGATAATGCCAAGGATTTTCTGGGAGCCAAAGTATCTGACTTTCCAATAAACCATGGAATCTACCTAAAAATATCTTCCAACTACTACCCGTAGGGTAACGGTTTGACAGAATCCACCAATAAAAATTTGATCAAACTCATCAAAAGGATGGGGTATGAACATAAGAGATCATGGCCTGAGCATGTCAAGACAACCCTATGGGCTGATCGAATCATGCCCAAGAAAATTTGGAAGACCTCATCATATGAATTGGTCTATGACAAAAATGATTTAATGCCCGTCACGGTGGAGATCCCAGTGTTACAATTATTGAAACAAGCTGAGATAAGGGAACATGGAGAAATGAAATTAAGACTCACAGAGCTAATATAGGTTCTAAAAAAATGGGAGACAGACCACAAATCCATGATCAGTTTCCAGCAAATAGTAAAAACCTAGTTCGATTGAAAGATGCCAGAGCCTGAATTCCGAGTCGATACTTTGGTTTTGAAATTGGATGCAAGGGCTATCAGTCCTAGTAATCATGAGAAATTTGACCCCCTATGGACATGACCCTTCAAAAATAGTGCATGCAAGAAGCACAATGCTTTCAAGATCAATACGATGGAAGGTGATTCCTTAGCAATTCCGATAAACAAGATCCACCTAAAACCTTTCCATTGAGTCTATTTATATTTATAAAATTTTGTACCATGTGTATAGCCCGTTTCTTGCTTTTTGTCTTTTGTTGTCCTGTTTAGCAGTGTCATCCCTTCCAATAATTTTATTCAGACACGTGTCTCTTATGGAGACTCTCTTGTCCCTTTTTGAAATTTTAAAGGAAGTGCATCTTCCTAAGTTTCCCCGAAGTAAATTATCCAACGTCTTTTTGAAATAATCGATAAAAAGGATCATAGTATTAATAGGAAATCTCTTGGGAAATGAGATAATTTGGTGTTAAGGATCGTGTAACAAAAATTACCATTATATGATGTGACCTAAGGCATGCATTAACCTTTACTCTACGTGAGTCGAGGAATTTGTTAAAATAGAGCTTTGATCATTTGAAAGTTTCATATCAAACGCTTGGAATTTCTCGTTTTAGTCCCTGAGTCTTCAGTTTGAGAAAATCCATAGCCTTCTTCAATAATCAAGTAGCAATGGCAGCTTCCAACTTTGTGGTTATACCAAAGTCTTATGCAGGACAACCCTTGCCGCCTCACTCCAGACCCGCAAGGATAAGGTTCCCTGACATGATAATATAATACAATGATGCTTCTATAGCAGCAGATTTATCATATGGGGACTTTGATCTCGAGCTCAGTAATAAGTTAAAGGCCCTTAGGGAGTCATATCATGTAAGACCCTCACTTTAGGGGATAATGAGCCTTTCGGCACTATATATTTGACCACCACCCTCACACAATACATTATGCCTCTTGTGCACCCTTATCCTGAGCTTGAGTATATGTGTGCATAGTGTTTCAAACCCTAGACCAACATGATTAAAGGTAAGAACATACAGGTGGTGATTTCACCATGAACCATCAGATAAATGTTATCCTTGCCTCATGACCCTTGGCAATTTTTTACACCATTTCTAAACTCGAGAGCGTATGGGCTTCGTGTAAACATAGGACCTTATTCCTTAACAAGGAGTTATGATAAGATGATTTGAAGAGCACTAGGACACCAATATTCCCCATTCCCCTGAAGATGTTCATGGAAAATTCTTAGGATTCCTGTTGTATGTCGGTGTTCATTTTTGGCCAAGACTTAGACAAATATGTCCATGAATGGCAAGCGGCATCCCCTTTTCAGATGAATTCCGTGAAGAAGGACCAAGCGTATCATTTCTATTTCACTAAGGTCATTGCAAACACTATTTGTGAATAGTTTCACATTTTTTTGAAAATGCCACATTCAAGTACTCCTCTTTTTTGTACCAAAAATCCTAATTGTTTCCCATTATATGCACCTAACAATATGGCACATGGAGGTGGACACTCAAACTACCATCCTAGTTCTTGTGGAATCATGTGTTGTCTCATTCCTCGAATGCATATGAGTTTTCCAATTACTTCATTGTGCCCCTTCTACCATAATTTGACCCAAAAGGGATTAACAATAGAATGAATGATATAGTTTGAGCCCTCCTAGCAGACCCTTCGCATCGCTATGATTTTTTTTATGGGGCAACACATTTAATGATCTAGCTACATGGATTCAAATAAGAATCTTTCATGCTCCCAATGATCCTCACAATATAGGTAGTGGCCTTGGAGATAACCAAGTAGTTGGTGATCCTTGATGTAGAATTTGGCTCCACCTAGAAGAAAAAATCATTGTTCAACCTCCCCTTGATCAAGGGAGGGATTACCATCATCAAACACAAGGTGGAGAATATTCTCACATGCAAGTTGGCTTCTTAAGGATTCACCTACATCTAAGACACATGGAGAAGACACATGGAGGTATGACCCAAAGGGACACATGGCTAGCTTCCTATCTCAAAATAGAGTCTCAGACTCTTGTCAACATGAGTGTAGGAAATTCTTTGAGGATAGAAGGTCTCCCCAGGAGGAAACTCCTAATAAATATATTGAGCTAAAGGACATCCCAATCCCAGCATGGGAGTATTTTCATCCAAGTCGGCACACGTATCACCCCTATTTAACTATCCTTAAGGGTTTAAGGATAACCCTACAGGCCAAGGATTAGGACGTGAAGAAAATTGAGGCCTATTGAAATATAGGCAATAAATCAAGCAAATAACCATGGGTGCCCATTTTGATCCTCTATTATATTGCCATCTTTCCCCTTTGGTTTGTAGGCTCCAAAATGTTTTTCTTCAAATTTGGTGGTCTAGAAACTTCCCCATCCAGATTGAATGCCTTGAAATTCTCATAAACTTATTATTTTTCCCCAATTTGAAAGAAAAATACATGTATGCCCTGTTTTGTGCCCTAGTTTTCCAAATCCACGGGCCTCTGTCATTTTTTCCATCTTTCCCAACCTTTGAGCTCAAATTTGTTGCCCATTTATTCTTATTTTCCCTCAAAAATCTATCCCCATGGTCGAAAATTGTCTAAAATTACTTTCCATTTGTTTTTTGACCAAAAAATCCTTCACCCATGAAGAAAAAATCAAATTCAGGCATCTCTGGAAAATTCTGTGTTTTTTTTACGGTTATACGGGTGTCATTTGCCCATCAAAATTAATCTCAAACATCCCCTCATATGTGGCCATTTGTCGTTTGACAAGATTCGGTGGGTTTCTTTGAAAACTTAATGTTTTTTTTAGTTTTGGAAAAAATTGCAAATTTCCCCCATAGCTCCGCAGGTCCCAGAGGAGGGACATGTGTCATGCATTCAGAAGGAAGGGATGGACAGGTGGGGGACTTAGAGAACTTTTTTAGAAATTTCCCCCAAGGCCTGCAAAGGGAGAAAGTGGTAGGAAGGAATGGGGCTAGCATGGGACTTAGACAATTTTCACCTTTTTTGGTGAAAAGGGATGAAAAGGTTGAGGAAAGGGCCACAGGTATGCCAAATGAACCACAGGGAGACATGTGACAGAAGGGCAGGAAAGGAGGAAAAAGGGAAGTTTTTCCCTTTTAGTGAAAAGGTATTAGAGTCAAAATTTGAAGGCCTGGCCCACAATGAATCAGGGGTGGACATGTGGCAGGGAAGGAATTAGAGGCCAGTTCGTGGAGGAAAGTTATGAAATTTTAGCCTCTATTTGTCAAAAGGAGGTAAAATTTGAATGAGCCTACATATCCTCAGTGATTTAGAAGGTGACACGTGGCAGAGAAAGGTGGAGGGGCAGGCCCAGCGGAGGAAACAAAGTGAGAAATTTTCCCTTGGTGAAAAAAGGGTGTTAAAACGTGAAATAAGCCCACAAATCCTTAGCGATAGAGAAGGTGACACGTGTCAAGGACATAGGTGGAGGTGTGGGCCCATGGGGAAAAAAGTGAAAAATTTCCAAATTTCCAAAAAAGGTGGAAATGTACAGAATTGAGCCACGATCTTCAATGGGACCCACCATATGACACGTGTCAGCACCAAATTTCAAGGGCAGAGGGGCGGAGAAAATTGTCAAATTTTTACTTTTTTACAAAAATGTTAAAAAGTCAAAAATTGATCCCAAATCCATTCCCAATCATATTTTGACACGTGGAGGGCTCAGATTGAAGGAAGAAAGGGAAAATCAACGGTAACTATGCATTTTTCATTTTGGCCGCCATTTTTGCTCCAGGAAGCTTGGAGATGTGAATTTTGCATCAATTTTCATCAAATTTTTGGCAAATTCATGTCATTTGTGCCTACAAGGACCAATGCAAGTGGTTTTAGGGATCAATTTGTAGATTTGAGGTGTTTTTGAAATAATTTTTTCCCCAGCCCGTCCAAAATGTGAAATATCAAATCAAGAAGTTGCAGAATCAAATTTTGGAGGGATAAGGATGAAATGATGAAATGAAAGGGGCCTGCATGCTTTGAGGATGAAAAACATGCCTCCACAATGGATAATGATGAAGGATTTGTAATGATTCACCTTTTTTGAAACACCTGGCAACTTTTGTTGCAAATATGTTAAACGTCCCTATCTGTGAATCATGTTGGAATTTTGTAACAAACTTGATGCTTGGGCATATTATTTTCTTGGGAAAGAAGGATCAAATGTAATAGAATGTTATATAATGCATGTTTTTTGACATGCAAAAGGTCAGAGAAACTTAGAATTTCATGGGAAAATCTGGGAAGAAGCCCATTCTCTGAGAAACCACCTGAGAACCATTTCTAATTCCTTTTTGCATCAGATTTGTATCATGTTGAGTTGGTTTCAGTTGTAAAGCCATCAACAAGCTCTAAGATTGTTCTTATAACATTCCCCTGCTAATAAATTTGGTCATTCTGGATTATTTTGTGTTGTCTCTTGGAAAATTTGCATGCACTTATGTTTCAGAATGTTTTCAATTTGTGTTTCTTGCTCCTATTGCAGTCTTGTGTTTAAAATCTCTCTTGATCATACATGGTCTCATTTCTTGTTGATAGTTTAGTGGCATTTGCAATCTCACATTCAGAAGAGCTTTCATCTGATAAAGAGATAAACAGATTTAAAATCACTTTACCTTCCTTGAATTTAGAGATTGTTTGTAAACCTTTGGGTGCACTTTAGGTCATGATAAAATAGAGGCTTCTTGATGCTTTGTTGGTTCATCTACTTCAAGATTTTGTGGCAGGTTATCAAATATTGTGTGGAAGAGTGTAGATCTGGGCCTCCATTTATTGCACATATCTGGGTTGAAGGAGTACCTTAACCCCTTTGAAGCATTCTATTGTTTAGGTCTTACAAATTTCTTGCAAAGGTCCTCAAAGAATTTGGAAAATTCTGGTTAGTCTTGTCTAAAATATCCCACCAAAAATTCATTCAAAATAACTAATCCTACCCCATACTACCCCTACATTACATTGTGTGTCAACAAAAGAATACAATCCATTTACAAAAATGCACAAAGAAAATCAGGATCATACAATGTCTTCAGTAACCCTTGCCTTGCATTGAAAATATCTCCATAATCTGGGAGTGACAACTTGTGAAAGTCAGATTTGGAGTGTTGATCATATTTTCCCAAGGCCTTTTCATACTATTTGCACAAATTGAGGGATATCTTCATCTCCTTCACCATTTGAGGGTTACAAAATAGGTTCTCTTACCTTGGTTGAAAGGCACAACCTAAAATAGTTAGGACAAGATCAAGTCCTATTTGAGTGCTATCCATCTCTCCACAAATCTGAGTGCCAGTTAGATCACATCCCCGGCTACAAAATGACACACATCATGATCTATCTGAACTTCAAGCTTCATGCCATATCTCTGATGCTGCTCAGACTGAAAAGGAGAACAAATTTGGGTACCAACACAAGTGGCACCATTTCCGGGGAATGTTTTGAATTCCTAGGAAATAATTTGCATTGCTGAGATTGATTTTCTGATTCATTACTAGTCCATATATATTTAGCTCGTCAATTTACACCAGGCTAGAATGAAGGGTAGAGTTCCGGGTTTGATATTCTTAGTTCAATCTGATCCATGTGCATACATATTTGAGATATTTGAATGCATATCAAACCCTGGTAATGTCCCTTGCAAATTCTACATGCAAATACATTGTTGAAGCATCATTTTATAATCAGATTTGTAAGGATTAAGTGAAGATATAAGTTCTATCTGTAATTTTATTAGTTTCCAGTAGTTGTTGCACTTCATTTGCATTTGTGATTGATAAATTCAAGAAAAGGAAGGTCTGATCTATAAAGTTTTGCAAGATTTTCAGTGTTGATAGGTATTTGACAGAGTATTTTAGTGCATTTACACAACTAAGGTGAAAATCCTTAGTGGTGAATCCATGCTGTTCTGATCTTGATAAATACCAGTGTCTTACCTTTCTGTCATTTATTTTGTGTTGCTAATCTCTGCAAAACTGGAAGGAAGAAGATCTCTCTTCATTAGAGACTCTGCTAAGAAGTTGTTTTCAGATTCAAGGAACTCAGAGTTAGAAGGAAGAAGAGTTTGGAAAGTTGTTAAAGGTCATACATCAGGAAAGATATATCCATTGGTGAGAGAGATCAGCCTTTGGTAGAGGATTATCACTCTTCTTCCAGTGATTCTGATTCAAGAAATCCTCTCATAAACTTGTTTACTTCAACTAGTGAAGGTCCTTCTGTTGTACTTGGTGAGTTCCTTCTTCAATCTGCACCTCTGTGTTTCAATCCTAATAAAAATTTCCAAGAAAATCAGCACTTAGAGAATACCAGTCTTGTGAATCACATTCTTGAGCCCCAAAGACCTTGCACTCCTCATCAGCTTGTGTCACCCCAAGATCACCTCCACCAAACAATATGGCTCAGCCTAGACCTCCATTTGTTGTTAACACCTTTGGTCCTATAGAATTTAGAGGAATGGATGGTTACCCAAATGCTGTCCCACAAGATGTCAGAAATAGGTTGCCAAATTTCCAAGGTAACAATGCTATAACTGGTGATCAACATCTCAAACTTTTTGTTAACATGATGGAGGATTTTGAAATAGAGTTTGAAGATGTGTATATTAAATTGTTCATTCATACACTAGAAGAGGATGCTAGGGATTGGTACAAGGCTCTGCCTGATAATTCTATTGATTCATGGACTGAAATGAAGAATGCATTTAGGTTGCAATATGGTGACAAGACTGATCCTAGATTTCTCTTGTCTGAATTTGAAAATATTAAGAAGAATCCCAATGAATCAGTCCATGACTTCAACACAAGGTTTAACAAAACTTTGAGAAGGCTACCTGTTAGTCTGAGGCCTTGTGATGAGTCTTGTTTAATCAAATATGCAGATGCATTTGACAAGAAAGCAGCCTATTACCTAAGAGACAAGAACCCTACTAATCTAAGACAAGCTTTCACCATGGCACTTCAAATTGAAAACAATATCAAAGCAATTGGGAAACCTCTCAAGAGAGATGGTGTAAAGTTGATAAACCCTGAAAAACCTCAAGCTAGCAAGGGTGTTGATTTGGAGGAGGTTGTGAAAACTTTGGTAGGGGATGTCAAAGAAATCTCATACAAGTTGGCAAGAGCTGAGAAGGGAATTGGTAGACTTCACAAGGTCAGCAGAGAGCACAAAACCATGATAGATTTTCTGATCATCCTAGAGGTGATCAAAGGGTAGATGATAGAGGAAAAGGACCCATGGGGTCTGCAAATAGACATTCTCAAACCAAGGAAAATAAGGTAGTGCCTGATCCACTAACTGCTAGGGTGGCTATTGTTGATGATGCAAATCAGATTGACTGGTGTGACAGATGTTTTTTACCCCATCCTCCATGTGAAATAGATCAAAAATTGAAGCAGGAAGTTGATGATGAAATTGATGATGATGCCTGCATGATGGAGATCCCTGCAAGTTCACCAAGGGGAGAAACTTCAACGGATGTCATAAGTGCTAGGACTACTGCTATTTTTTGGGATTGTATCCAATGGGTACATCTTCTTCCTCCTTCTCATGTTTTAGAAATTGATAATGTACAAGCCTTTGAGCTGCCCAATAATGATTTTGAATACTTGAGGGCATTGATGATCAAAAAGTATGATGGAGGTATACCCTCGGAAGAGGATAGGAAGCTACTTATGAATGTTGTAGTTTCCCAAGAGAAGGAGCACAATACCAGAAGTAAGGTTGTTAAAGGGATAACAAGCCAAGTCCAAATTTCCATTGCTTACTAAAGAAACTCCAAAGAAAAATACATCTGGTGAAGGCCCTATTCCCCAAGCAAAACTTGTGATCCTCCTCATGCCCAAGCTGCCAAGAACTTCCATACCATCTAATGAATTTGCTTGTCTCCATTCCAGTGCTACTTTACCCAAGATTGCTCCATATGATATTGCCCAAGTCTTGAGTCAAATCAAGATTTCCTTCCCAATTGTTGAGTTGCTTAGGATTCCTGAGCACAAGAAGAGGGCTTTTGAATATTTAGGATTCAAAGAGGAAGAGAGTACCCAAAGTAGAGTTAGAAGCAAGGTTGAGATTCCTATTACCATTGTAGAATTGGAACAGCCACAAGTGTTGGAAGAGTTGGGGGAACCACCTGAGGTTTACTTAGGAACTTCTTTGGTTAAATCTCAGCTGAACGTGGATCCATTTTTCACTACCTTGGTTATCAAAGACAAGTTGTTACATAACTGTATGTTTGACTTCATGCATCATGCAATGTCATGCCTTTGGAGGTCATGAATGAATTGGGAATCAAAGTGACAATAGCCTATGGAAAGTGTACTACCATGGACTCAAGAGAAGTGCCAGTTGTTGGGTGTGTCAAATATCTGGTGGTGCAACTTGCATCTTATCCTGGGAGGAATTTAAAATTGGATGTTGTGATTGTTGATTGCCCTGCTAAATGGGGTATGTTATTGTCAAGAAAGTGGGCTGCAAGTGTTAGTGGGAGTGTCCAAATGGACATGTCTTATGCCACTATCCCCATTGAAGGAAACTTAGTGAAATTATGTGGAGAGAAGAAGATGATGTACCTTATTGAAGACCCAAACAATGCATCTTATGAAGTTTTGCAGGCAGATGCTAGTACTGATCACTTTGTGAGTTTTGTGGATTTCAGGGAGTATGAAGTTGTTGAAAACATATCTCCTAAGTATGTTGTTTTTTCTGGAGATTTGGTCCTTGATTCAGCCTTGAAAAATGTTAAAAGGTCTGACATGAACACAATGGAGGAGCTTCAAAGAAACTGGATGGTTTACAAATTAAACAAAGAAGAAAAAGAGGTATATTTCCAGTTGCTAAAAACATATCAGAACCTCTTGGCATGGTCATATCCAACATGGAGGACATTTGGGGTTTCCCCTTGATTTGTTTTCTTTGAATCAAGGTTTGCACCAACTTGTACAGTGTATAGTGTTTGGTTTTTATTTTGTTTTTGGTTTTTTTGTGGTTCTTGGTTTGCCTTGGTGTGTGGCAGCCATTTTTGTCAGTTTCTCAGTTGTTTTTGGTGGCTTTGGCTCATGACTCCATTTTCCCAATGGATTATTTTGGCACTTGGTCTACTTTTGTTCTTGTGGCACTCACTGGGAGTGCCCATCCCCAAGCAGGAGCCGATGTTGGTGCCCATTTTGATCCTCTATTATATTGCCATCTTTCCCCTTTGTTTGCATGTGCTCTAAAATGTTTTTCTTTGAATTTGGTGGTCTGTAAAGTTTCCCCATCCAGATTGAATGCCTTGAAATGCTCACAACCTTATTATTTTTCCCCAATTTGAAAGAAAAATACATGCATGCCCTGTTTTGTGCCCTAATTTTCCAAATCCACGGGCCTCTATCATTTTTTCCACTTTTCCCAACCTTTGGAGCTTGAAGTTGTTCGTTTCATGCATATTTCCCCCTAAAAAATCTATCCCCATGGTTGAAAATTGCCTAAAATCACTTTCCATCTCATTTTTTTACCAAAAAATCCTTCACCCACGAAGAAAAAATCAAATTCAGGCATCTCTGGCAAATTCTATGTTTTTTAACAGTCATACATGTGTCCTTTGCCCATTAAATTAAATCTCAAGCCTCCCCTCATACATGGCCATTTTTCATTGGTTAATATTCGGTTGGTTTCTTTGAAAACTTAACATTTTTTGGTGTTTTTGGAAAAAAATCAAATTTCCCCCGCAGCTCCGCAGGTCCCAGAGGAGGGACACATGTCTTATTCAAGCAGAATGGCGAGGTAGGTGGGGCCTTAGAACTTAGGAAAAGTTTTTTCCCCCAATTTTGCATCCAAAAGGGACAAAGGTTGGAGGAATGGGGCTGGCGATGGGACTTGGACAATTTTTGGGAGAAAAGGGAGACACGTGGTGGGGTCTTGAGGAGTGTAGAGTAGGGAAGTGTGGGCTGTCGAAGGAAAAAGGGAATTTTTTCCCTTTTAGTAAAAAAATTAGAGTGAAAATTTGAAGCACTGGCCCACAATGATGAAGCAAAGGTAGACATGTGGCAGGGAAGGAAGGGAGTGCGGGCCAGCGGAGGAAAAGTGAGAAATTCTCCCTTGGAGAAAAAGGGTGTTAAAATGTGAGGAGTGGCTCCATATCCTCAGTGATTTAGAAAGTGACACGTGGCAGAGAAAGGTGGAGGGGCGGAGCGGTGAAAGCAAAGTGAGAAAATTTCCCTTGGCGAAAAGGGAAGTTAAAATGTGAAATGAGCCCACAAATCATCAGCGATAGAGAAGGTGACATGTGTCAAGGATAGAGGCAGAGGTGCGGGCCCGTGGGGAAAAAAGTGAAAAATTTCCAAATTTCCAAAAAAGGTGGAAATGTGCAGAATTGAGCCACGACTTCAATGGGACCCACCATATGCCACGTGTCAGCGCCAAATTTCAAGGGTGGAGGGGCGGAGGAAAAAGTCAAAATTTTACATTTTTCCAAAAATGTTAAAAATTTCAAAAAGTGATCCCAAATCCATTCCCAATCACATTTTGACACGTGGAGGGCTCAGATTGAAGGAAGAAAGGGAAAATCAATGGTAACTATGCATTTTTCATTTTGGCCACCATTTTTGCTCCAGGAAGCTTGGAGATGTGAATTTTGCATCAATTTCATCAAATTTTTGGCAAATTCATGTCGTTTGTACCTGCAAGGACCAATGCAAGTGGTTTTAGGGATCAATTTGTAGATTTGAGATGTTTTTGAAATAATTTTTGCCCCAACCCGTCCAAAACATGAAATATCAAATCAATAAGTTAAAGAATCAAATTTTGGAGGGATAAGGATGAAATAATGAAATGAAATGGGTTTGCATGCTTTGAGGATGAAAAACATGCCTCCACAATGGATAATGATGAAGGATTTGTAATGATTCACCTTTTTTGAAACACCTGGCAACTTTTTTTGCAAATATGTTAAACGTCCCTATCTGTGAATCATGTTGGAATTTTGTAACAAACTTGATGCTTGGCATATTATTTTCTTGGGAAAGAAGGATCAAATGTAATAGAATGTTATATAATGCATGTTTTTTGACATGCAAAAGGTCAGAGAAACTTAGAATTTCATGGGAAAATCTGGGAAGAAGCCCATTCTCTGAGAAACCACCTGAGAACCATTTCTAATTCCTTTTTGCATCAGATTTGTATCATGTTGAGTTGGTTTCAGTTGTAAAGCCATCAAAAAGCTCTGAGATTGTTCTTATAACATTCCCCTACTGATAAATTTGGTCATTCTAGATTATTTTGTGTTGTCTCTTGGCAAAATTTACATGCACTTATGTTTCAGAATGTTTTCAATTTGTGTTTCTTGCTCCTGTTGCAGTCTTGTGTCTAAAATCTCTCTTGATCATACATGGTCTCATTTCTTATTGATAGTTTAGTGGCATTTGCAATCTCACATTCAGAAGAGATTTCATCTGATAAAGAGATAAACAGATTTAAAATCACTTTACCTTCCTTGAATTTAGAGATTGTTTGTAAACCTTTGGGTGCACCTTAGGTCATGATAAAATAGAGGTTTCTAGGATGCTTTGTTGGTTCATCTACATCAATATTTTGTGGCAGGTTGTCAAATATTGTGTGGAAGAGTGCAGATCTGGGCCTCCATTTAGTGCACATATCCTGGTTGAAGGAGTACCTTAACCCCTTTGAAGCATTCTGTTGTTTAGGTCTTACAAATTTCTTGCAAAGGTCCTCAAAGAATTTGGAAAATTTTGGTTAGTCTTGTCTAAAATATCCCACCAAAAAATTCATTCAGAATAACTAATCCTACCCCATACTACCCCTGCATTGCATTGTGTGTCAACAAAAGAATCTAATCCATTTACAAAAATGCACAAAGCAAATCAGGATCATACAATGTCTTCAGTAACCCTTGCCTTGCATTGAAAATATCTCCATAATCTGGGAGTGACAACTTGTGAAAGTCAGATTTGGAGTGTTGATCATATTTTCCCAAGGCCTTTTCATACTATTTACACAAATTGAGGGATATCTTCATCTCCTTCACCATTTGAGGGTTACAAAATAGGTCCTCTTACCTTGGTTGAAAGGCACAACCTAAAACAGTTAGGACAAGATCAAGTCCTATTTGAGTGCTATCCATCTCTCCACAAATCTGAGTGCCATTTAGATCACATCCCCAGCTACAAAATGACACACATCATGACCATGTTGGTCACCCCAACCCAGTTTCTTCCTCCTCTTGGCTCCTATTTCATGCCTCCACTCCCCATAAACATTCCCAATTTCTCTCCTTGAATTATGATGGGCCCCTCTTCAACTATCATAACTTCCATCCCCCACAGCTAATTTTCATCCCCTACGGCCTACCACAAGGGTTCCCATTTGTAGGTGGGGTATTCCCTTCCCATTCCAAGTTTTTAAATTAGGTAGATACAATCAGGGTGGATTCAAATAAGAGAAGGGACAAGGAGAAGAAATAAATGATAACAGGATTGAAAAAGTAGATGCGTTCATTATTTGGCCATCAACAAAGCTCCATGACTATTGCTCAGATGTTCCCCAATGTCCATAAATCCACAGAATAGATGCATCTAGATGACTACTTCATCAACAATGTTGTGTTGGACCTGACTCAGTTTTTGCCTCAAGATAATGTCAAGTTGATGAGAAAAATAGTTTTCGTGGTTACCATGGATTACGTTAAGCTAAAAAAATTAATAAAATGGAGGCTATCCTCATTCAGACACAAAATATTTAAAATGTATCCACAAAATTCCCTAAATTGCATGCACTAGTACAAAAGATTTATGATTCTTCAAAATCGGCCCTATAAGGTGTGGGTAGTATGGACAGGCGGGTGCTTGTAGAAAATATTAGTGAGATACTCAGTTGTAATAAGGTAGTTATCAAGTGCTAGAATCTTTTGACTCAACTCCATCTTAGGATCAGAAAAAGGAAGTACGCATCGAAGAGTTAGTCCAATTTGGATTTCCCTCTCCCTTCCCTAATGACTTTATTTTCCTCTCAAAGGACCAAATCCAATAACTATTCACAGCTAAGGAATAGGATAAGAATGTCTTTCATTCTTTGAACAATTATTCCAGTTTTGCTGAAGTGGAGGCCATTTTGAACCCCATTGTAAAACTAGAGTTCCATTTGCATACCATGGTTTAGGATCTCCAAACATTTTCTCACAAGAAGATCACCAAGCAAGATAGAGCCTTTCATTCTCTACAGTGAAGGACTTATCCAAGAGAGGCCGAATGGCTCGGGTATCAAGCTGCATTGAGGTAGATCTGAGTGGATTCTCCTTGAGCCAAAATTTTGAAATTTGTAAATGTAAACACCTATTGTTTGATCAAAGGACTTTTATCTCTAATATTTCACTAACTATTCTCTTCCTCACCAATTGACGACACATCGTCGGTTAGCTCCATCTAAATCCCCTTTTATGACACTCTTTTAGTATTATTCCTCTTATAAGTCAATTAAATAGGTTATTATATCCTCTTCTCGGCTAGAATTATCTTCTTCATTTCCTCTATTAGCTTCATGGACTATTAATCTATTTCATTTGATTGATTAGGCCCTTCAGAATTCTCCCAGAACCCTAATTTCTCTCTAAACAAGATTTATTAGTCTAACATACATTAATTACCCTGAGACATGGTTAACCTCTTTTAAACTTAGTCAAATATTGATTTTACTTACTAATTAACCTATTGACTCCCTTTTAGTCCCACATACACCAAACATCCTTCCATTTCCCAAATGGAAAACTATAAATAGCCCACTCCCCCCTCTCATTTTCGAGAACACTTCTTCCCTATAACATAAACTATAGTATTATTGCTAGGATTAGGAGTTTTATATCTTCTTATTGAGCTATCTTGCTTTGTCTTTTGCATTCCACCATATAAACATGGAGTAAATGGGAAGAACCATTAGCCTTGAAACCATTAATGGTGAGATCCCATTCTCTTAAAGCATAAACTAATTACTTAGATCCTTATTAGGCTCATTTGATTAAGCTTTCAAGAATAGAGGTTAATTACATTTTCTAAGTTTGCTTGTTTTCTTTAAACTAATGCATGCAAAGTAGAAATGCTTGTTTATTTCTTAACTGATGGTCCATTGATTGGTTTTGCACCAATATTTGGGGTTCTTGAGTGTTCTTACCCCATTCCATAGCTTTTGCAACCTTTCTTTAATACCACATTCAGAACACCCGGTGGGACACTTATGTCCATCCTCCATTAATGGAGGTCTTTTATGTTTTTCAAGGTTCATTTACAAGTTTTTTAGAGAAAACGGCTTGTTATTTTCTTATTTCCATTTCTAAGGCTAGTTAAATCACCCTTGTTTGCATATATTTTGTGGTTTTAAACTAGAAATAAGCTTCTTTGACTACCAACTAACCTGTTTGTCTGTTAAATTTTCAAAATCCATGAATTTTGCAAGTTTTTAGGGGGTATGTGTAGGTGTCTAGATAGGGCACACCTCCATCAAAATCCTAGTGTTGGCATTGAGTTGGTCACATGTCGATCTGAGCATATTACATAGTTGATAGTTCATCTTAGAACGGGTCATGTCTCCGTCAAGATGTGGGCATATTTGTTGGTTGGTGAGCGTACCTATCATGTTGGATGCATTTGTGTATATTGTCTTATTCTAGAAACTCTATCATTTTTTACTTGACCATGCCTCCATTGAAAAATGGGCATATCCATTGACTTTTGAGTGTCTCTGGACGCATTGGTGTCTACTGACATACTATTTTTTCTGGCATTTTTTTACTTACAGGCGTGCCGATTGAAAAAAGAGTGCATGCATCAAAACCCTAGCGTACCTATCAAAGAGGCCTATGTAGGTGTTATACCTCTCTGTCAGTTTTTCCTACCATGTATTTGTGTCAGTTAGGGTGCATATCCATCAGCTGGGGTGTGCTAGTGTCATTCTGGGTGTGCATGTGTCTGTGATAAAATTTGAAAATCCTTCTCTAAGATGTAAACTCATTTTTCTAAGTGTTTATATGGCTTTTTAAGACTAACAAAGTAGATGTAGGGTTTTTATTTTTTATCTCAGCTTGCATAGCTTAAGTGTCTTCATTTTCTTGACTTGCACAAAGCTTGTAAAGTGTGTATACTCTCTCCTCGCCCCTTCTAGGTGATCTTGGAGATCAAAAACACTTGTACAACTTTATGTCAAACATTAAAAACACTTGTTCTATGATTCTAAAGAGTAAAATTATTTCCATATAATTTGTCTTAGTATAATTTTCACATTGCATATGCTCTTCCTTCACACCATTTAGTGATCTTAGGAATCAAAAGCAAGGTGTCGATTCTCTTTCTTGATATCAATTTGCAAAATGAAAAATTACTAAACTCATTGTCTACAAGACCTAATGCTTGTTAAAGAAAGGCATCAAAACAAAACATGAAACCTCTAATACATGTATTTACATGCAGAATGCTAAATGGTGTACTACTGGAAACCACATTTAAGTTAAAAAGATAAAAAACACACCATTCCCCTTCACATTGTATTGCAGGTTTTGGAAAAGGGTACGCCCCAATCCACTCAAATGGAACATAACCCCTTTGGTATAATGCCTTAAGCTCCAACAATGGGGGTGGTTCCAGGAACCCTAAATCAATCCATTATTGAGTAACCTCGTGGATGAAACAGGAAGCACTCTGCTTACCCATTTGACTAGTACACCTTATGAGTTAGAGTCAAAGATTGTCTGTATTGTGGCTCCAGTGATGGTACAACTAAATGCACTAGTTCCTCATTATATCAGAAGGGGGTACCCTAAAGAAGAGATACTCCCAAATCAGTCATTGTGACTCTTTGGGTAAATTGCACTCACATCTAGATAAATATTCTGACCCCTAGTTGAGAGAACTTATTAAGGAGACCATTTTGTCTTGGAGCCCACTTTGCTAGTCTATTGTCACATTGAGCCATCATAAAGTAACGACTCACTTGGAATTTGAATCCTGTTTCTTGAACAAGACAAAGATCCCACGAAAGTTTGAGTTAAGTTTCTTCTATCATGAATATTAGATAATGTCCCACTTATCTTACCTTATTTCTCACCTTCAGACGAAGTGAAGCTCTACCCAAGTGGTGCTTGGTCTATTTTTTATATTTTCAATCTATACCCATGAATTCTTGCTTTCCACTTTTGGAGTGAGAATAGAGCATACCTCGCGCATTTTTATCAGAGATAGTACTCACCACTTTTTATTTGTTTATGCCCATATATGTTTGTGTTTGGGTTGTTAAAAGTATAAAGTACATAGGTAAATTTTTCGTATCTTTGATAAATTCCTTCAATATTTATTTCAAGATCATCTTCATTATTGGAAGTTCAGGTCATTATTTGTCTCTTCTTGAGTTGATAGCTTTTCTCACATTCTAGTCACACAATCTTGGTACTTACATCATGTTTTCATTGAAAACATGATATAAGTCCCTTTTATTGCGTGGTTACGCTGCTCACACAATTAAAAACTCATTTTCATACTTATTACTTAGTTTCAGTTTTAACGCCATCTGAGTCTTTTTAAAAGTGTTGATATCTCCCTACATATATCGCAATGATGGTGTCTTGATACTAACACCTTGCTTACTTGGTTAATGTATCAGGATAACGTTGCTATGCTATATCTAGTTACGACTTCCATTTTTTAGAAGAATTATCTTTCATCAACATTCAAACTACTTTTAAGTATACCTCACCAGGAGATTGTGTCAATACTGCTTTGATATTTAGGTCTTGTTAGAATTCTAACTTGACCTATGCATTGATACGATATTATCACTATTCATTTTAGGGTATAGGCTTGGTAGCAACAAAAATGAGTGATCATTACATTTAGGTATGCATATGAGTGTTCTTTGATAAAAACAATTGCATAGCATTACATCTAGGACACACTTTAGTATATTTCAAACATCACTTTGAATGGCTTGCAAAATCATGCACTTAGAAGCCATGACAACTTCATACAGACATCATTTAAGTAATGCCTAAAATCGTAAAGATGGAAACCAAATCAAACGAGCATGACTTAGGAGAAAACCCTTTCGAAACCTTCCCATTTAGTGGAAACAACTTAGTGCCTCTCTTTTTTCAAGTCAAAGATGTGGAGCCATTAATTGACAATAGTGGAGAAGAGTCGGACTCTTCTAGAGAGCAATAGAGATTAGACCTAGCTAGATTTGATGAAATCCTATATTATAATATAGATCAAGTACTCCCAAGAGTCTTAGAACTAGGAGCTAAACTTCCACACGAACATGAAATAGAAACCAAATTCATTAATCTCAAAGTAGGAGAATGAGTATCACTCTTAGATATAGATAACCCCTTTGAGACAGGGTACACTTCTTCTTCTGGGCATCATCATGCCACTATCAAAGGAGACCCATCATGAATTCCTCATTACAAAGCTTCATAGAAAGTGAATATTGAGCATAAAGATTCACCTCCTCCCAAATTTGATGAAGAATAGGACCCTCTGGTTGAAGAGGAGATCCTTCAAATATAGATCTTGAAATTGAGCCAAAAATTAGTAAACATAGGCTCTTCAAGAATAAACATGTACAAAGACAAAGACAAAATGAAATCTAGAAAAATTCACTTTTATCCATACACTGACATCACCTTTAAGGTGGCTCGAGCACAAAAACTAATGTCACCTACTAAATAATAACTCATTCAAAAAGAGTTAAAATCAATGAAAGATACACTTACTATGCTACAGGAGGGAAACGTAGGCTAGAATAGGAAATGTTTGTATGAAGAACTATGTTCTTACCCCTTAGATAAGGATATGTTACGGAAACCCTTCCCAAAACACTTTACTATTCCCAAGTTTCATAATAATAAGTGCAAGAGTGATCCTCATGATCACATAAAAGACATTTACATGGCTTTCCAGGAGGTCACATATAGTGATAACTTCTTAATATAACTTTTTCCTCGCAGCCTAGGAGCACTGGGATTGGAATGGTTTTATAGTATTCCCAAGGGATCCATTATAACATGGCCTGTATTACAAGAAAAATGTGTATGACATTATTCCTATAACATGGAAAATGATATCACAATGAACGATCACTACAATATGAAACAAACACTCAATGAGACCTTTGCAAGCTTTGCATAATGATGGCAAGGGTTAGCAAGTCATTTCCCTTATGCATTACCAGAAAAAACAAGTGAGCATATATGTTCCTAACTTAAACCCAGAAATATCCTTCCATTTATAAATGCACTATGGCTCAAACTTCGAAGAGGTCATAGAGAAAGGTGGTCAAATCGAGAAATCCCTCATCACAAAGGGAACTCTTAAGTATGTCATTAAAGACAAACATGAAGCCAAATCCATAGACAAATCAAATTTTTTTAATAAAAAAAAACATGTTGGTGATGGCATTACGGACTCCAAGAGAGTCCAAGTTGTGCAGATGGGACCACTTTTAAAGCTTTAACAAGGACCTCATCCCAAGGTGCCCACTAAACGTATGTTCATGCCATTAACAGAATCCCTATCTGCCATACTAAAGTATTTAGTTAATGTAAAAATGGTGGAATATCAAACTATGATAGTACCATACCCAGAGGATGCTCCAAAACCTGGTTGATTCAAAGACCATGAGTACTGTGGCTTCCACCATGTTAAAGGACACAAGAAATATAGGTGTTTAATATTGCATCACTACATACAAGACCTCAGTGAAGAGGGTAAGATCACTGTAGATTCTCCCCCTGACTCAGGACACGGTCTAAATGAGAAAATGGGTATCTACAAAGAGACTTTTCCTAATCATGTAGATAAAAAGAAAAGGAAGCCAGATCATGGACAAACCTCTAGTGATTATAGGACTGTTGCTTATATATACCCCACTAATGATAGTCCCTTTAATTCTCTCATAGAGTGTATTCGCTCATCTAATGAACAAGTCAACATTATCCGGATCTTAGAAAAAATTTTACCAATAGGGACGAGACATACTCGTGTAATCATACCCGATTCCCTACCTATCCCTCAGGAAGGTCAGTATAATTTGATAGACCAGTTAGAGACAATGCCTACTAGGATATCTATTCTTGATCTCCTCAAAATATCTATTGTCCATAAGAACATATTGTATAAGACATTAAAAAATTTGGGAGTCTCTATAGATCTAGATCCCACACACCTCCAAGACATGATTACACACCTCGACCCCAATGATCATATTACTTTTGATCACACCACAATCCCGCATAACAACCCAGAACACAACTTACCCTTATACTTAGAAGTGGTGGTTACATCACAAAATCAAGAGGGTACTTGTGGATGGTGGATCTGGTCTAAATATTTGCACTTTGAAGCTGGTTAAGAAGCTAGGCCATTTAGAAAGAGATCTAGGAGCTAAGACTATTACGATCACTGCATACGACAATGAATAATGAGATTCAGTGGGTACTATAATAGTTCCCATGGAAGTAGGCCCAACTTTTCATGACATGACATTTCATGTCCTTGACTTAGACCTTCTATATAACATGCTCTTGGGGCACCCATGGATTCATGTATTATAAGCCATTCCATCAAATTTCCATCAGTGTATCAAGCTATGTCATGAAGGACAAGTGGTTTCCATTTTGGGTGACTCAAAACCGTTCACACATTGTAGGGCCTTGCACAGTTTTTCTCATGTGGCTTATGAGTTTCCTTTGGCGGATGTTGTTATCCCTCTACAAATGGAAGCTATTAAGAAATGGGTAGATTCAAAGTCACTCACACCTTATAATCCATATTTTCCTTTGTTAGTCAACCCATTCTCTTCATGGGAGGCAACATCAGCCAAATATGGCCCAGGTGAGCTATTCACTCTTAAACAACCTTTGTTAATATCATATTTATTAGTATCTCCCGGAACATGGGGTAAGCCTTATTTTTAGTTCAAGAGAACTCGGTAGCAGTGTCCTAAACCATTGGAAATTTTTGTCCATAGCGACCTCCTATATGAGGAGCATATGATAGAATATCCTACTAGCAGAGTGCCAGAAGGTACTATGGATTCATGCCATCAAGAACCACAGTACATCAAAGGTAACCACATGATGTTTGTCATGGTTTTTAGTGGGTTTGGATGTTCAATCAATGCACAAGGCTAGGTAGAGCCTATTCCCATCCCCCGTTTGAAGTTGGATAAGCATGGACTGGGGATAAGGCCTCATGATGCTCTATCCTCTGAGATTGACGCCACCTCTTCTAAATGTGAGGGTGTTTCTTCTGATTCTGATAGCGACACATATTCTGAGTCTAGCCTCTATAAGGATCTTGCTTCCACTAACATATTCCTAGATTCAGCTGTCCTTACCTTATCTGATTCTAGCCCCCTAACCAATTATCAAATATCCCTTATGTATCTTGAACTTATAGATTAGGATCAAAGACTTCACGTACTACTAGACTTCTTTAAAAATGATGAGGCATTTTCAGAGTTCATGGGATCACAAGAAAGGATTCTCAATTCAACTAGACACCTATGCATACTCCGGAGAAGAGGAATAGATGTGTGGACATCTAACTAAGAAGGTATTAAACAAGAGTAAAAATACTTCAGAGGAACCTTGTAGAAATGATAAATGGAATTCTTATAGTGACAAACTCTTTGAAACACTCGTAGATAAATAGAACAAACAGTCTAAAGATTAAGTGTTTTATCCATTTAAAGATGATGATGAGCTACCACAGGAAGGTGATCTTACTCTTCCCCCTGATCCTACACAGATGAAATATGTCTCCAAGATGCTTGTTAAGGAAACAATTAATTTCAACATTGGCTCAAAAGAGAAACCTAGACTAATAAAGTTTGGAGCTTCAATCTCATCTCATGAGAAAAAGGTCTTTGTAGAGATCTTAAGAGGATACGCAGATATATTTGTAAGTACATAAGTAGATATGCCTAGTTTGGACCCAGAGTAAGTTATGCACAACCTTGTTGTACACCTCGATGCCAAGCCCATCAAGCAAAATTTGAGAAACATGCACCCTAAGGTGGTGCTCCTTGTCAAAGAAGAATTAGAAAAACTTTTAGCTGCTAATTTTATCAAACCCATTGACTATTCAGAGTGGATCTCTAATATAGTCCATGTACAAAAGAATCTTATTGGCATAAGAATCTTCACTGGTTTCTGTGACATCAATAAAGCATGCCCTAAGGATGACTTCCATTTTCCTAACATTTACATGATAGTTGATTCCACCATTGGCTATGAAATGTTTTCTTTAATGGATGGGTTTTCAGGTTATAATTAGAGATGGGTTGCAGAAGAAGATCAACATAAAACAGCCTTCATTACCTTGTGGGGAACATTTTGCTACAAGGTCATGCCTTTCAGACTCAAGAATGCTGGGGCTACTTATCAGTGGGCCATGATTGTTATCTTCCATGATATGATGAATGACATCATGGAAGATTATGTTGATGACATCTTATCTAAATCCAAGAGTAGAGGAGAGCACCCTGAAGTGTTGAGACATATTTTTTTAGCGTCTTCAGGATTATAAGTTTTGTTTGAACCCTAAGAAATGTGTCTTTGGTGTTTTATCAGGAAAGCTCCTAGGGTTCATTGTTTCACAAAGAGGGATTAAAGTGGACCCTACAAAGGTTATGGCTAACACAGAAATTCCACCATCTACCACTCTCAAACAAATGAGGAGTCTACAAGGGAAAATTCAAGCAATCCATCGCTTTATTTCAAAACTAGCAGATAAGTGCCACCCCTTTACCCATTTATTGAAGAAGGATGTTTCATTCAACTGGGGACCATATTTATAAAAGGCCTTTGCACTACTAAAACAGCACTTGGTCAACCCACTTGTACTCATCCCGCCTACCCCAGGCAAGCCTCTCCTCTTGTACATTTCTACTACCTAGTTTGTAATTGGTGCACTGCTTACCCAATATGACCTAAACCATAAAGAGAGGGTATTTTACTATCTCAGTCACACCTTTATTTCTCATGATTTGAATTACCCGTAGATTGAAAAGGCATGCTTGGTAGTTGTCTTTACCTTCCAAAAGCTTTGTCATTATCTCCTAAACAATAAAACTAAACTCATATCCAAATTTGACCCTCTCAAGTACCTTTTATCCAAACCCACCCTCACAAGTTGAATGGCTAATTGGATCATTCTCTTGATTGAATTTTATATTGAGTTTGGGAATTAGAAGTCCTTGAAAGGATAGGAATTGGTTGATCAATTAGCAGAAGCTCCTCTCCTAGGGATGGAACCTTTGTGCCTGGATCTGCCAGACGCATCTATGATGTACATTGAAGAGTCTATAGAATGGTAGGTCCTTTTTTATGGATCTTTCACCTTCCATGGATCCAGAGGAGTGTTTTTCATCATTCCCATAGGGGAATTCATACCAAGATCATTCTAGTTAGGATTTTCATGCACTAATAACATTACAAAGTATGAGGCACTCATCATTGGCCTTAAGCTAGATATTACTTGGAATATCAAACAACTACGAGTCATTGGAGACTCCCATCTTATCATTAAATAATTTAATGATGAGTATAAATTTAAAGGTGACAATCTCATTACTTATAAGAAAATGGTCAAAACATTGAAGGATTACTTTACATAGATCATATTCGAGCAAAATCAAAGGTCACATAATAGATCTACAGATGATATGGCTACAATTGGGTCATTGTTATACATTCCACTTCAAAAAAGTAAGATGCCTTTCTTTGTAGAGCATTTACAAGTACCCGCATATGATATGTCAGAATCATGTTTGGCATGTGAATTTTTTGGTCAATTATCCCCCTGGTATGACCCTATCTTTCGATACCTACAAGATGGAAATTTTCCACCAGACATCACCCATTCTAAGAAGAAATCTTGTATCCATTGTATAACGTGTTATACCCTCTTAGGAGGCACCCTTTATTGTTGTGGCTATGACAGGAATCTTCTTCGTTGTTTGGATGTTACTGATTTAATCTATGCTATTAAGGAAGTACACAGAGGTATTTGTGGAGCACACACTAGTAGCATGGTCTTAGTTAAAAACTTATAAGAGTAGGCTATTATTGGCCTACCATGGAATTAGATTGCTGAAATTTTTTAAAGAAGTGTGAACTATGTCAGAAGTATGGAAACTTAATACATACATCATCCCAGGCTTTACAGCCTATCGTAACACCTTGGCCATTTTCTAAATGGGGTCTAGATCTCATAAGGAAGCTCCATCCTTCTTCTTCAGATGGACACAATCACATTATCACTACCACAGAGTACTTTACCAAATGGGTAGAGGTTGTGCCTCTTACTTACATCACCGATGAATAAGTTTCTAAATTCATTATGAACCTTCTCATCTACCATTATGGTATCCCCTCTGCCATTGTCATTGATAATGATAAGTCCTTTAAAAATAAAACAATTAAGACATTGTGTCAACATTTCCATATTTAACTCAAGTGGTCTACCCCTTATTACCCCCAAGGTAATGGACAAGAAGAGGCTACTAATAAAACCCTTGTACAGATTATGGAGAAAATTTTCAGTAAGACTGGTCATAATTGGCACTTACAGATACATCCTGCCCTCTAGGCCTATCAAACCTCCATCCGCACTCCTACTGGTGTGACCTTGTGTTCACTTGTCTATGGCACTAAGGCCATCATACCTCTGGAAGTGGAGTTACCTTCCCCAATAATTTCTCTCATAGACTATCTTGATAAAGACGAGGGCTACAGAGTTGCTTGACTGGCAGTGTTGGAACTATTAGATGAAAAGCGTATCAGAGTGCTTAATAACCTGAAAGTATATCAAAACAGAGTATCTTGGGGATACAACAAATGCATCATTCATCTGGAATTTTATGTAGGATATCTAGTTCTAAAATAAAATTAGAAGAATACCGTCAAAGACAGAGAAAAGAAAGGAAAGTTTAAAGCTAACTGGCTAGACCCTTATGTGGCAGTTGCTAAGTATGGATCAGGAACCTATAAACTTACATAATCAAATGGTGAAGAGCTTCCATAACCTATGAATGACATGCACCTCAAGAAGTTCTACGCTTAATCATGATGAGAATATAAGATAAGAACTAAAATATAGAAAAACAAACAAAAAAATGGAAAATTGGGAAAACAATAAAGAAAAATCAAGTCATCCACATGTGGAAAACATGTAATTGTGATGCATTGGGCAGGTCTTTGGGTGAAAATTGGTCTCCGGTGCTCAAAGAAGATTCTCTAGTCACAGGTCACTCTTACAGAAAGATGGGTAACCCTCACTACTTTCTAGATATAACTTCCTTTGCTAGGTCTAGGAACCCTACCGAATCCATCTTCGTCGAGATGTGGTCTAGCTTATTTACTCTTATATCTGCATGAAGGATGTTACCTTTGTATATTCCCATCTAATGCCGGGGGAACCTTCACATTCCTCTTTCTCATACATACACATGTGGTATTTGGCCTTTTTTATATTCCCACATCACGTTGGGGGAATCTATGCTTCTTTGTCCTTGAATATTGCTTTCAGAACATGACCTTAGAAAATACAAAAACATTTGGAAAAGATACACAAAAAACCTAAAAATTTAGAAAATCCCCCTTTCTAGGGATAAAGCTACACCAAATACATGATGTTGTCTTGGAGAAGCCTCAAAACGTATCTCTCTAGATAAACCCAAAAACATTAGAAAATATGTCAATGTTGTCTCACAAAAACAAGGTAATAATCTAATTGCTTTTAGTTGTTAGTTTGTATAGTTTTGATCGAGAATACTTTTTCATGTGATGTGGTGTCTCATTTTCTTATCATGGGTTAGATATTGTTTAATTTAATTGTATATGGCATTAGGTTCATTCGTATCTTGTATGCATCTATTAGGATTCATTTTACTTACTTAGATTAAATGCCAATTTGCTCTCTTTAGTATGTTTACTAAATTCATGCAACTTACGTCTTGGTTATGTTGTGTTGTATAGGTACTATTTTTTAGCTTTGTTAACTTTTTCTTGTGTGTTTGTCTCTTGCATAGTTGTTTGTTATCACATCTATCATCTATCATTCATCACATATAAAACATCATATATACAAAAATGATAAGTATTACATCATACATGTATGTTAAGCTAATATTCACATATCATATCATTAATGGGGGCAAGAGGAGTTACGCATAATCACAAATATATCCCCCCACACCAATATTGTCTGGTATCATCCCAAGTACTAGAATATAAATCAGAAACATTACATAAATCCAAATCATGTGATACTATCTACAGATATATCATCAGTATGAAAACATAGAACATAAACATCTCTAAATCTAAAGTATGTCACATACATAAAGAAAATGGATATCATGCACCATGATATGATAATTGCAAATAAATAACCACAAATCGTACAAGGCATAACCATAGTATAACATGAAAAAATCATCATCGAATGTCCATATGATACATGTATAAATGTCCATCTCAAAACTCAAATATGCATCATTGATACAATATGCCATCTAAAAGGGGAATACATCAAAAACTAAGCCTTCATCAAGAGGCATCACCAAAATAATGGTACATGAATCTATACATCAAAAATCAGCCTTCATAAGAGGCATGTATACAATACATCTATACAAAAGGAAAAGTGAAGAGCTCAACCACAGTTCGTGCCCTCGCTAGGGCTCCTAGGTCCATGACCTAGAGAATGGAAGACTTGTGATTGTGATGGACCAGAACCAAGGGTATCACCATGATGTCTGGATGGCTATTATCCAGTTGGTTATTGTCTAACTAGCTACTCTTTAACAAGATGTCAGAATGATCTAACTGAATGGCCTGACTACCATGACTTGGAACCTGTCGTGCTCACACCTGACTACTCAAAAGGTGCTACCTGCTACCCTGTTAGGACTACTATGAAATAGGTAGTCCTATAATATAAGGCCTTGCCACTAGCCATCACAGCATCCTGTATCAAGTCTTCATCTCCAAAAGAAATGGCTTCCTGCACAGCATAATCTTGCTTTCCTATCAATCTGCCCTAGTCAGCATGAGCATGTCTAGTGGCAGCGGCCTCTTAGTCTCTATCTATAGTAATGGTCTACACCCGGGCTTGTGCCTAATCTCTTTGGATGATATAACCATGTGCTTGTGCCTGGGCATGGTCCCTCTGAGTGACAACCATATGCACCTGGGTCTAGGACTGATGTAAAAGGCTTAGTATCTGAGCCCCCTATGTACCAATCTCACTAATCTGAAATTTCCATGAGATAATATCCCCACTCTGAGTGGCCTGTACTCTGACCTAATCCCTCTCCAATGTCAAAATCTACACCTAAGCACTGACCTAATCTCACTCTGTTGTAAGGGCATGTACCTGTTCTCTGGATATATCTCTCTCTCCAGCCACCTATAACTGAATGGAAATCACCCCCTGTAATTGTTGTTGAAGAGTAGCTAACTGCCCACTATCCCCACCACTCCCTGGAGCATGAGGTGGCAAGACCTGCTCTAGAAATACCTACTAAATCAGGGCATATATCCCCATTGGAATTCCTACTGGAGGACAAGACCCTATCTCTTCTTGAGTCGGGGTCCCTATCTAGGAGCCTACTGTAATGGAGGACCCTGTCCCCTACCCCTAGCATAACGATGTGCGTCAGGACCACCACCACCATCATCATCATCACTATCATCACCACTGACAGCTCTACCCTCATCACCACTAGGAGGCCCCACTAGAGGAGCTCTCACACTGGCATTATATTTCATCCTATAAATATTCAAACAACGTGGAAGCACACCATGGTACAATGGTGCATACATAAGTGTGGTACTCATATCTCGTATCTATCTCAATGGCACCCACATAGCATGTACCACCTATTGAAAGTTGGCCAGTGCTCTATCCCGAACAATCTATGAACCCATATCAATGTACTCTCAGGCCTTGCGAGCATACCATATATCTAGCCCTAGAACATCCTAGGTAATGCCAAACTATCTCTGGAAGTGATCTACCTTGTACATCTCCCGCATATAGCTACGGCGACCCAACATAGAATTCTCAATTATGGTAGTGTTGAGCTCCAAACTATCCTTAGGCCACCAAAAATGTCTGAAAGGCCTCCATACCATGGTGTCCTACTGTAACTCATCAAGCTCATGGTGGTAATGATATGCATCTCCCATATATGGCTGCACATCATTCCTAATTGGGACCCAACCCATAGTAGAAGGCTCTTCTGGAGCCCGAACTCTCAAAACACCTAGGGTTGACCAATATCAATGTGGTCCCACGCCAAAATCTGAAGCAATCTAGTTGGCCCTACCATCTTCTGATGGTAGTAGGTAATCATATGTAGGTACCAGTATAAATGTGCTAGAATGTACTAACCCCAGCAGTAGGTCTCTCCATCTATCAACCCACATATCACTCCAAGGAGGCCAAGTGGAAATGAAACACCGGTCTTGTTAGGGAGAAGAACTCCACTAACAAATGCCATCATGTAAATCACCACTCAATCTAGCTCTGGGTCCTTAATGCACCGTGACAACCTAATAGTCATCCCGTGTTGTGGTATCATCGCGACACCAAACAAATCTAAGATATACCATTGAATATCAAGTTAGTGGCTCATAGAATGAATAAGTTGACCCTAGATCGAGACCTACATAATGTGCCACACATCTTTGAGAGTAATTGTGATCTCCCTAGTCGAAAGCCAAAAGCACTGACTCTCATTGTGCCATCTCTCTGCTACATCTGTCAGAAGTTCATGATCCAATGTGATCTAAGGCATATCATCCATGTAGGCCAATCCCATGATGTATAGAAGGCTATCCAATATTTCCCTATCATCCTCATCAAATTTTGTCTCTATCGCTGCTAGTTGACCATATCACTCGTGTGTGTGTAGAATCGGTAATATACATTGTAGACAAACAAACACACATGTATTTGGCATATTTCTATCTACTTCTATCTAATTTACTAGTCAAATCCTTCATTCTTCCATCTCATTTCCTAAATTTTCACTTTCTTCTAGTTTACTTTATTTTCTCCTTAGCTATTTGGCCGGAAGGGTGTTCTACTCCCCATTCCCCGATGCATATGCACCTTTACCAACACATACACACTATTTTTGATGCGTGCACACCTATATCAATGCGTACGCTCCCCCTCTACTTTTCCTCATCCACACATAACATATACGCACCCAGTGTGATGCCTACGTGCATGTTTCAGTGCATGCACATACGCATCCCCATTTCCCCTACCCAGGATGCATGTGCATCCTCTTCAACACACATGTGTACATGTCCATGTCATTTTCCCTCCATAGGATACACATCAATGTTTCTATTCTTTCTGATGGATACACGAACATGTACCAACCAAGTTCAATGCATGTGCATACGCATATACGTCAAGTTGACGTAGGCGTGAACACACATACATCAAAAATTTCCCTAATCTAGCCTTAAATACCCTAAAAATGACATTAAATGTGTAATTCATAAGGAATGATAGACCACTCATGTAGGGTCCATCCGCTGGGTCTCGTATGAACTCTCGAATGTGATATTCTTGCCTCCTCCTACTCAGTAGCCTCGCCATCTCACTCTAGTGCTATCACTCTCACTCGTGATAAAAAATTGTAAGAGCTTTGGTATAAATGAACTGGTCGTAATTGATTTACCCCCCCTAGGTGGGTATATTAGGCTATCACGATGCCCCTAGGGTATGTTTTCTCCACCGTTATCATTCTAACCCTTCTTCTATCCACTAAAGTAATTATTTTTCTATTAAAATAGTTATTTTTACTCCTTTCTACATGTTGGCACACTTAGTGCCACCTGGCGGTCACTTCTTCATTACACTGGATTATTTTACGCATATTCCAGGTGTCATTTCCCTATATTTTTCTTATATTTTCCCTCTCTTTCACCTGTCGTGTTGATTATTTTTATTAAATAATTATTTTTGGCTTGTAATTCTTCTCGCCATGGCATTTTATGTGCTAACTGACGCCTATGCCTTCACCTTTAGGTATTTGTGCATGTTTTAGGAGATCTTTGATCTCTTATACAAATTCTTCTGACCGATCAAAAATTTAAAAATGGTAAAACCGTTTAAAAATCCAAAAACATCGAAATAATTTGAAAATGGACTAAAAATTGGTAAAAAACTCATTTGCAATTGAAATCTATGTCTATCGAATGGCACTCATCGCATACCTTATTGACATTTTCACATTATTTGAAACAATGACTCATGGATCATCTAAATCTTCAATCATCTGCAAAAGCTACACTACTTACTTTGTCTTTACTCTAGGGCACTATTTGTTGCCTAGTACTATTTTCGTCATGCACGTTGCTTTTTCATTGGACCCATCTATCTTCCATCTTTTCGCTTGCATATACAGATTGCTTGGGGCATCATTTTTAACCCTTTTTGTTTATCAGAACATTTGGGACTACATCTTGATAAAAAAATATTTGTGCAACTATCTTGAACGTTGTTGGTTTGAGTGTGTGTGATTGTACTCGTTTCCCTGTTAAAAGAGTTTGTTTACTTCTCGTATTGCATTGTGTGTTTGTATGTTGCATGGAGTTGTTATTTTAGCAATGGAAAGTTGTTTGTTTCGTGGATTTTTCATGTCATTTTATGCTTTCGTCGTATACTTATCTTAATAAGGGTTGATGATGAGGATTCTAAGTAAAATGATGATTTAAAGTTGTTGGCACTGGTTTACAGATAGCTCAATATCCCCTTTTCTTGTCATTTTCCTCATCTCCTCTTTGCACTTTCGCTTCCTTTTGTTCTCTTTTTGATCATCGATTGAGTTCTTCTATCACCCCATCGACACTCAAGGGGTCATCCTTCATCCTATTAATTTTTTCTTCTACCCCTTCAAAAAAAAAATTGTTTTTTGCATGTCTACTTTCTTCGAAGTGACGTAACTTACGTCACCCCAAAGAGGGGAAAATATAGACACCTATAGTTTGATCAAAGCACTATTATCTCTAATATTGCACTA
This sequence comes from Taxus chinensis, assembly GCA_019776745.2. Taxonomy (NCBI): domain Eukaryota; kingdom Viridiplantae; phylum Streptophyta; class Pinopsida; order Cupressales; family Taxaceae; genus Taxus; species Taxus chinensis. The sequence goes on along the minus strand of CM034152.1, from coordinate 507,209,362 downwards.
ACTATTCTCTTCCTTTCCAATTGATGATACATTGTGAATTAGCTCCATCTAACTCCCCTTTTACAACGCTCTTTTGGTCTTATTCCTCTTATAAGTCAATTAAATAGGTTATTATATTCTTTTCTCGGTTAGAATTCTCTTGCTCACTGCCTCTATTAGCTTCCTAGATTGTCAATCCATTTCATTGGATTGATTAGGCCCTTCAGAGTCCTCCCAAAACCCTAATTTCTCTCTAAAAAATAATTATTAGTCTAACCTATGTTAATTACCCTAAGACATGGTCAACCTCTTTTAAACTTAATCAAATCTGGCTTTAACTTGCTAATTAACCTATTGACTCCCTTTTAGTCCCACATGCACCAAAACACCTTCCATTTCCCAAATGGAAAACCATAAATAGCCCACTCCCCCCTCTCATTTTCAAGAAAAATTCTTCCCTATAGCATAAACTATAGTGGTATTGCTAGGATTAGGAGTTTTATTTCTTCTTATTGAGCTATCTTTCTTTTTCTTTTACATTCCACAATACAAACATGGAGTAAATGGGAAGAAATATTTTCCTTGAATTCATTAATGGTCAGATCCCATTCTCTTAAAGCATAAACTAATTGCTTAGATCCTTATTAGGCTCATTTGATTAAGCTTTCAAGAATAGAGGTTAATTACATTTGCTAAGTTTGCTTGTTTGCTTTAAACTAATACGTGTAAAGTAGGAATCCTTATTTATTTCTTAATTGATGGTCCATTGATCGGTTTTGCATAAATGTTTGGGGTTCTTGAGTGTTTTTACCCCATTCCATAGCTTTTGTAACCTTTCTTTGATACCACAGTAGATAGGGGAGGATTGTCAGTTTCTTCCATAACTGGCACGGAGTCCCTTGGTGAGTCACCATAACTGTAAAATTATTTCTACATTGTTGCGGGGCTCTTCCTATTCCTATTCTTGAGTAAAGGGTGTAACCTCTTGTATCAACATCCTCCTCTTCAACACGGTAGAAGGAAGATGAAGAATTAAAGTCCCTGATTAGAAATTTATCGAATAAGGTCATATCATTAGAGAAACAACATGCGCAATCCTATAGAGGTAGCTCTAATCAGGTGCATAGCCAAAGAAATCATCCTTGGTGGAATCGATATAGAAACCAAAGATACACGCACAACCAGCAAAATGACAGATGGCATGCTAATGCACAGCTACCCTTGCAATTTGTTCCTCTTGTGCCCTCTCTTCTAGCACCCAATACAACAAGTCAGACACTTGTTCCAGTTTAGAACAATTTGGCATAGGAGTCAAAGTGGTGCTTCCCTTGCAACATGCCTCACAATCAATATCATTATGCCAATGTGCATGTGCACAAGCCTATAATATTCAGAAAATTTCCAGCTGTGAACCTTCAACAAGTGCACCTGAGGTAGATAACGAAGAAAATCCATAAGCTGAACCCTAGAGGAAAATTTTATATTCTTTGGCGTTGAATGCTTTTGTGCAATTAACCAAGCTACAGAGGACATAAGTAGACCGCATGCCCAAGTTACAGACAACACAAGATACAAGAAATGAATGCTAGAGGTAGGTGCGTAGGTCACAGTCCTAGCAACACAAGCCGACCCTCAAAAGAAGAAATATAAATCTAGGGGATCCAATAGTAAAAGTGCTCAAGTACCTACACAAGATATCCCCCACAAAGCTTCTCCATAAGTGGCACACACCCCTCCTTTGGTAGGTCAAGCCTCAACTTTGGCTAAAGCCCATGTTTCCACACTTGAACAGTCAAGAAAGGATGTTGTTGTCCCTCAAATGCACAAGTAAGTGGGTCTTCCATTTAGCATTGTGGACCAGATGAAGAAGACAAATATAAATGTCACAATGTGGGATGTTCTAACCATTTCATCTCAATGAGATCTGTTGCATGAGGCCTTGTCCCAACTTCCACATGTTGATCCAATTGTTCACAAACCATGTACTTCTATCAATATTTTTCAGACAGAGGAGAAACAAGTAATTAATAGTGTTAAAACCCAACCCTTTTATGTGTCCTTGATCATAGGAAAACACGTAGTGCATAGTTTCATGATAGACTCGGGTGCAAGTTCTGTTATGCCCAAGAAGATAGCTTATGTCATAGGTCTTGAGTATGACCCCTTGTCTAAAGGAGTCCTATAACTCAATGGCTCAACTATCACTACCCTAGGAATCATCAAGGATATTTAGTTGACCCTTCATCCATGCCCAAGCCTCACCATAACTCAAGATGTGTCTATTATTGACCTACCTCCTTTGTTTTCCCTATGTCTGTGAAGATAATTTACTACCAAAGTGTGTGGTTACTTGTCTTCTAATTGGTCTCATATGTTACTCAAGAAAAGGTATGATACCTGGTTTACCCTACAATTTGAGCCAATGTTTTCCTATCATGTAGAGTCATATGTCACATCCTCTCTCCAAGCCAACTGTTTAATCCAAGAAGAACCAACTTCCATTCCTAAAGAGCATCCTATCCCACCTTATATTCCTGATCTAGTACAAGATGAATGGGTAAAGAGGCATAATAAATTTGACCCATATGTTGAAGAGTTAGAATATTAAGAAACTAGGCTTAGTACTTACTACATTATTGAAGAAGAAGTTTTGTTGGCATGCGCACTCAAGAAAGACCAAGTTGAACCTAGTCTATGGAAATTATACTTTGATGGATCCATAAGTAGAAATGGTGTGGGAGAAGGATTTGTTCTCATTTCTCCTAAGGATGAGAAATTATTCTTCACTCATAGGTTGTAGTTCACATGCTCAAATAATGTGCATGGCCTTCTTATTACTGATAAGAAGAAGATTAAGGTACTGTAGATATTTGGGGATACCGAATTAGTTATCCACCAGGTTACCAACAAGTGACAAGAAAATAATAAGATTATTAAAGCTTATAAGCATAGAGTTTGAGACCTCCTTGAGAAATTTTATTCTCTAAATATACAGGTGGTAGCACAAAAATTGAATAAGGAAGCTGACCAAATGGTCATGTTTGGTTCGCAGTTCTCTCTTGTTGAAGACTTTGTCAAAGGAAATAATCAGCTCATTAAGATGATAATTAGACCATCCATTCCAAATAACAATACCAATTGGTAAGTGTTTAAAAGTGATGCGTAAATCATCCAGTTCATTCAAAATGAATTTTAGTACTCATCAAGCATGCAAACTGACTTATATGATAGCCATGGTGACCAAGTGATTCAACTGAAGTCAAATAAGCTTCCTAAAGGGCTGGTCACCTTAGAGAAAATGTTTATCCCTGATGATGATTTCAAGGGTGAAGATAAATATATGCGCATCATGTAAGAAGGTTGCTTCCTAGTCACTATTGCACATGGAAAGGATTTTCTGCTTAGTCAAACTTGCGTGCACGATGAAAAGTAGACCTTCATCTCTCTCTATCAAAAAATAAAGTGATATCTTCTCATGAGAGTATGAATACCTCAAAGGTTTTGATCCAAGTGTTTCTCAACACTCCATTGACCTTGATCCTGGTATAAATTATGTTAGACAATAGTAGCGACCAGTCAATCCAAAGGTAGAGCCCCTCATGAGAAAATAATTAGCCAAAATCATTGAGGAAAAAATTATTTTTCCCATTAAGTATTCTACTTGGGTCATGAATCTAGTTCTAGTGGGCAAGAAGAACGGTTAAATAAGACTCTGTGTTGATTTCAGAGATTTGAACAAGGCATATCAAAAGGATCATTATCCTTTGCCTTCAAAGGAGAAGATTATGTAGAATGTGGTTGACGTACAAATATTATCAATGTTGGATGGGTATTCAGGTTTCAATCAGATCTTGGTCAAGGAAGAGGATCAATTCAAAATAGCATTTACAACCAAGTGGGGAATATATGCATATCAAAAGATTCCCTTTGGTCTGTCAAATGCAGGCACTACATTTAAGTGTGTCATGGAAATTACCTTCAAAGGTTACATCAATGAGTTCATCTTGGTTTACCTTGATGACATAATCATCTTCTTAAAGCAAGGTGAGGATCATATGACGCACTTGGAGAAAATATTTGAGAGATGTAGAAAATTTGGGGTATTGCTTAACCCCAACAAGTGTAATTTTTTTATGGCACAGGGTGAGCTTTTGGGTAATGTGGTTTCTAAGGATGGAATCACAATTAATCCTAAGCACATTTTAGCCATCCTATCTCTGTCCCTTCCAGCACACAAAAATGCCTTGCAATCCTTCCTTGGTAAGATCAATTTCATTTAGTGCTTCATTCCTAACTTTGTAGGTATAGTTTGGCCCATCACCCTCATGCTCAAGAAGGACATAGCCTACAGATGGACAATAGAAGGAGGAGAGAGCTTCAATAGAATCAAGCAAGAAATTTCTTGCGCGTCAGTGCTCATCAACCAAAATTACTCAAAGGATTTCATCCTTTATGCTTATGGTGTTGATATGAGTTTTGTTGTTGTCCTAACACAAGAAAACAAATAAGGGTTGGAACAACCAGTGGCTTTCTTCAGCCAGACGCTAAAGGATTATGAATTAAAATATATTCACATGAAGAAGCAGATCTTCACCATCATGTGCATGCTCAAGAAATTAAAAATTATGTTTGCCACAAATCATATCAAGTTGTTATTCTCCCACTCTTATGTCAAAGACTTCATCATGGGAGAAGAGATCAGTGAAAAGAGAGCATGATGGGTGACCAAGATCATGGAATATGATGTGACTATAAAAGCCATAAAACTAGTAAGAGGTAGTGTGCTCTCTAAGAAGATTTTTGAGGATACACAAAATGAGCCTAAGACTTCATTGTTTCTATATGAGAATCTCCCACATGTAGAACTTGAGAAAAATATAGACCTTAGCGCATGCGACAGGATGAAGGACATGATCACATTCCTTTCCGAGGGCACATACCCTCCTAGTTTAAACAAGGCAAAGAGAAGACATATGAGGTTATAATCTATCCCTTATGTTTTGATTGATGGGCTTCACTTTAGGAAAAATCCTGATGGCATGTTGTTAAGATATATCAATGATGCGTAGACCAATAAATGTTAGCAGAATTTCATGATGGATTCTCTAGTGGACACTTTTTTCCAAAACTACAGCAATGAATATCATGATGGCAGGAATATTTTGGCCTTCCCTGTTTGCAGATGCACACAACTAGGTCACAAAATGTAAGGAATGTGCCTTCTTTGCAGGAAAGAAAAGATTGGCAACGCTTCCCCTCTGACCAATTCAAGCAAACTACTTCACTAGATGGATAGAAGTTTTCATGATCAAAGAATCAACCAATTTTGTTATCCTTGACTTTCTTGAAGGCATAGTCACAAGGTTTGGAATTCCTCAAACCATTATCTTCAATAATGCAAAAGCCTTACTTGGGAACAGAATCACTAATTGGGCTCTAAATTTGGGCATTTATTTGAAGACTTCTTCCAACTATTACCTACAAGGTAATGGTCTAGTAGAATCAAAAAACAAGAACCTTATCAGGATCATGAAATGAACAATGGACATCATCCAAAGATAGTGGCATACAAAAATCTTGTGCACGCTCTGGATAAATAGAATCACAATTAAAAAAACAATAAGAACTTTTCCTTATAAGCTTATCTATGGTAAAGAGGCTACCCTTCCTTTGACATTGGAGTTGAACTCATTGGCAGTTGCCCAACAACTGGAGTTTGAAGGCACAGACCAAAGGGAAATCAGAATGGCAGAGCTAGTAATCTTGAAGAATTAAGGAACTCTGTCATGATCAGGCTAGAGCAACATCAACAAACAACAAATAAATTCTTTGATAGAAAGGCTATGCCTCAAGCTTTCAAAGACAGGGACTTACTCTTAAAATGTGATGTTAATAAAGCTAAACCATAGTGCCATTCAAAGTTTGATGCACTTTGGAGTGGCTCATACATCATCATTTCATGCAAAGAGGCTAACTCTTTCGAGTTGACTCATCTTGATGGAGGCACACTACAAATCCTAGTAAATGGGATCCATCTCAAATCTTTCCATTGAGTGTGCTACATCATATTGTATATATTATATTAGTTTCAATTCCTTTGAGTGTGTTGCATGCACATTATTTGTTTGTATATAGTTATTTCTTCTCTCGTGTTTCCTGCACGTGCTCTTCTTTTGTTTCCATGATTCTGAAAGTTTTCAGTAGTTTGTAGGATTCAGAATAGAGCCAAGAAATGATATTTCAAGTGACTTTAGGGGCAATTCTTCAAAGTTTCATATCAAAATTTTATAACAGACTCCATGCTCAATGGATGCTTTAGGCTACTGATCTCCTTCATATAGCAGGTAGATGGCCCCAAAAGTCACCAAAATCGTTATCCAAATAACTCTCCTATTTATTTGGGTAACTTGTATATATATTTTGGCTTTGAGCTCTTCATCACAAGGTTGTGCATGCTCAAGTTCACTTGGCACTTTCCCTTGGTTGTATATTCCTCATGTGTCTACATGCTTCTCCTCACATGCCCTTGCACACTCCTCCTTCTTCCCTTCCTTTTCCTTTTCCTCCTTATTCCATCTTCCCCTTGTGTTCCTTCCTTCTACCTTCTTCCCATGCCTCATTCTTCTATGCACATATTTTTTCACCCTCCTTTGTGCCTTTATGTGCCACATCATCCTTGACACACTTGAGTGTTCCACACACAACCAGTCAAAGTGCGCCAATAGGGCACTGAATCCTTACAACAAAACAATGAGTGACACGTGGCATAAATGACAAGGAAATTTGCACAAGTGGTCATCATTTCAGCCAATCCATGTGGGTCATGTGTTTTGTGTGCATAAATGACTTAGATAAACTTCTAATAGCCATATCTCTTGCTACAGATCTCCGATCGGCATGCACCTAGTCTCAATCAATAACTGTGGACATGGGCTACAGTGCTAAACATTCAAAATCAAATTCTTGGTAGATCTGGTAGGTAAGAGATAGGAAAAATTCTTTTTGGGAATTAATAAGTAGATTTGATTGCTTGAACCACCCAAATTGATATGATTTACCTTCCTTCCTTCTCCAACACACCAAATAGACTTGGGGAAACGTATTTGACATATTTGTAGGCATTAAATGCTTCTTCTCGGTGGTTGTATTTCAAATTAGGTTTTTCCCTCCTTCTTATCTTCTTCTTTCATGGATTCATCTATAAATGTTAGAGATGGGCTCATTATTAATGTTGTACATTTTGGATCCTTATGTATTTTGCTAAAGAGTGCATATTTTCTGTACTTTGAGTCGCAGACCTCTAGATCTAGATCTTATATGTGGATATTAGGCTCTTTCACCATTATAACAGCTTTGTAAATTTCTGGAAGTAATACAAGCATCGTTTTGTGACTATTCTTTGTCCTAACATGTTTGCATTCCTTCTTCTTGCCTTTTCTTTTGCATTGTGTTCCCGTTGTGCCATTCTACATCCCTTACAGCTTCTTATTTAGTTATGTTCCATGAAACTGATCTGGTAAATGCGTTTTAAGTTGTGTTACATGTACTCATCCTTCTTTCACGCATTTCCCTTCATTTTTCTCAGAACACATAGTGTTCACAGGGTTCATTTTAAGAGACCTCCTAGAAATCGAAGGTGGAGAATACCTGGCGAATATTCCCAGAACCGGTTTCACGGGAAGGCGAATTTTTTGAGGGTTGTATGAAAAAATTTCACCTGATTATCAAGCACTGCGACAGAAGGCTGCAGACGCGCGACGGGAGATTTTGCTGTCGCGCGTCAAGTAAATGCAATGTCGCGCGTCAATAGACCTTAGTGTCGCGCGTCAATAGACCTTAGTGACGTGCGTCAATAGACCTATTGACGCGCGTCACTGAGGGTGCTGTCCGACAGCATCCTCAATGACGCGCGTCAATAGGTCTATTGACGCGTGTCACTAAGGTCTATTGACGCGCGACACTAAGGTCTATTGACGCGCGACATTGCATTTACTTGACGCGTGACAGCAAAATCTTCCGTCGCGCGTCTGCAGCCTCCGACCTCTGCTTTCTCATCAAAAAATCTCTGTCGCGCATCAACAAACTCTTTGTCGTGCATCTGGTATGCGTCAATATCTGTTGTACCTCCTTGTCGCGCGTCAATAGGCCTTAGTGACGCGCGTCAATAGGCCTTAGTGACGTGTGTCAACAGACCTTAGTGACGCGCGTCACTAAGGCCTATTGACGCGCGACATTAAGGCCTATTGACGTGCGTCACTAAGGCCTATTGACGCGCGACATGATATTTGCTGTCGCGCGTCAATAGACCTTAGTGACGCGCGTCACTAAGGCCTATTGACGCGCGACATTAAGGCCTTAGTGACGCGCGTCACTAAGGCCTATTGACGCGCGTCAACAGGCCTTAGTGACGCGCGTCAATAGGCCTTAATGTCGCGCGTCAATAGGCCTTAATGACGCGCGACAGCAAATATCATGTCGTGCGTCTGCAACCTCTGCCCTCTTCTTGCTCATCGAAAAAACTCCATGTCGCTCGTCAACAAAATCTTTGTCATGCATCTACTATGCGTCAATATCTATAGTATCTCCTTGTCTGCAAACCCTCCTTGTCGCGCATCAATAACTTACCCCCCTTGTCGCGCGTCTATAATATGGGATATATCATATTGTTGAAAAATGTGAAGTAGAAGTGTTCTACCTGGCGAATAATATAGGTTTATATAGGGGATATTTTTCAAGGGGTAGGCGAAGCCGACCCCTAAAAAAAATTAAAGTGTAATTTTTAGGCGAACAGGTCACTGGCCCGTGCCAAAAAATTCGCCTTTTCAAAATTTTCAAAATGGAATATTCGCCATATTACGAATATTCGCCACTAAAATTATCCCTGAGTGTTCATTCCAATTTTTTGGTGCTATCACATTTTAGTGTAGGTTTCCTTTTTTTTATCTTTATATCCCTTATCCCTTGGCATTGTTAGTTTAGATTTCCCTTTCAACACTAGGAGTAGCAGTAACAGTAGAAATAGATAGAGGAATCGACATTCTCCAAAGATTTTTCCCAAGCATATAAGGTCCCACAACTTGGGGATGGTTCCATTATTGTCACAGACGACTTGGTTCTTCCAAATCTGATATATGTGTGCAAGTATGATGACCAACAATTTCCACGTGGCATAGAAAGAAGTGACCACCGACCAAAGGACCAATCAAAGGAGTAAAGGGATTGATGTTTGGTGAGATAAATGCAATCTCGGTCCCCAAGCAATGTAGTTGATATTTGGCTCCAAAGATCAAAGATTTTTTAGGTGGGAACTAAATGCGGAGGGTGGAGCTCTAATTGTAGTCATTGGAACCATAACCAAATAATTTATAAAGGAATGTTCTTGTGACAGTAAAAAGGAGGAGGATCTATGATAAAAATCATCATAAAGAAGTTCCAAAGCTTCGGAGAGGAATTTAGGTTCAGTACATTGTGTTTACTACCCTTAGCATGGCTCTATTGTAATGGAAAGTTGTAATCTATGCCATTTCAGCCTTATGTATTGTTTTCTTTATAAGTAAGAAGCTCTTGTTATGTGCACTTAAGTTCACAATGTTTTGTATCATATGTTCCTTTTAATATTCTAGATGAATGTTTAAGTATCTATCATGTTATATGCCCTTGGATCTTCTATATAAATCTGTTAACAAACTGATGTTTTAGTTTCATTCAACCTTTTATAGTTTAAAATATCTTTGGAATAGTGGATCATGTTGAATTCTCTTCATCTAATCTAATAGTTGTTTCATTAATATCTCTATTCATTTTAGTAAAGTCTCGGTGCATCACCTTAGATAGATTTACATGTTGTTTTATTTCCACTTTAACCCTTATCTCAACCCAAAAAAGAGAAGAGTCGGCTTCTATACAATGTGGAGGTTATCTTAGGGGAAAAGTCCCACATATTTAAGACTTCCTATGACTTTGGTGGTCCATCTGCAAAGATAATCATCAACAAAAACCACATAAGAAAGACTCCTTGGATATACTATCCAAATCCAGCCCCAAAATATCTCAATGTACATTTGTAGAAACCAACGTACCAGAGACACTGATACCCAATGTTGAGCATCAACTCAGCTTTTTTTTAGCATGAACTCACTAGATACACCAATCTCCAATACTGATCACCAACTCAGCTATTTCATATACATTAACTACTAGAGACACCAATCCCCAAATTGTGGGGCACTGACTTCAATAATACACAGTTCCACCTTTTTTAGTTTCTTCTTCAACCTAATGATGACAATTAAATAATTCTCTTTATACACATAGATCAAATGATTCTTCCAACATGCACGTTGGTCCAATTAATGAAATAAAATCACTTTATATTCTTCTCTTCTCTATTGTTTGTACTTTCATCCACTCTTTCTACTCACACCTGTGCTTTCATTCAAAATGTTTCTCCACCTCTTCTCGAATTCACATCTCGCTCCATTATCAAATTTCCATTCTCTTTTTGCTCTTCCTTCCTCTTCAACAATTCACCATTTCAATATGCTTGAGTTTTCTCTTCCATTCACTTTAGCAATTCATCATTACTTCATACTCTATACACAAAATTGAGATTTAACAAATATTCATTATATAGCTCCACAAACTCCTTCTCTATGTTGTTATTTTCTCCATACATGCACACTTCATTCACATTTTCTCTCTAATCATATTCCTTTCTCTCCATACTCACACACCATATAATGATTATATAGATATCCTTTTATACCTGTTAATTATCTTAAACATTTACACCAAGATAAGATAAAGGTTAGCCATAGTTAGCGCAAAATAGGTCAATGGCCAAAACATAAGAGGGGTCATCTTGTCAACTGAATATAAATGCATTGAAAATTCTAGTGCCAAAATAGATGAGGTCAGCCATTTATCTTTAAGATTATAAATCTATTTCCACACCTTAGAGGGTTGGGAAATCATGACATAAAAATTGTCTTCTCTATCATGGAATGATGCAATTTTCCATGAATGATGTAGATTCAAACCTGATACTATTTAGACAACAATTAATGGCCACAAGCTCATAAATAAACATCTTTCTATTCAAAAATATATTTTTTCTACTCACACAAATTTTTATTATTATTACTCCAAATATGTTGATCAAGGATGCTCCAAAACATTCATAAGAGTATCTTAGGAATGTCTTACTACAGATGGCTCAATATTGTTGGCTCTAAATCAAAAAAATCATGAAATCTAAACCAATACACTTCAAGTCCGTTGATCCTTTACATCACAGATAACTCTAGTCATACTTTTAAGCTACATGAAGAGGCTCTAAAGCTATAGTATGAGACTTTGAATTTACTTGAAGAGACTCTTGAAGCTACAGACAGAGACTCTGAAGATAAATTTGGAGACTCTGAAGCTATAATAGGAGACTTTGAAGGTAAAGTAGGAGACTCCAAAGCTATAGTAGGAAACTCCAAAGCTACAGTAGGAGACTCCAAAGCTACAGTGATCAATGAAAACTCTTCCAACAATCATGAAAATTCTTCCAAAAATCTACTTTGTCAGCTAGCTCCTTCATCATTCTTTGTCATCAATGACTCCAAAAATATGTTAGCTCCTACAGCTTCCTTTGACATCAATGAAAATTATTCCAACAACCTTCCCCTTTGTCATTGATGGAAACTAACTATAACTAATCACATTACGTAGGAATAACCTATAAATGTAGTTTGCTCCTCCTTTCTAAAAAAATTCTCCTTTTCTGTAATATCTTTCTTGTACTTCTCCCCTTATTTTAACTATCCCCATTTGACATCAATGGAAAAGGAGTAAAAACTCTCAAAAACTCTCTTCTGTATA
>CM034152.1:507145450-507197015 GCA_019776745.2 Taxus chinensis | reverse complement strand
AATTATGTATACAAGTTTGTCAAAATACTAGGAGAGTAGTTGGATTCAATAAGTTTTGGTGACTTTCAGGGCCATCTTCTTGCTAGATGAAGGAGATTAGTAACTTAGAGAATCCATTGGGCATGGAATCTAGTATGTAATCATTCGAAGAACTACCCCTGAAGTCACTTGAAGGATCATTTCTTGACTCTATTCTGAATCTTGTAAGTTTCTATAAATTGTTGGAAGAATATCGGCATCCTAGAAGATAAAGAAGAGCGCACGCAGGGAGAACATGAGAAGAAATAACTATGTACAAAAAAACAATGTGCGTGTAACACACTTAGAGGAATTGAAACTACTCTAGTATATACAAAATGATGTAGCAAACTCAATGGAAGGGTTTGAGATAGATCCCATGTACCAGGATTTACAATGGACCTCCATCAAGATGAGTTAACTCAAAACAGTTATCCTCTTTGCACGAAGTGATGATGTATGGGCCACTCCAAAGTGCATCAAACTTTTAATGGCACCCTGGTTTAGCTCTGTCAACATCTCATTTTAAAACTAAGTCCCCAAATTTGAAATCTTGGGGCCTAGCCTTTTTGTCTAACCATTTCTTTTTTTCTTATTGGTGTTATTCTAGGTTGATCCTGGAAAAGATCCTTAACTCTTCAAGATTAACCAGCTCTGTCATGATGATTTCTCTCTAGTCTGCACCTTCAAATTCCATCTATTGGGCAAGTGCCTATGAGTTAAACTCTAGTGTCAAAGGAAGGGTAGCCTCTTTTCCATAGACAAGCTTATAAGGTAAAGTTCCTATTTCCTTTTTTACTATGATTCTATCTTCCCAGAGCATGTGCAAGACCTTTGTATGCCACTATCTTTGGCTGATATTCATTGTGTGCTTCATGATTCTGGTCAGGTTCTTGTTTGTTGACTCTGCCATACCATTACGCTGAGGGTAATAGTTGGAAGAATTATTTAGGTAGATGCATAGATTTAGCACCTAATCAATTTTTTTGGTCCCAAGGAAGGCTTTTGCATTATCAGGGATAATGGTTTGAGGAATTCCAAACCTTATGACTATGCTCTCGATAAATTCAAGGATGAATGATTTTGTTGATTCCTTGAGCACTATAGCTTTTATTAATCTGGTGAAGTAGTTTGTAGCTGTCAACACCCACTTTTTTCCAGCACTTGAAGGTGGATTGATCATGCCTATGAATTCAAGACCCCACTGCACAAAATGCTGATCCGCTTGGATTCTTCAGAGGGGAAGCATTGCCAATATTTTCTTTCCTACAAAGAAAGCACATTCCTTGCATTTTATAACCTACTTTTTTGCATCTTCAAATAGGGTAGGATAGAAGATTCCTACCATCATGATCTTCATTGTTGTAGTTTTGGCAGTAAAGTGTCCACTAGAGAATCCATCATGAAATTATGCTAACACTTTTTCAATTTGCACGCCATTGATACATCTTAACAGTAAGCCATCAAGATTTTTCTTGAAGAGAATTCCATCAATCAAAACATGAGGGATAAATTGTAACCTCATATGTCTTCTCTCTACCTTGTTTAAACTAGGAGGGTATATGCCCTCAGAAAGTAATGTGATCATGTCCTCCATCCAATCATGCATGTCAGGATCTATATTTTACTCAAGTTATGCACGCAAGATACCTTCATCCAGAAATAATGAATTCATTCTATGCATCCTCAACAAGCTATTTGCAGAGCATGCTACCTCTTACCAATTTTTTGGCTTTGATAGTCACATCATATTCCATGATTTTGGTCACTCATCCTACTCTTTTTTCACTGATTTTTTCTCCCGTGATGATGTCTCTGAAATAGGAGTGGGAGACTAACACCTTCATATGACTTGTGGTGAGCATTCTTTTAAATTTCTTGAGTAGGTGTATGATAATGAAAACCTACTTCTCCATGTTACTATATTTTAATTCATAATCCTTCAGCATATGGCTGAAGAAAACCACTAGTTGTTTTATACCTTGTTCATTTTCTTGTATTAGGATAGCCACAACACTCACATTAGCACCATAAGCATAAATTATGAATTCCTTTGAATAATCTGGTTTGATGAGTGTTGGTGCATAAGAAATTTCTTGCTTGATTTTGTTGAAGTTCTCTCTTCCTTCTGTTTTCCATCTGAAGGCTATGTCCTTCTTGAGCATCAGGGTGATGGGTCGGACTAGTCCTGCAAAGTTAGGGATAAAACACCTAACAAAATTGATCTTACCAAGGAAGGACTGCAAGGCTTTCTTGTGCGCCACCAAGGAAAGAGCCAGGATGGATAAAATGTGCTCAGGATCAATTGTGATGCCATCCTTTGAAACCACATAGCCCAAAAGCTTGTCCCGCGCCATTGCAAAATTGCACTTCTTGGGGTTAAGAGACACCCCATACTTTCTGCATCTCTCAAATACTTTCTCCAGGTGTGTCATATGATATGATATTTTCTTTTAGAAGACTATTCTGTCATCAAGGTAAACCAAGAGGAACTCATTGATGTAGCCTTTGAAGGCAATATCCATGGTGTGCTGAAATGTAGCACTTGTGTTTGATAGACCAAAGGGAATATTTTGATACGCATATGTTGCCCACTTGGTTGTAAACTTCATTTTGAATCGATCCTCTTCCTTGACAAGGATTTGATTGAAACCTTAATACCTAACAACCATTAAGAATCTTTGCATGCCAGCCACAGTCTGCATAATCTACTCCATTAAAGGCAAAGGATAATGATCCTTTAGAGATGCCTTGTTCAAATATCTAAAATCAACACAAAGTCTAAATTCATTATTCTTCTTGCGTATTAGAACTAGATTCATGACCTAAGTAGAGTACTTGATGGGAAAAATAATTTTCTCCTTAATGATTTTGGATAACTCCTTTCTCATGAGGGGATCTATCTTTGGATTGACTGGTCATTGCTTTTTTCTGATGGGTTTGATACCAAGTTCAAGGTCAATGGAGTGTTGAGCAATACTTGGATCAAATCCTTTGAGGTCTTCATACTCCCATGAGAAGATATGAATGTATTTCTAATAGAGAGAGATGAACGCCTGCTTTTCTTCGTGCATGCAAGCTTTACTGAGCAGTAACTATTTCCCACACACAATAGTGACTAGGGAGTAGTATTCTTGTGTGGCACACATATTCTTTTCTTCACCCTTGAACTCATCATCAGCGATTAAAAATTTCTCTAACGTGACTAACCCTTTAGGTATCTTATTTGACTTCAGTTGAATCACTTGGTCACCATAGTTTTCATTCAAGTCAGCTTGCATGCTTGATGAGAACTTAGCTTCACTTTGGATGAACTAGATGATATGTGTGTCACTTTCAAACACTTGTCAGCTGGTATTGTTGTATGGAATGGATGGTCTAATCACCATTTTAAAGTACTGAGTGTTTCCTTTGATAAATTATTCTATAGGAGAGAAATTTGAACCAAGCACAACCATTTGATCATCTTTCTTGTTCATTTTTTGTAGCACCACCTACAAATTTAGAGTATGGAAGCTCTCAAAGAGGTCCCAAAATCTTTGTTTATAAGCTTTGAGAAGTTTATTATTTTCCTAGAACTTGTTGGTAACCTAGTGGATAAATAATTCGGTATCCCCTAATATCTGCAGCACTTGAATGTTTTCTATTTTCAGCAATAAGTAGACCATGCACTAGCACTTCATACTCTGCCACATTTTTAGAATAGGTAAACTGTAATATGTGCATGAATAACAATTTCTCATCCTTGGGAGAAATGAGAATAACTCCTGCTCCCGTGTCATTTCTACTTCTGGAACCATCAAAATATAACTTCCATAGACCAGTGTTATCTTCATTTTTCTTGAACGCGCATGGTAGCACAACTTATTCTTTAAGGGTGTAGTAAGTACCAAGCCCAGTTTTATAGGCTTACATATCTTTTCAGAATATGGGTCAAATTTATGTTG
This sequence comes from Taxus chinensis, assembly GCA_019776745.2. Lineage (NCBI taxonomy): Eukaryota > Viridiplantae > Streptophyta > Pinopsida > Cupressales > Taxaceae > Taxus > Taxus chinensis. Next base: position 507,193,050 of record CM034152.1, on the reverse strand, counting down.
CCTCTCTACCCCACTCATCAAGTAATAGATCAATAATAGAAGGTGGGAAGAGGATGCTCTTCAGGAACTTGAAGCTAGTTCTTGGATTAAATAGTTGGCTTGGATAAGGGATGGGACATATGGCTATACATGATAGGAAAATACTAGCTTGGCTTGTATGGTAAACCGAGTACCATACCTTGTCTTGAGTAACATATGATACCAATCAGAAGACAAGTAACCACCCACTTTTGTAGTAAATTCTCTTGATAGACATAGGGAAAACAAAGGAGGTAGGTCAATAATAGACACATCTTGAGTTATGGTGAGGCTTGGACATGGTCATGAAGGGTCAACTCAAGATCCTTGATGACTCCTAAGGTAGTAATAGTTGAACCATCAAGTTGCGGGACTCCTTTTTTCAGGGGGCTATACTTAAGACCTAAGACATCAGCAATCTTCTTAGGCATGGTAGAAGTACTAGCACCTAATTCAATCATGCAGTTATGCACTAGGTGTTTTCCTATGATCAAGGACATATATAAGGGTGGGGTTTTAAAAAAACTACTTGTTTCTCCTCTTCATGGTAGATTTTATAGTAGCGCGCATGTGGCTTTTGAACAGTTGGATCAGTGAATAGGAGTTGGGACAAGGCCTCATGCAATAGGTCATGCTGAGATGGAATGGTCAGGGGTGTCCCACATTTTGACATTTATATTTGTCTTCTTCATCTGGTCCACAATTTGAATGGAATACCCACTGACTTGTGCATTTTTGGAACAATAATCCTCCTTTCTTGATTGTTCAGGTAGCGGATAAGCAAGATCAGAAGCTGAAGTGTAGAGGCTTGACCTACCAAAAGAGGGGTGCACGCCACTTCTGAAGGAGCTTTGCATAGGCCCTCTTGTGGAGGGATTTGATTACTTTTACCATTTGGATGTCTTGGTTGCATCCCTCTACTTTTACTGGTCCACATGTGTTGCTGTGATTATGACATGTGCACTAGAATCTAGCATTCTCTTCTTATAGCTTGTGTTTTTCACAACTTGGGCACGTAGTCTTCTTATATCATCTATAGCTCGGTTTATTACACAGAAGTCCTCAACACTAAAGAACATCAAATTTTCCTCGAGGGAATATTTTGTCCTTCCTTGGTTATCTACTTCAAGAGCACTTTTTGAAGGCTCACAAGTTGAATCATTCTAGATCATGTAGGATTTGGCACGCGTAACATAGGCATAGTGATATTGACTATGAGGCATGTTGCAAGGGAAGCACCACTTTGAATCCTATGCCAAATTGTTCTGAACTGGAACAATTGCGCTTGACTTGTTGCATTGGGTATTGGAAGAGAGGGCATGAGAGAGGAACTACTTGTCAAGGGACAGATGTGTACTAGCATGTCATCTATCATTCTATTGATTGGGCAATGTATATTTGGTTTCCATATTGATTCTGCCAAGGCTGACTGTTTTGGCTATGCACCTAATTAGAACTACCTCTATAGGCTTGTGCCTATTGATCTTTTCTAATGATATGACTTTATTTGACAAATTTCTAATCAGGGTCTTCAATTCTTCATCTTCTTTCTTCTACTGCTGGAGAGTAGGATGTTGATGCAACAGGTTGTGCACTTTGCTTAGGAATAGGAATAGGGGCCAAAGAAGGATGGGGAACTTGTGACATTTCTGGGAAGAAGGGCATAGGTGGTCTAGGAGCTATCTTTCCTTCCTGAATAAGACTATTTTCTACCCTTACTGCAATATTATAAGTAGCTGGTAAATTCCTACCTCTCATGGATTGAATCATGACTGAGATATTTTTGTTCAGCACCTTTAGATAATATAGAAAATCATGTTGGGTTGTAAGCCTTACCGCAAGAGGTATTATGTCCCAAGTCTTCCAAAATCTGATGTTGAAATCAGTCATATACTCATTGGGCACCCTCCTTGTTGTTGTCATTTGCTCCACCAAAAGATAGGTGATCTAAATTATCTTCAAAGTAATTGCAAAGAGTTGTTCCCATCTCATCCCATGTGGAAATACATCTAAGTCTCAAGCCTAGGTACCATTGAAGTGCTTTTCCTTTGAAAGAGGTTACAAGTAGCCTGACTTCTACATCATTGTGTGTGATCAAATAGAGTGAACATACGTTAGCTATCTTGGATATGCTCCTGAAGGATGACTTGATTCTCACCAGTAAAGTATGGAATATTTTTGAGTGCCCCATTTAGCATATCTTGTCACATGGAAAGAACTAGGGGACTTCCTCTGGTAAAGTTAGAAAATTTCCTTAGTGGAGGAGGTGGTTGATGTGCCATAATAGGGAGCTTTGGCTGTTTGTTGTGAGGAGGAGATTAATGGGTGCAGTGCGTTGGAGATGGGAATGTGTGTGTGGGATTTCTAGAATGAACTCTTCTTGGGGATAGCTAGAGATACTCGAAAGAATCTTCAGCTACTACACTTCTTCTTGTATGCACTCTTCTCATGAAAGGCACTGAATGTTGCTAAAACAAATATTTTTAAATGTTAGGAGTCACCAGATGTGTTGAAATGAGCCTCCAAAGGATAGAAATACTAAGTCCACACACTAAAACTTAGCAATATTAATTTTAAGCTTTCATTGCTCATCCCATTGGGTGTTCCAGAAAATTTTGGTCGTCAAACGTGCACCCGTATATCGGATCAAGAAGAACACATTTGTTTGTGATAATAATGGAACCATCCCCAAGTTGTGGGACCTTGCATGCTTTCGACAAATCTGTGGAGAAGGCCAATTCCTTTATCTAGTTCTACTACTACTGTTACTCCTAGGGATGAAAGGGAAACTAAACTAATAATGCCAAGGGACCAGGGATAGAAGGATAACATGAAAGGAAACTACACTAAAAGGTGATAGCACTAGAAAAGAGGGATGAACAATATCTATTATGAGAGTGAAAATGAAGGGAAATACATGAAAGAAGGCTAGGCACATGTAGCATAACTTAAAACATATTTACCAGATCAGATTCATGGAACACGACTAAATAAAGAGCTACAAGGGACGTGAAATGGCACAACATACACACAATGCAAAGAAAAGGCAAGAAGAAGGAATGAAAACACATTAGAACAAAGAATATTCACAAAACGATGCTTAAATTACTTCCAGAAATTCACAAAGTTGTTACAATGGCGAAAGAGGTTGATATCCACATGCAAGAGCTAGATATAGGGGTTTGTAACTCAAAATACAGAAAAGATGAAGTCCTTAGCAAAGTGTGTAAGGATCTAAAATGTCCAACATTAAAAATGATCCCAGCTCTTACATTTATAGATGAATCCATGGAAGAAGGAGAGAGGAAGGAGGGAAAACCTGAATTTGAAATATAACCACCAACAAGAAGCATTCAATGCCTACAAATCCACCTATAAATCTTTCAAATGCACTTCCCTAGGTCTATTTGGTGTGTTTGAAGAAGGAAGGAGGGCGAATCAGATCAAATTGGGTGGTTGAAGTAATTAGATCTACTCATTAATTCTCATAAAGACATTTTCCCAATTTTCACCTACCAAGTCCACCAAGAATTTGAATTTGAATGGCTAGTACTATATCCTATGTCAGTAACTATCTGACAAGTCTAAGTACACACCGATCGGAGCTTTGTAGCAAAAGATATGGCTGTCATAAGTTTGTTCAGAGTCGTCGATGCACACAAAACATGTGGTGTGCGTGGATCGGCTGAAAGGATGGCCAACTATGCAATTTTTTTTTCATTTCTACCATGTGTCACTAATTGATTTGTTACAAGGATCTGATGCCCTATTGGCACACTTTGACTAGTTGCACGTGGCACAGAATTGTGCAGAGGAGGATGCACAAGTATGTGTGTGGAAGAAAAGATCCCAGGAAGAAGGAAGAAGGAAGGTGCATGCGATGCGCATGGGGAAATGAGGCAAACTGGTGAACTGAGAACACATGGTCAAGGTGTAACTATTACAAAGTAATATGCAGGGTGCGCGAGAAGACTAGGGAATTAGTTGATTGAAGCAAGTACAAGGCATGCACGCAGGGTGAAGATGGAACAAAGAGGAAAATTAAAGGAAGGGAAGAAGGGGAAGCGCACAAGGGCACATGAGGAAAAGAAGGGAATATGTCAAGGGATCTTGAGCACGTGCAACCTTTCAATGAAGATCTCAGAGCCAGAATATATATACAAGCTGTCAAAATAATTAGGAGAGTTATTTCGATAACAATACATTCAAGAAGCATAGTTAAGGTATAGATGCACCATGATGACCTAAAAGAAGGTCTTGAAGAGGTCTCAAGACTTCTTGTGCACTTGGATAACTCCTTCATTCACACTTTTATGATCTAAACTTTGAGAAATACTTCTTCTTTCATCAGTATCTACTCTTAAAACAACAACATGATCTCTTTTTGGTTCCAAAATCCTTATAGGACCATTTTCATACACTCTAGATCTTTGAACTCCATAGGCTTGTACTCTAGGACTTGAAGAACTCTTGATTTCAATTGAATAGGCTTTATAATAATCCCTTACAAAATGACAAAAAAAATTACAGTTGTAATATACCACTGTATTTTTCTTCTTGAGCTCATGAAATTTTCTAGATGAGTCATTCATAGAATCACTAGCAACATGATCAATTTTTTTTGCATTTGAAGCATACAACATTCTTACCATGTTCATCTCTAATTTATTTCTATGGCTAAGTATCTCTAGGATGCCTTCTACACTCCTTAGTTCTATGACCAAGTGCATTACATGTATAGCAAAAACCAAAGTCCTTGATATGGATCTCCTTCTTTCCTTCCTTGGTGCTTGGTTTCCTTACTTCCTTGCATGAAACCATGTATCATTTCTCCACCTTGTTGCTTTTTACTTCAGATTTAAAGCCTAAACGAGTCTTATCACTTGTAACTTTTTGATTACTCAAGAGACTATCAAGAGCTTTAGTACTTTCTTCAAACCTTTGATAGGATTTCATCTTATTTACAGCATCTAAGAGTTCCTTATTGAGAAGCATCACATCTTCCTCTTTATATTGTAAACTGAGAGTCATGTTACTCATTTACAATTCCAACCTTCTCACTGATTCTTTAAGTTTTTCAGAAATGGCCCCATTTTTTCCTTAAAGCTCTTATATCTTTGCTTCATACTCTTTGACTTGTGAGGTTAACTCCTTATTTTTATTTTCAGCATGCTCTAATTCTTATTGGAAACATGCCAACTCAAGCCTTAAACCATCATCTCCTTCTTCATTTTCTTTGCAAGAATTAGGTGAAATATCACCCCACAAAGTAGAGCTACCACTATAGGATCTCATAGCTTCCTTATTCATGAAAATAAATTCATCGCCTACATCATTGTGATAAAATTCGATCTTTGAATCAGATCTATCAACTTCACTACTTGCATTAGAGATAGAGTCCTCTTTCTTATTATAGATACTCTTTTTGTTATTCTTTATGAATTCATTCTTCTTGAGCCCATTTTTATTCTTATCAAACTTCTAATTTTTCTTCTCATGATCACTATCATGTTCATCATCTCTTTTCTTATCATGTTTATGAGGCCACTTAGTAGAAAAATGACCTACTTTACCACATGTAAAACATTTAAAATGAATTTTTCCCTTATACTTACCAATTCCAAGTGTCATTCTTCTAGAAATCATGGAAAATATCTATTCATCATAAAGCTCTAAGGTGGTATCTTCATATTTGATATTTTTTTCCTTAGCCATCTTCTCCATTTTGAAATTTATCTCCTTCTTAGCAGGTTTAGAATCAATTATCCTCATCTCATAGGTTGTCAAAGTGCCATGTAGATCATCCATCTTCAGTTGGGTCAAACTCTTAGCTTCTTCTATGGTAGAAACTTTGCAATAAAATTTAGGAGTTAAAGATCTCAACACATTTTGAACAATTGCTTCTTCTTTCACTTTTTCCCCTAACCCTTTCATGTTATTAACAACCTTTCCAACTCTAATAAGATATGTTGCAATAGATTCATCATCATTCATCTTAAGAGATTCAAACTAATTTCTTAAATTTGAAGCATTGTAATCCTTACCTTTAAATCACATTCATATAGAACTTGTAGTTTTTCCCATGCTTCCTTTTTTGTTTTACAATGAATCACTTTTCCCATCTCTAATTCTCCAAGGCCACTTATGATGGCATTAAAATATTTTGAATTATTAGTGTATGTCTTCCTTTGATCCTCGGTACTTAAAGGATTAGCATGAGGAGTATAACCATACTCCACAACATCCCAAACATTGAACCCTTGAGCCATAACAAATCACTTCATCCTCAAGCTCCAAAAACCATAATTCACTCCATCAAATAATGGTCCTTTTCCAAAGACTACGTTTCTCACCATATTGTGCTTCAAGGATCTCCTTTCAAGTTGTAAAAATTCTCCAAAAAGACCTACTTTGATAACAATTTTTAGAAGCATAATGGACTGAGAGCGGGTGAATCATTCCTTACAATAATTTGAATTTATATTTCAGATCTAATTTTTCAAAAAACTCATAAACATTTAACCATCCATTGATGTTTACATACAACAAATAATCTCATGTGTAAGACCCATAAGCAAGATAATCAGCACAAGACACAAGATATAAGTGGGAAACCCTCAAGGGGAAGAAAACCAACTGAAACACAATCTTATATTGATATGTTTCTAAATTTAGTGAGGCACTAACCCCATAGGGAGAATCAACCCCTAGTTTAGTAGATCTAAAACCCTATAAGGAGCACCAACCCCTAATTTTGTGAAGCACCAACTCCACTAGGAGGCTACAACCCCCAAATGATCAAAAACCCACTCAAGCACATTATGAATATCTAATCTCTGATTTATTTCTGCCACAATTGAAGGAGACCAAGTATTCAGCTTACACTTCTTTAACTCTTCATACAAACCCTAGGTGATCAATCTCTCACATACAATCACTTTCTTAACTTCTCAAGATTAAAACACATGCACACATACTTTTTAATATTACTTGAAGTGTCACACACCAAATACAACTTCAATAAATTCTCACACACCCACATAACAACTTCACCTATGTCACACTTCTTGCACACACTCAACTAGCTTGTAAAAGCAACCAAAACAATGCTTTTATAAGCTTCTCTTGATTTCAAATTCAAAAAAAAAAAATTTCCCTCCATTGGCACGACCCATGCATCATAAATAAATATGAAATTTTAATTATAACAGTCAAAAGTGACCCAAGTAGGTCATCCTTGCTAAAAAACCTCATTACATGTGCCAAAAATGACTCAAAACCCCATGGGCACAAAGATAAAAATGCCTTTACATCAAAATAATACTTATTCATGACCCATAATTCATTACACATGCTTAAAATAACATTTACAATTCATAAACAGACACAATTTATCTCAACCAATCAAATTGATTCATTTAATGGGCACATTACTCTTTGTTCATCTCAAGATTTTTGTTTTCTATACCCTTCAGGACCCTGGAAACTTCATTATGTCACCAAATCACTTTCATTCAACCAAAAAATGTCATGTAAACACTTTATAAAAATATATAACACTTATAATAAAATTATAATCCTTTAAACACTCACCTTCTCAAACCATAGTCATTTTTGTCTCTACCAAATTAACCTACCCAAATCATTGTTTTTAAAGATTAGATGATAAAAACATTTATAGAAACATTCATGACCTATAAATTTATTGATTAGATAAAAAATTCATCCCTCTTCACATTCCAGGTGATAATAACCATCACCTAATTCTTCTCATGCTTCAAACAACTCAAAAACTTCAAAAAATCATGCCATGTCCTGCACTGGAATAAAGGTTCTTATCCAAAGATTGACCTGGAAACCACACCAAGTCTCATCATCATGAAAAAAAATCATATCACTAGAAATATATTTGAATCCTATTTCCAACACATTTTTAATAATCTCAAAATTCCACTTGTAGCTCATGTTATGCTCACTTTACTGAACACTGCTTTTTATGGCCTCAAAACTGCCCTTTGACTAGTCAACCTAAATGGAGCTCATTAGACCATGTACTTGAATGGAAATTTCGTGAAACCTTATTTTACATTAATATAAACTCTCATAAATTCCGTAACATAAATTTATCATGCAACTCTTTTGAACAACCTTGTCCCAAAACATTCTTCTTCAGAAAATGATCTCTTTAAGTGGGACTCACTCATCACCATGTCCTCTACCATAAATTTCTGGAAATCTAGGAGATTACTCTACATGTTTCAATCATCATCCATGCACTAGGAACCAAAACTAGCCACTTATGAAGAGTTTCTTGCATACTTATTTCAAGTTAGGGTTTCAAGCCCATAACGAGTTGTTTACCTTTTTAACATTTGTTCATAAAAACCTGATGAAGAAATGACCTAATTATTTTTGTGAAACCTAATATACTTACTGTAGAAACATCCTTGAAATCCAAAATTCCCCATGTGTAACACACAATTAATGGTGAGCATCAGAAGATCAAATTCAAGCTGGAAATGCACTAGTTCTTCACCCTGTCTCACCAAAACTAACATATCTTGCAAAATTCACATCATATAAACCTGAATTTTTTCTAAAAGAACCATGACACATCAAACTAACATATCCAAACATACTAATTTCATTACCATAATTCAAACTCTCCAAACATTGATACTTACATAGCTATCCCTTAGGGTTTAACACTATAGAAGCTAGGGTCAACTAAAAGAATGATATAACCCATCATGAAATCACTCAAAATGACCCAAACATACCTGTTATACCATATTTCACCTAAATACATGCATTCATGAGCTCATATAGCTCCAAATCTCATACTCACACCTCCTAGCATCCGTACCTGCTCCAAATGAACACCTGTAACATAGTAAATCACTTGTATATGTACCATGCAACTGATATGAGTACCTAAGAACTCTCCAAACCTGTTATTTATCATTACAACATGATTTTCAATCATCCTATAATCTCATACCATCATGCAGCATCGCCTAGGCACCTGAATAGGCTTGCAAGAGCAAGCAATCCTCATTGAATCTCCCTATAGCATCATGTACACATCTGAACCATCATGTCAACATCACCTAACCCTAATCCATCATCCACTTTTTCATTAATGTGGTTTTACATCAATGACAACACCTAATAGGACCACATGCAAACATCATGGAGGGATAAGGGAGAATTATACAAGAAAATGAGTGCCTTAAAACAAGGTTAAGACTTTTGGAAACACAAATACACTGTGAGGCCAAACTTCACCTCATTTTCCAGCATATCCTTTCATCATTCATTTCAATGGGATCTTTACAAAAATTTATTTCAATCCATGAAGAGTAAGACAAAGAAATGACCAGGCATGTAGTTATAGCACCTCGGGTAAGCATGTGGGGGTAGAATGTGGAACCAAAGACAATGGATTTTAATTGTTTGGAAAACACCTGAAGATATTTAGTTTCATGGAACATTACCTAGCCACCATAGATTCATTTTTGGTCTCATTTACTTGCATCTACATGCAGGTTAGTGGAATAGGGTTGTATTGCTTCAAAGGATTGGGTGCCTATCAAAAATCAAGCCCTAATTTAATCTTCAGTGTGCTCAAATATCTTGAGAAAATTCCAAATTTATTTTCAATAATGTGTTAATAAACAAACTAAGATGGTTTTTTGGATGTGTGTGTTTAGTTCTTGGAGGGCACAAAATGATTTTAAGCCACTATGATAATTGCAGAAAACCTTCTTTGGTATTTATTAGATTTGTTTGTAGATTTGAATGCCCAAGAAGACATGTGTGCAAAGTTTGGACGAAAATACAGAGCCCATGAACTATTTTACAAAATGTGTGAAATAAATGTGGTCTTGTGGAATCATGTTGACCATGAAATCCCCTATTTTTCTTCATGCCCAGCCAGTGTTGGAAATACAAAATGGTAGTTTTGGAGCAAGGTGTGGACACACACCAAGGATTTTTAAGCACATGAAATGTTGTGTGGGTAGAGAAGGAAATTAGTGGAATAACTACAAGATTGGAATGCATTCTTTGGTACCAAATGTAAGCAATAGGTGTCCTCATGACCAGTCAATTTTTGCTTGCTCACATCCAATCTATGTCAAAATAGGAGCTTTGAAATAGGGTAGGGGATTGGACATTTAGAAGATGTTATAGAGTAGGGTATGGTAGTAATGGGTGTAATGATGTGGATGCACAAGAAAGGAATGTGAATTGTTTGACTTAATCCCTCAAAAAAATGTGGGCTCCCCTAGACAGCTGATTGTAGAACACACACAAAATGGGTTTGTTTAAAAGGCCTTGGAAACTACAACAAAGGTACATTGGATGGTGCCACAATTGCAACTGCGTTGGAAGAGTTGTGCGCAAAATGTGGAAGCAAATACAAGGCACGTGAACTTTTTGATGAAATGTCTCAAAGAGGTTGATGTAGCCTATAATTCATTGAAAATAACCCAAAACGTGTTGGCACATCACTCAACCAGAACTAAGCAATCACCTTAAGCGTGCAAGGGTACCAGGTCCCTCTTTAGAGTTGTTTATCTAGAATGTTAGCATGATTGCATATGTATATATCTAGATCTATAACAAATAGTAAATAATCCACAATGCATAAGCTAGATCTAGATCTAAACCATATGAAAGATTGACTAAACAATGATTATAATGAGATTTACCATGCAAGAACCTTATTCATCCACATCTATCACCAATATCTAGCCAATATGATCCATTATATTAAATAATGCAAAACATATAATCTTCAAACATCATATCAATGTCATCATGAGTCATGCGCGTGAACAAAACTAGCAACATAACTCTACAAATAATTAGGATTGTTCAAACTGTGAAAATCAATACATATATATAGGATGGGGACTTTCCCTTCACCCCCATGCACCTTCCAAACATAGGCTACATGCTAATAATAGCCATGTGCCTTTACAACAGGATACAAAAGCATGCAAGTTCTAATAATATATATTCTATTACTTAACTCCTATAATAGATCCTATTATTAGACTAAGAATCTACATGGTTCTCGAACTGATACAAAACCCAAATAGCCTTGTGTGAACTACAAGTCTTCATCTCTTTGCGTGATCCTCCCTCCATGTCCAAAAATAGCATAAACAGCAAAATGGCTAAGTTTTGATCATGGGCACTCCATACCTTACTATAATTTTGTGTGCACTCCACATGCCTTATATTCACGCGCCCAACCCTTATGTGTTTTTATAAGACTTAGGCCATCTTTGTCAACCCAAAATTACCCCATGCTAAACTGGATTGCCACCCTCGGCAATGGGTAATCCCAATCTTATCCCTCTAAACGCTTGGTGCAAGAATGAATAAATATGTGTAAACCAAAGAATAGGCTACCGGCACTTAGGAGAATCAACCTACGTGGTATCCTTCTTCTCTTCTGATGGAATTAACTCTAGATATTCACCATACACTTCTACTTTGAATGCATACCAAGCATTTAGCACTACATTTTTTTTGTCTAGGATGTCTATAACCACAATGTCTAACTCATCAAGAGTCATCTTACCACCTTAATTCTGCAAAATCCTTAGTATATTAGCCATACTTGAGACCATCCCTTCCATCACGTCCATCTTCTCCGCGATGACCTCTCCATTTTTCTTTATTTTCACTTTATGCGGGATTCTAGCAGTGTCAAGTGCATCTCACTTAGTCTCCACTAGTTTAATCCTTTACATGCACCCAAGTGTTTCATTCTTAGCTTCCTGAAGGACCTCTCCTTCTTCTGTTAGTGTCCTTGTCATAATGATTATATATGGTGTTGCAAACATGCTCAAAACCATATCTGCTTTCTTTAATTCATCCTTCAGAGCCTGCATAATAGACTCATAACTGAAAATTTTCCTTATAATTGTAGCCTTAGCTCTGGATGCTTCTTTTACAACATCCTTCAGTTTTGGTAGGCACGTTGGTCCTTCTTCTAAAATAAAACAAACTGTTGTGTGCAAATAATGAAGAGTGGATGGGAAATCCCTTGGCACCTTCTCTTGAAAGTCTACCCTTTTCTGCATAATTTTGTCAGCTATCTACTCGGCCATTATTTTAACATTTTGTGCTTCTACCACAACCTTATCTTGTTCCTCTGTCAACCGCTTGATCTCATATTCCTTATCTCTTCTATCATCTATAACTACTTTTATATTCATTTCTTATCGATGTTCCAGCGCGTGAATTATGTTGATATCTTGACAAATGCAGTTCTCGCTTGTTCATCTGATAATTGTGTGGGCTTGATGGTTACATGGCGAGTGTGAGTCACCCTTTTCATCTGCCAAGATAAACATGACTCCTCGCATACATCAAATTCAGTCTCATCCATGTGATTTTACATGCTCTATGACAACTTCTTACAAGTGCATGTTGTCACCATTTTTAGTCCATCCAGTCCCAGCCATATAATTACTCCCTAAGAAAGGTACTCTGAAAGTGGGCACGAATAATTTTAGTTGGTTCATTATATAGCCCCAATTTTTGAGTCCTTACCACATTATCTTCCTTGTACCCACTGGCGTGATCTTTGACATCTTCTTGTGTAGTGGGTCCTCCATCATGTTGTGGCTCCTCCATCATGTTGTGGCTCCATGCCTATGCTCTACTCAACTTCCTCTCCTTCTTTAGTTTTTTTCTCTCCTTGCACAGGTCATATAATTATCTTTGTATCCCTACCACCACTACTTTGGTCCCCTTCAGGCTCTTAGGCACTTATGCTAGGACCACATTCCTCATACACAACCCTATCACCTATATCTTCATTGACTTGCATCTTCAGACTTGGGGAAGCCACCTCGTGTTACATGATCTGGCGAGAGGACTCCTCCTCTTCACTATATCTTACAGGTACATAATTTTTTTTCTTCTTTTATTTCTCATCAACACTTTTCACTGGAGTGACTAGTGGTGATCTTCATACTAGCTACAAAGTCCCATTAAACATGTCCTTAGATGTGCACCTTCTGTGAAAACTCTCTATGTATGGTCCATCCCAGTGTTATCACATGTCTCTTACTCATGCTCCAATACATTTTCTAAGCCCATAGGAACTGGTTTATCCTAAGTGGATGATGCGGGTGCAACCAACCTTGACATGTCCACTGTCTACTTCAGCTTTGGGAGACCTGGTAGAGTTATGTCCTCACCTTTCATCACCTTTCCATCTTTAAAGCATGGGCTTAAGTATACATAGACGCGAGTTGTCTCAATCTTTCCTACAACCATAGTCTCCGAGGTGATATCAATGTTATCAATTTTAAGTGTTTCAACATATGCCTCCTAGTTTGGCCATACAAATGTTTTCCATGGGATATGAATATCCACATTGACCTTATCAGCATCAAACTTAAGTTTGTGTGTGTTATCTAATCTGTTGATAGAATTCTGAAAATATCTTGCAGTAAAGGAGAATGGTAGCTTGCACCAGGGGCTCTTCTCCTTCGTCTACATATGAAGCCTTCCCAAGCTAAAATGTTGATAGACGGTAAACTTCATTTCACTATTTAATATTGTAGGAAGCTTGTGCAAAATTTTCCACTCCCCTTCAAATGCCTAGTGCATCCACCTAAACCATTTCTGTTGGTGCTACTTGTAGGTGTTAGAAATTGTACCCCCTTAATATATACTTTGAAAACTTCTTTTTCAGGGACTAATTGTCTAAGAGAACTTCCCAAACATTTTCCCTTTGTCTATCAGGTACACCAATCTCATTGAATACAAGTAATAAAATAATGGTTCCCCAAGTAATCTTCTCACCTTTATCTACCTGAGTACACACCTCGTCCACCAAGCTCTCCACAATGTATCCAGCAATGTTGTAGTAAGTTTTGTTGGACATCTTGTGTGTTATGTATAACCAGCACTGATTCACCTCATTCCATCTCTCGAAGGAACCCATTTTACATCCTACAAACCATGTTGCAACCCTTGTAGCCATATCCCTTATATTTGTCACCTTAAATGCTATACACCCCTTCTTATAATTTATTGTAGTGGTTGTTGCATCAATCCCTTCATCATCTGATAATTCACCTACAATTTCCCTTCTGGTGTTGCATAATCACATTACCCTTCTAATAAGTTTATCGGTGATCCGCATCCATCTTCCTTCGAAGTAAAAGAAATCCTCATGTACATCCGGCATAAGCCATTGATATATCTGCTCAAGCTTCCCAAACTAAGGTAACTCGAGGATTTGCATGATCCCCACATTCTCCAACAATCTCCTCACATAGTCATCTAAAACCCTTTCTCCATCTTTCATTCTTCTATTTATTTTTCTTTCAACTTCAGCATCTATATCCTTCATACACTTGTTTGTTCTTTGGTTGGTATCTGAGATCTTACACTATGTTACTTTTGTTTTGCAAGGTTACCCCTTAACTAATTCCTCTGGATATAAAATTTCCACTAAACCAATCTTCTTCCGCTTCGTCAGCCTCTACCTCCACAACTGGAGCTCACCATAGTGCCATCCTTTTTTCCTCAACTACCTGTTAGGTTGTGGAGCCTATTTTCATGTGAGAAATTGTTGAAGACTGTACACTAAGAGTATTGTACACTTTCCACAGTTGTCTCACCGAGGTTCAGGGCCGAGCCGGGCCCCGAGCAAGGGTCTAGGGGCGACAGTCCTCGATAGCAAGGGTTTGGGGGCATAACCCCCAAAAATAATTGGCCTTAAAACGTTCCCTTCTCATATGGGTACGATTTTTGACCCATAGGTTTATGGGATGGTTTTTTGCCCATGGTTTTGATACCCACAGTTTTGTAAAACTACTTAAGTAGTTGTCTACTTATATGGTTTTATGCATATGGTAGGATAATGTAGCATTGCATATGTGTTTTGAACTCAGGTGTGAATTCTGTAGAGTTTGTTGAGCATAGCTCCAAACATATCTAGGTATTGTATTAAGAGAGTGGTGGCTTGTAATAAAATCTAAGCAAGTGATTCTTGGTGGACGTAGCCCAAATTGGGTAAACCACGTTAAATACTATCTCTTTGTGTTGTGTTATTTATTCTACAATTTTATTTGAGATATGTAATATTTTCTGCATATTAGTTTCTACTATTGCTATTCTGTGAGGGATTATTCCACATATTTTATCCCTTATTTCTTAACACTACCTAGAGTGTTTTGTAACCCAAAAATTGTTACCTTGAAAAATGTGCTTTCCACGAGTATGAACCGTCATCAATATTTTCAAAACCTAGCTACACTTTTCCTCCTTCAAACCCTAGTCATAAGAACCCTTCTCAAAACACTTATACCAATGACTGAATCACAATTCTGCGTTGAATGCTTCTAAACACAGTGCTTTGATCCCACTTGATCTGTCGATCTGCAAATTGCTCTTTGTCTCTAGCTCTTCTTCACACTTCACACTTCGTTCACTCTCAAACATGCAAGGTAACAAACGCCATTACAAAACGCCAACTTTATATAAATTTTCAAAAATCCTTCACATTAATTGTTCCCATCTACCACCGTACGTGCCATTAATTTTGCATTCGTGCTTCCCTTCACATCACACCACTTCTTTCGCACCTCAATCATAACCTTCTAGTGTGCTTACTACTTCTCTGTCAGATATATCCTCTCCCTACGATTCCACGTGCCAAAGTACTTATCCAATGTGACTCTTCTCAAGTAGTCTCAAATGTTGCAGCCTCCTTTGCGTTATACTAAGCATCCATCTCCCTACGTATGGTCAAAAATTTGAGCAACTTTCATTATTCTTGCTTTTCTAAATCACCTATGAGTTTATCTTTATCATGTACCCTGATCCATTATATAGTACTAGTAGTCAATCCTTCTCCAACCACCCCACACTAAGGGTATGTGCATTCCTTTACGCATGAAACAATTTTACATAGTAATCATCTTCTGGCGCACAAGTGTGCTTATTACAAAAAACACTGAACTATATTGACAAATCATAGCAACGATGAAGGAAACATGCATAAAGGAAATGCATTAATGGAAACCTTATCCAAGTGGCAATATTGCCTTATTACAAACACCAAGAAGGCTTATTTATAGTAGGGCTTCAGCCTACTCCCATTGAAGTAACTGATAAACCATGTTCCATCCAGTGCCTCGAACTAGCAAGCGCCAAAGTCAAGTATATAAGTGATTACATGCAGTCCTAACCAATGCACCTTAAGCTTTCCAAGGTGGCACAAAAAATTTGAATCATATAAAAGTACCATTTTCCCAACCACAAGATTCTTATCCTTAATTTATCTGTCATGTCATGCCTTATTCCTAGATTTTTCTTGCTTCTGACTCCATTTTGCTATGGCATTCCTTTCATCTAACTACATCAATTTTTTAATATGTTCTTCCAATTCTTGCTCATCATCCAGACCTCTTGCACGTACAATACGTAAATAAAGTAACATGAATTCCATGGGGATAATTTCCTCTGCACCAAACACCAGCTGAAAGGGTGTTTCCTTATTCAATCTCTTATAGGTTGTCCTATATGCCCAAATTACTACAAAAACCTTGTCATCCCAATCTCTCCTTCCAACGTCACAAATTTTTGTCAAGGTATGGATCTATATCTTTTTGAAGGCCTTAGCAGTTCCAATTACCTAAGGGTGATAAGGGGTTTTCCTATGGTTTTCAACAATAAATTCATCCAATAATATCTCGATAGTCACATTAAGGAAATGAGTACCCCTATCACTTATTAAACTTAAAGGGCAACCATATTTGCTAATAATATTTTACCACATAAACCTTTTTGTTGTAGTTGCAGTGCAATCCTTTGTAGGCATCTCTTTTTCCCACCTTGTAAGATAGTTTGTATAAGTTATAATATAGCGAGATCATGTCATGCACCCAGCTAAGGAAATAGTTCCCACAAAATTAATTGCCCACTTCTCAAAAGGTTCTGCACTAGTAATAGGACTCAAAAGCATTTCATTTTGTTGCCCAGGATTTCCAAGGCGCTGACAATGCTCGCATGCCTTAAAATATGCTTTGCAATCCTTGTATAATGTTTCCCACAAAAAACCATCTACTAGAATCTTGCACGTGCTAGAATCCCTTGAATAGTGTCCACCTGTAATATTGTCATGAGCCTCTGCCATAATTTCTCAACACTCATACTCAAGCACACACTAGCATAAAACTTTGGCATGACCTAACTTGTATAAGTCTCCATTAATCAACATGTAAGGTGCAACATGAATAGAAATTTGTTTCTTTTCTAAGGCCTTTATTCCCTTTGGTGCCACACCTATACATAAAAAAGACAACAATATCCTCCAAGTAAGAGGGCATGCAGTTATACCTGAATAGCTAGGCATCCAACATTTTTTCCTCAATGCTCTACACATCCTCTCCTTATTGAATCCTTGATAAATGGTCTAGACCAGAATTTCTCTTACCAGGCTTAACCACCACCATAAAATTGAACTTCTGAAACAACAATACCTATCAGCATATGTACCCCTATAAAATGGGATTGTTCACCAAGCACTTCAATGCCATGTGGTATGTATAAAAGATGAAAGGTGTAGCCAGCAAATACTGTCAAAACTTATGGAGTGCGTAGATCATAGACAAGGCCTCACGCTCTATTGTTGTATAATTATGTTCTGTTGGAGTCAAATTTTTGCTAACAAAGCAAATAGGATGATCAACAATCCCTTCTCTAGGCTAATCTAAAACAGCACTAATGGCCATACGAGAGGTATCTACATGAATGTGAAAAGGCTTGTACCACGAAGGAAAGCACAAAATAGGTGATATAGTAAGCATTTCCTTTAGTGTGTCAAACAAGCATTTTTGTGCCTCACCCCAATATAACTTTCCTTTTCCCCTGAGTAATTCTTCTAAGGGCATGGAGATCTTGGCATATCCCTTTATAAAAAAATTGTAATAACCTGTGTGCCCCAATAATTCACGCACCTCGCTCTAACTAGTAGGGTCTTCTAAGCCCAAAATAATAGTTAGCTTAGCAGGATCCACTAGCAAGCCTACTTTACAGATGATATGCCCCAAAAATATTCCAAAGGGTGTGGAAAATATACACTTCTTAATGTTCAAGGAGATGCTCAATTACCAACACCTCTCAAGCATCAGTCTTAGATTATCACAGTGATCTTTCATGAGCCCATAAACTATCTAATCACCTAGATACACTTGTAATAACTTGTGAATAAAATCCTAGAATGCTTGTACCACTAGGCATGAAAATACTACATGGGCATTCTTTAACCCAAAGGGCATAACCATGTATGCAAAACTTCCCCAGTCAGTAGTGAAATTTTTCTTCACTTGATGTTCTTTAGTTATCCTTACCTAATGATGTCATAGAATCCATTAGTGAAGGAGTATATTTTGTGCCCTACAATGCCTTCCAATATTTCCTCAGTAAATGGTGTGGGAAAGGGATCAATCACACATGTAGCATTTAACTCCTTATAATCCACAAAAATCCTGATTCTCCCATCTTTCTTGATGTTGATCACCATAGGGCTCACCCATTTTGACTCCTTAATTGGCACAATGATTCCATAAATTAACATTTTGTCAATTTCTTCTTTCACTTTGACATGTAAGGCCTCTTTTGAACTAGACATGCACCTTCTTTTAGCTTTATCTTCATCTCTCCCAATGATTCATGTACGCCTTTCAGTTCATGATAACCTCTAGGGAACAAGTCCTGAAAGTCACGTAATAGCTCAATGATTTTAGAAACTTCAGAGTCAGGCTATTAATCTCTAATAATGGATTCCCTAGGTTCAATATTCATTCCAATGTTCACTTTCTTGGTCTTTATAGGCTCATGGTAGGCACATGCTGTATCATCTGCATTGTCCAAGAATTCATGCGTACCCTTTGTGTGCTTAATGCCTAGGTTCTCTACCTCTTCATCCTCAACCACAGAGATCATCTTACCCTTTTCTCTTTCTAAATAGGTGTGCCCAAGTTATTCAACATCTGATTCTTCTTCTTCAAAGTGTGCCACTAGGTCTAATTCTCCTAACAACTCCTGAAGTAACTCTTCATCTTTTGTACTATCTCACATAGTTAAGCACTTCATAGCCTGCAACGCCTCATTCACCAAAGATTAATAAGAAAAATAATAAAAGGTTTGAGTCATACCTTCAATGAGTTCCTACCAATTTTTAGTCACCCTATTCAATTTTGTGTAGACATACCATACACATGCGAAGCCTCACAAGGTGAAATAAAACTTGTACACCCACAAAGAAGGTGGTAAAGATTCTTACCCCACCATCTTAAGTCTCTCGCACTACTAAACATGGTGCTAATTAGGATCATTACCATGAAATTCATAAATCTAAGTAGGTGCATTGCTTCTTATAAACCGAGCACATAAATCAATCCTTACTTCTCTCCACTCCAAAATATTATCCATGTGAACCATCCACTAGTGTGTTGTTATCCCGCATAGAGTATATAATAACATGTTCCTTCTTTCCTCCTGACATCTCCATTGAATTTCCATAGCAAGCAAGAATACTTATGGATTCTATGTCCAAATGCCTAACACTACATGGCTTACTGGCGCATGTAGCTACACTTTGTACTTCATGCCCAACCATTTCATAAGTATCGTGCACCCAATTTTCACATGCAACACTTGTAGTATCACTCATGGACTATGCATCATCCCATTGGATAACTCCTTCTTTTGATGGCTCAAGCACTTCTGGATCTCGAATGGTGTGCACATAAATTATATTCAATTCTTCCTCTCTTAAGGGCTCTACATAAGGCGTATATTTCCCATCTATTAGAGGTATTATGACACACTCTTCCTTGTTCTCAAAGTTGATATACCCCTTATTGAAGCACAGTTCAGCATTTTTTGCATAGCACCAAGGGTGCCCAAGTAATGTGGGAAAATTTCCTGCTTCTGCAAGTGCTAAGACCTAAAAGTCCCCAGTGAATTTGGCCCATGTATAGTAATGGATGCATCTTTTAAAACTCTAATGGGTGTTTCCTTAGTCTTATTTTCCATGAACAACACATTGGAAGATGGTTGTAATGGAATTCTTCCCATCTGAACCCATGCATCTAAAGTGATTACATTTACTTCCACGCCTGTGGTAATCAAGAAGTTACTCAAAATCTAACCATCAACAACAGCATTTAGAATAATCTCCTTGTCATAATCCAAATTTTTCGGAGGAAGATTACCATGTACAATTTGTCTCTCATGCTCAGTCCCAGTGCACAGAGTGTTTCTCTTAAACCATCTTCCCAAAAAAGGAATAATGTTCTCTTGGCACAACATCTTGTAAACCTCTTTCAAATCATCAACATTTGTCTAATGGAGATCAGATGTTTTATTTTGTTCCAACTTCCACAATTGTTCCTTCAAACATTATATCTCACCCTGTAAATTTAGAATTACCTCCATGGTTTCTTAATAAACCTCCTTTTGACCTATAGGGTCTAGATATTTCACATGCAATACTTCCTCCTTAGTAATGGTAGGCTTTTGTTGTAGAGCTTCCCTAGTGCGCGAAGCCTCAGCACATGTAGTAATCTTTACAAGTACCTGTTATCTAAAATAAGCCCCTTGCTCATTTTGGGTTAACTTCCTTTCATTCCTTCCTTGTGCCTCAGTTGAATTTTTTCAATTTTTAGGCACCTAAAATCTTCTGGATATGGTTTCATTAGGTAGAGAATCTTCTCAGCTTTCCAGAAAGGTAAATTTTTCCCTCTAACTCGTATTTTGCAAGTTATGGCTCAAAATATTTTTGGAGGGAAATTTTCCCTAGGGAGGTCTACGACAAATTAGAAGGCACTGCGTGGTAGCGGAATGGTGGGGAGCAGAGGTAAGCTAGAAATTTTCACCAAGATTGGTTGGGGGCGCAAAAAGAACATTTTGGTCTAAAGGCCCACCAGCGAATACGAAGAGGCCATGTGTCCAGGAGGCCGTCGGAGGTTGGATCGGAGGGGAGAAGTTAGAAAAATTTCCAAAATTGGTGCAAAGGAAGGATTTCGGCCCGAAGGCCCACAGTGAATGAAAAGCTGCCACGTGTCTATAGATCGGCAGGCGGCGGAGGCGCAGGGGGAATTTTTCCATTTTCGTCAAAGTGTGGTGAATGGCACAATAAAACTCTACCCCAATGGCCTCCGCCAATCAAAACATGCCACGTGTCCATGTGGCCGACAATAGTCAAAAGGGGTGCAGCGTCAAAGGAAATGTTTGGAGTTCAGGCCCGCGCCAATAGAAAGGTTCCACGTGTCCTATTCAGGGCAATGGTCAACATCAATGAAAAAATTAGAAGCACACCCCGCAAGTGAATAAAAAGGTGCCACATGGCAGTAGAATGATAGGGGGTGGAACTTTTTGGGAAATTTTTTCCAAAAATTCAAAA
Organism: Taxus chinensis; assembly: GCA_019776745.2. Classification (NCBI taxonomy): domain Eukaryota; kingdom Viridiplantae; phylum Streptophyta; class Pinopsida; order Cupressales; family Taxaceae; genus Taxus; species Taxus chinensis. Next base: position 507,171,578 of record CM034152.1, on the reverse strand, counting down.
AGGGGAAAATTTTAAACTTTCGTCCCACCAATCCAATTTTTGCCCTATTTTTTCCCTACTTCTTCAAAGGGGCATAACTTTTGATCCAGAGCTCGGATTTTCGCATTCTTGGTGTCATTGGAAATTTGGTGAAATTATCTACATGATGGAGGGTCCAATTTTGTATTTTGATGGAGAATTGTGGGAGAAAAATAGAGAAACGTCCCTGGCATGGAAAAAACACAGAATTGACTTTCAACCACCAAATTTAATGAAGTATGGTCATTTTTTTGGATCTGCAGAACAATGTACTTCTAAGTGTGGGTATGTCCATGAAACCCATCACTCTGTAGGTGAAATTTGAGGAATTTGGTTGGTGGTTGAGTTCATAAATCCATTTTGCCCACGTTTTTTGCTTTCTCTCCTTCTGTTTGATCATTAAAAGCCAGATTTGGCTCATTTGTAAAGGGTTAGACATTTTTTCTCTTACAAGCTCTCTTTTCTTCCTCAGCAGGAATATTTGTAGAGTTTCATACCTCTCATATAGACTATAGCACGTATTTTTCCTCCTAGCCATTGTAATGCATTGTATTGAACTTGGGAATGATAATGTATGTTCTGTGATTGATTTTTCCTAATCATCTCATGTGTTTATCGTTGTCTTTTGATATCTCATTACATTCTATGATCTATGTCAATTTTACAAAGTAGATGTTCACCACTCCCTTGGTGTATCACCACTTTTACTTATTTTTATTTCTTCTACATCCTTTATCTCTGTCTCCTTGGAATTTAGAGTAGGATCTAGTATTAAACCTCTGCAAAAGTTCATGCATATACCTGATTAGAGGAGTGAAGGAACCAGCCTTTATTCTAGAGAGTCTTTTGTTAATTTTTTGCAAAATCCCACACTTGGGGAAAAGATTCAATGTTGTGCAATCACACTAGATGCCAATTATCAAACTAGAAATCTAAGAAAACATCCATAGGGTGTTGTTGATTTGCACTAACAGTACCAACTCAATATCTGTTGCTAACTTTGGAATCCATTGGTCTTCCACGACATGTTGTACTCTAACCATTCATGTGCCCTTATTTTCATGTTTATGTTTCTTTATTAAGTGTTCATACAAGTTCAGGCATTCTTCATAACTATGATTCTTTCCACAAAAATAACACACAATATTCTATGGACATTCGCACCTATAGTGATCAAGAGATCCATGCGTTTTGAACTAAGTCCCATCATACTCCCAAACACTCTCACTAGTGCCATCCCTCAATGATCTCAACAATTGATGCTCTTCTTCAACTAAGATCAACTTGTATCACAGAATTATCTAGTCAATACATTGTAAATTTAGTAGGTCAAACTTTCTATACGCCAACTGATGTGCGTGCCCCTCTAATGTAGTTGCAACTTGTACTCCTTTGCACTGATCCAGTCTGTTGCACGCCACAGTATACACATCAGCATCATGGATCTGATCAATAAATCTACAATGCCTCCTATATGTCATGAGATCGAGAGACATCTCATATGATTTTTGGGGTTGGTGTGACACATTCTTTCTTATTGCTAAATCCATTAATGGGCACTGATGTGAACTATGGCCTAACTGACATATTTGGCAATCCAAAAACAAGGATCCCATCGATTTCTAAGGGAAACTATCCTTAGTATACCCCTCTACTTCAGAATAGGTACTTGGAAATTCCATTTTGCGTCTCATGTGTTGCCCATGAGCTAAATAAGTTCTCAAAATTGTGCATGGGACGTATTTCTGAAATTTGAGCTTCGTAAAGATAATGGGCACAGACGACCTGTGACCCAGGCTTCATGGACTAGCATCATGCATATGGTAGATTTGCAGCTGGATAGGACCTCACATGGAAAACATGAGAGCTCAGACTAGAGATGCAAGATGCTCTCCTATGGAGGACCATGATTCAGACACTCGGCATCAAATCTAAGGTAGAATATAGATGATTGGCACTTTGCATGGATGCCTATTAAGATAACTTAGCACTTCGTAGATTCTTGATACTGGAGCAGTTATGAAGCCCAGATGACATTTTAAGTACTGCCATGTTTAATGTCTTTGAGCATGCTTATAGTAAGTCTAATGAATGTAATCAAGGTTACCAATTTAATTTAAGTATGCATCCTTCTTAGTTCACTGTATTCATTCACACATGATTCTTCATAAGGATCAAACTTTTCATGTACTAGTTGTGCATAAGATGCCCCTACATATGAATTTGCAAACTATGCATTTTCCTTTATTTCTTGAGTTGTAATTCACTTTAAGTCTGTTAAAGTATCTGTCACATAATGCACGTGCTAATGATCTAGATCTGTTCTGAGCTCTATGAAGATTCAGATGTTTTATTCCCACTTGCTTCCTTGTAAATTTTGGATCATAGATGATAATTTTCCCACTCAAACTCACATAAAAGAGTGACTTACGCCACCTCCAGATGCACTAGATCCTCCAGGTGAGTGCCCAACACCGTTGGGTGATAGGTCGATGTGCATGGGATTCCTTTGTTCTTCGGTGGGTGTATAAATGACTACAAAAATAGACCAGAGGATGCATTGCCTTGTGTTCTAACGATCGTACTAAACTATGCTCCCACAGTCTATGAATTTTTGCTACTTCCAGACATGGGATACCAAAATGTTCTACGTGCGCTTACGTTCTATGCCGATGACACACCAAAAAAGATACCTCCATATGGTCCTCCAAATAAAACAAATGATGATTTCACCATAAATGAATAAGATCCTTGATTAACTCATGAACTTGACTGCAAATTGACTCTATCGACTGCAACTCTACTACTCACACTAGCTTAATGTTTATTGACAGTCATAAAAACTGGAAAACCAAACATAAGGCCCAGGTCGCTAAGTAGATTCAGATGTGCTCCCACGGCCCATGTTGTCTCTACCGGCACGCTCTCATCTGAGGATGAAGAGGGTTCCCTACCATGCTTTCCCAAATGGGGGAGATCAAGATGCTCTAGCTCTACATCTTCTATGTGAGATCTGAATCCTTCATGAGCCATATCTCTCCACAATGCCATCTACTTTGCAACTTCTTGTTTCTTCTCTAAATTCCTCCTGCGCACCTCACTAAACTTAATCCACCTTTCGTCCATCTATCTTTCTACTGCTAGGTCTTCCATCCTTACCAAACTTGTTCCTTTCCCTACGCATGGTGGGGTTTAGTTAGCCATCGGCTTCTATTCCAAATCCAGGGTTACAATCAAGATATTGATCACCAGTGAAATACCACACAAATACAATCCTTTGGGTTCACGTAAAAACTAAAACTCAACAACCTCTGGGAAAGAGTAAGTTGAAAATGTGTACTCAATAATATAGTTGTTTAAAACACCACGGAACTAAACATCCACAGAGTGCATCCAAATCAGATCTTTATCATACAAGGCCTAGAATTATTCTTGCATCCAAACAAGCATGTGGATCCTCCATTTATTCTTAGATGCATAACCAACTAGCCACTCATACATCTCTATGGGAAAGATAACAAAGAACGTCTCATACAATATGTGATACAGATTCAAATCAACCCACGTGTCTATATTAAAATCAGGTCCACTGTTGAATCTATGAGCATACTCTTCTTCCATATCTACTAACCACTACTCAATACTGGCCAAGGTCAATCGGTGTGTCTTTATTACGCAACATCCTAAAACATAGCTGAGAAATAGGTCCCGGTAACATAACCAATGATGTACCCTAGAATTCACTGCAAATAACCCAAAGCATGTTGGCACATCACTCATCTAGAACTGAGCACTCACCTGAAGCACGCAAGGGTACCAAGTCCCTCTTTAGAGTTGTTTGTCTAGAATGTTAGCATGATTGCATATGTATATATCTAGATTTATAACATATAGTAAATAATCCACAATGCATAAGCCATATCTAGATCTAAACCATATGAAAGATTGACTAAACAATGATTATAATGAGATTTACCATACAAGAACCATAATCAGTCACATCTAACACCAATATCCAACCAATATGATCCATTATATTAAATACTGCAAAACACAGAAGCTTCATACATCATAGTAATGTCATCATGAGTCATGCACATGAACGAAACTATCAACATAACTCTACAAATAATCAGTATTGTTCAAACCATGTAAATCAATACATATATATAGGGATGGGGACTTTCCCTTCACCCCCGTGAACCTTCCAAAAATAGGCTACATGCACCTTTATAAGAGGATACAAAAGCATGCAAATGCTAATAATAGATCCTCTATTAGTTAACTCCTAGAATAGATCCTATTATTAGACTAATAATCTACATGGCACTCGAACTGATGTAAAACCCAAAATAGCCTTACATGAACTACAAGTCTTCATATATTTGCGTGTTCCACACTCCATGTAGAAAATGCACCAAGTTATGGGGCCAAAAGGGGGTCTTAAGTGGACGCATTTTTCTAAAAAATAAAAAACTTCAACTTGTACGAGTTTTTCAAAATAGTTACACTCAAAATTGGAAGATGTATAAATATGAATCCTAACATTTTGAGTCTAATTTCTAAGATACTAAATTTTATTGAAAATATATCAGTTTAAGTGGTTCAAACAACTAAAATACCAACATGTACTCCTATTTTTGTTAAAAAACATAATAGAGTGACTTTTGTGCCCCCCACCATTTTTTGAGAACCATTTAGTATTTTTAAAAACCCTTTGGTAGAAAGATAGCTAGCAGCATCTAGTTTGTGTTAGAATTTATTTTAGATTTTTTTAGCAAATATTTTTTAATTTATGAGTTTTCTAGTACAAAATTTTATGTTTTGAAAAATAACGGAGCTCCGACCGTGCCCCCCCCCCCCCCTAACTACCTCAAAAAATATCGAAAATTAGATTTTTTTTAATAATATATATAGAATTATGCCTAGTTTGTGCCAAAAAAAATGTATTCAATTTTGATGAGTCAAAAATAAGATACACGAAAAAATATAGACATGTTTAAAATTCAAAAAATAGCTATAAAAAGGCATAGTTAATTTGTTAGAAAAATTGAAAAAAAATATTTATACAAAGAAGAAACTCTGCTTTATGTCATGGTATAAAAAATTTTAAACAAATCGGTCATTTGATTTTGATTTATCATTACGAAAGTTGGATTTTTGTGTTCTTTTGCAAAAACATGCGGTTTGTTGTGTTTGTGCAGGTCCATGCCTCAGGCTTGGGGATCCAAACCGGATCCCAAGCCTTAAGAAATGTGTTGGAAAAGGTAAAAATCATAACACGTACGTGTTATAATGTGTACATGTTATAGCACATATGTGTTATTCTTGTTTATATATTGTGCCCCCCCAACATCCCTTTCATCTCTTTCACGGGAATTCTGCATACACTCTATTTGGTCTGTAATTTTCTGTACATTTTTGCATGATTTTTTAGTAGTTAATTTTGTCCCCTACCCCACTAGTTGATTTTTTCTAATCATGGGCAATAAAATTCGAGCTAAAGACAAGAGGAAAGTCAAGAACAAAACACCAGAGCAATTGGAAGAGATGAGAATAAATAAATTGAAGAGAATGCAAAAACTTTGTGTAGGGCAAGGTACATATGCTATATCAAATGTAGCTAATGTATTATAATATGGAGATGAAATACATAATGAAAATGTAGAGAATAATGATTTTGTAATGAATAATGATTTTACAATGAATAATGATATTGAATTTAATGACAATGTTGGTATGGATGAAGAAATTGATGTGAATCCAATTATTGAACCCTTACCTGAGAATCCAAATATTAACCCCAAAATTTGTATGAAAACACTGAATGAAGAAAGTAACCTTGTAAATTAATCTTCACCTCTAAGAACACCTCCTTCCATTTTGCAAAGAAAACCAATTCACTTAATTGAAATTGATGAAAACATTATAAAACCAATGCATAACAATGTCTTAAAGAAATGTGAGAAGAAAAGCTACTGGAATTTGGGATAATTACTTTGAGAATTTAAATGACACAAATATGTCAATTATTTGTTACATTGATGAAATTAATTAAGATAAGACCTGTAATGAAGACCCTGGGGTTAAGAACATCTAATGTTGTTAATCAAAATGCATCAATTGTTGAAAACATACATAAAGCATACCAAACTGTAGGTGGCAAAAGATGCACCAAAGATAGTAATGCTACATGGATTGCACTTACTAATTGTATAGTAAGTGATAAAATAATTAATAAATGCTTGATTAGAAAAATAAGCAGTGCTTTGAAGCTAAACAGAAAACACTAATGAAAGCAATAGAGAGACGTAAATGTCTTGAGTCAGTCAATAACACTGACTATTGGGCTTTCTCTAGTAGACTTCCATGAAAAGACAAGAATACATCTAATATTCTAAAATAATTAAGTGTAAAATTTTGGAATGAGAACACAAGGGTGTCACCGAATAGAAGAGATATAGTAAAAAGAAGAATAGGTTCTCATAATCATTAATCGTGTGCAAAAAATTTCTTGGATATGACTCAAACACAATTTTTCTCTAAGTTTAAGAATGAAAATCCACAAATTAACATTAGCCAAAGATTATTTGAAATGATCAAACCCTTTTATGTGAAAATCAATCACTCACGTACCCCTTGTTGGTGCAGGCATCATGTTGAATTTTCAATGCACTATGATGTTTTTTGTCAAATACGTCATGTTTTGCATACTAACATCATGTTGCAAGAGTGTGGATTAAATGTCCCACCAAAATATTCAAGGGAATTTATTCTAACAATATTTTGTGAAAAATCAACTAGACAATTTTTTTATAACAAAGCATGTTTGGATGGAACATGAAATGTATGTGGTGGCTTGCCAGATCTGAAAAGTTATATCCATGAGGAGAGTACATATTCAATGGAAAATAATCTAAGAGGTGTGATCTTCTTACAAAACAATTACATGTATCAGAATATATGGTCAAATTTAGAGAGAAAATTTGTTATGAGTATGTAAGGCACACACATAGAACTTGATGGTTGGATGAACAATTTAAGTTAAGTAAGGACACATTCCCACTTGGTACTATTGTTTTAGTAGTTGAATTCATAGAGAATTACACATTGCAGTCACAAATAGAGGTTTAGTCTCAATATTATAACTCAGTGCAAGCTGTTATTTTTGTGCATATAGTATTCATGCACTCTACAGAAAGCACTGAGAAAAATTAAAAAATATTAAGAGAGTATCATTTCTACATCAGTGATGATCAAACACATTCTATAGAATATGTACAAGGGTGTTTCCAGGTGTTTTATGTGAACTTGAATGAGAGGAAAATTAGTTTCGATCAACATTACATTTGGTCGAACAACTACACATCACAATTCAAGAATGCACGGATGTTTTATTGGCCAAGAAAGATGCACAAAGAAACAAATGTACAACATATCTAGATTTTTACTGAGGCAAGGCATGGAAAAGGAGAGCATGATGGTACAGGAGCATGTGTGAAAATAGCACTTAGAAAGAGAAGAGTTAAAGTTCAAGGATGGTGCTAAATTTACATATGCAAAAAACATTGTTGATTGGTATGTCAAGAATATGGATCATGAATCTCAAGAGAGATCAACGGTTCATAGATATTTTTGGTTGATAGAGGAAAAACATCTGGAAAAAATTAAATATTGTATGATAGTTGTAGGATCAAGTGATATGCACTCATTCTGTAGTTCAGATGCAAATGTTTGGACTATTTATACTAGGTACATGGCATGTTTTTGTATATCATGCATTAATTTTACGTGGAATGAATGTGAGTCACAGTAGTGGGTGGATGAATGGACTTGTAACCCTCTAATTCCACTCAACACACACCAAGTTCCATGAGCATTACAACTTGCAGGGTCTTCAGATCAAATGACAACATCACCTAACTTTGACCAAGTCTCTGATTTAGTGCAACAAGGTACATACATATATGTACATGCCATGTTTTAGATTTATAAATTATTAAATGGTCAACTCTTAATGTATTTTAAATTTGATTGAACAATTTTACTTTGTGATTTAGGGCATGTTTTTGTAGTTATTGTGACAGAATTTAACGAAGAGGGAACAGACTACTTCTTGTCTCGTTGTGTAGAGGGGAAAAAATTGATTTCCATAGTCATTGATGGTGAAGCCCTTGAGTGTCCCACTGGCTCGATGGTAGTCACTGGAACTTGGCTTCGACAATATCCTATCAAAAAATAAAATATTTGGTTGTTTGAATACTATGAAGTACATTGAAAGATACTTCACTACTCACATTTGGTCCTTGCAACAAATATTAAATTGATCAAATATCGAGGTTGGCCATTAAACAAGAATCTGTAGAAGGTTCATGAATCAGATCATGAAGCAATTCTTGCTACTATCAAAAGGAGAGTTTATCCTTACGGTTCATTAGATTGAATTTTCAAAGGTATGTTCTTCATGAATTTAATTTGAATATTTACTTAAATGATTTTTAAATTTTGTATGATTTAAAATTTTATTTAATTTCTTACTAACATGTTTATGTAGGTTAGTGATGCCAAAAAAGCTTCCACCTTCACGTGGTTGGCACTGTCAGTAGAGAATTTATTATTCTTGAAGCCAAATGAACCTAAGAGAAATTAAATATTAGAAAGGAACAACAAACAGAAATTCTCATTTCACCACCTATATTATATGAACCACCTATATTATTCGAGTGATTGGCAATGGACAACCTTACACTGACTTAGACTACAGTATTTCATGTGTTTGCAAATAATAGGACAGCGATAGAACCAAATGGATATGGATAAAACCATGATAGGATTTCGTAGAGGGCCCTAACATGGAGATTTTGGATCTAACAAGACGTATCTAGGTGTCATGGAGTCTGAGAAATCACGTCAGTGTATTCCCTTAAGAGCCCTAAGACAAAAACATGTTATATCTTTGGCGTGTGATTTCTCAGACTACATGGCACCTAGAGATGTCTTGTCATATCCAAAACCTTTAGATAGGGCCCCTCTATGAAATCATTTCATGGTTTTATCCATATCCATTCGGTTCTCTCATTGTCCTATTGTTTGCAAACACATGAAATAGTGTAGTCTAAGTAAGTGTAAGGCTATCAGATGTTATATTTTGCAAACCGTAGCTCATGCGACCAAACCATCTCTGCCAACACGTCTGGATGGCTAGGTGATCACTACTATAGGATTTTTTTTGTTCCGTACACTCCCCATGCTTTCAAGCTACCTCGTCTGGGCGTAGTCTCTTAAGAGCCCTGAGACCAAAACACGCTATATCTTCAACAGATGATTTCTCAGACTCTGTGGCACCTAGAGATGTCTTGTTAGATCCTAAACCTCCATGTCAAGGCCCTCTATGAAATCCTATCGTGGTTTTATCCATCTCTATTTGGTTCTCTCACTGTCCTATTGTTTGTAAACACAGGAAATACTACAGTCTGAGTAAGTTTAAGGCTATCAGACACAATACTTTGAAAACGGAAGCTCTTAGCACTAAACCAAATATGCCAACATGTCGGGATGGCCAAGTAAACACTAGGGGATGCTTTTTTTTTGTTCCCTATACTCCCCGTGGTTTCGGACTACCTCGTCCGGGCGTAGGCCCTTAAGATCCCTGAGACCAAAACACCCTATATCTTCAACGGGTAATTTCTCAGACTTTGTGGCACCTAGAGACATCTCGTCATATCCTAAACCTATGTGTCGAGGCCCTCTACCAAATCTTATCATGGTTTTATCCATATCCATTCAGTTCTCTTGTTGTCCTATTGTTTGCAAATGCGTGAAATAGTGTAGTCTGATTCCTTGCAAGGTTGTTAGATACTATATTTTCCAAACAGTAGCTCGTAAGACCAAACCATCTATGCCAACACATCCGGATGGTCTGGTGAATTCTAGTGGAGGTTTTTTTTGGTTCCCTACACTCCCCATGCTTCCGGGCTACCTCATCTAGGTGTAGTCTCTTAAGAGCCCTAATACCAAAACATGTTATATCTTTGACGGGTGATTTCTTGGACTTTGTGGCACCTAGAGATGTCTCGTTAGTAACTAAACCTCCATGTCAGGTCCCTCTATGAAATTCTATTGCAGTTTTATCCATCTCCATTCGGTTCTCTCAATGTCCTGTTGTTTGCAAACACACAAAATACTGCAATCTGAGTAAGTGTAAGGCTGTCAGACACAATACTTTGCAAATGGAAACTCTTGGCACCAAACCAACTATGCCAACACATTGGGGTGGCTAGTTAAACACTAAGGGAGGATTTTTTTTGGTTCCCTATGCTCCCCATGCTTTCAGACTACCTCATCTGGGCGTAGGCCCTTAAGAGCCCTGAGACCAAAACACGTTATATCTTCGATAGGTGATTTCTCAGACTTTGTGGCACCTAGAGACATCTTGTTAGATCCTAAACCTCCATGTCAGGGCCCTCTAGCAAATCCTATCACGGTTTTATCCATATCCATTTGATTCTCCCGTTGTCCTATTGTTTGTAAACATGCGAAATACTACAATCTGAGTCAGTGTAAGGATGTTAGATGCAATACTTTGCAAAAGGAAGCTCTTGGCACCAAACCAACTATGCCAACACATGTAGATGGCTTGGTGAATGCTATGGGAGGCTTTGTTTTTGTTCCCTATGCTCCTCGTGCTTTCAAACTACCTCGTCTGGGTGTAGGCCCTTAAGAGCCCTAAATGACTAGATTGGCTTAAGAATGAATTTGATAGGGGAATTTCTAAGAACACATAGGAGTTATCAATCACCTAGTAAATCTTTCTTTTTTATTTCTGGATGGGAGTGATCTGGCCTACGGCTTAGTGACCTTCCATTCATTGATAATTCATGTTATGATAAACCCATGGATGCTTTCAAAAGCACCTTCAAAAGGATAGGGGTAGTCATCAAGCATAGTGAAGGGTGTGATGTGATTTCCAAACAACTTGAAATACATACATATTTAGAGGTAATAACATGAATTAGACAATTTAGACAATTAAGAATCATTGAGTGTTTGAATTAAAATGTCATTGCATCTGGAGACATTCTCAAGCATTGGAGTAATGTATATGGAGAGACATTCTCAAAATATCAATAGATGAAAGGCATCAAATTATAACGACTCTCAGTTCTTTTAACAGGGGATGAGAATAAGAAGCATAGAAGAATGTAGTAAGTGCATGATAAGATAGGAACCAGTACAAAGAGACCATGAGCAAGAAGAAGCACAAGTAAGGTAAATACACATATACACATTGATAAATTGAATGAATAATTACTCATATTAGGTAACTCTTTATATACATACAATATATAAATATTGATTTCCAAATTTTGATGCATATTATACATTGAAAATTCTAGTATATGTACATCACCAATAAATGAAAAAATAATCCATAATGTCTTAAATATTGTCAAGTGCACATCATATTAGTTTCATGCAAAAATAATCTAAAAAATGTAAGGTCTCATACAAAAATATCAAGTTCCAAATAGTATTTTAATGTGCATAATAAATATAAAAATGCCCAAATAGGTCATATACCATCAAGTTCAAATGCCATATAGGCGTACATACAATGTCATGCACATAGGCATACCAAAAAAATGTCATGTAAGACATATATTTCCTAATCATCAAAATCTATCCCTCTCTTGGCCTTGCTCAAAGAAGGCCCTCCCTTAGACGAAGATGGAGATCTATGAGATGACTTTGGATCGTTTGAGCCCATGCTACGAGTCCTCTTCCACTGAATACTCGCCTGTAGATGAGCCTGTAAATGCAAACTATGTTTTTTTGTCAAAAATTAATTTATATATGTTTTTAACATGTATTTAAGACCATGCTAGAATGAAAGTATTTACATAAATGCATAAACTTACAGCAAGTTGTTGATCACACCGAATTTACATCTCACACTCAGATGAGTTATCGGGAGCTTCTAGAGTACGAGCGGGGGTACAAAGATGATGAGATGGAGGATTATGTGCCCTCAAAGTCAAAATGGAGGGGATTGAAGTTCCCTGCATACACATAAGATCAGAAAATCTAACATCAGAATTAGCGAAAATAGAACTAAGTACATGTATGTGTAATGACAATATTTTAACTAATTTTCTCAATATAGAACTATTGTTTTTACCCCGCCATGCGTGTGAATCAAATGAACAGGGTTGCTACCTGTTGCAGGTAACTCCTACATATACACAATGAAGGACATTATTAACATAATTTAATAATTCTACAATGGAAGACATTACGAACATGTAATTTAACATAAAATGAATTAAATAAAAAATTTAACAAAATTTACATGTTGTTTGAATACCTCAGTGGGTTGCTGCGCAAATGAAATCACAACAGCAACACCTTTCTCTACTTATTGCAGAGATGGTGGGGTATCTAGTGAAGTCAACATCTTTATCAAATATGTATCACATGAGTTAGATGGACATACAAGAACATATATATATATTTGACTTCAAAACTAATATATATATTTACATGTATGTGAAAATTTTACACAATTAATATTCTAAATTACCTTTGTTAATGTATGTGTATGCATGGTGCTCACTGCCTGTGGTCAGGATGAAGATGCGCCTCCCACATGCTATAATATCAATGCATGTACATATACAAATATAATTATTTCAAAAATTTAACATATATATAAGTAAATCAAGTACTCCAAACTTTTTGTAACACACATAATAAAACATAACAAATACCTGTGAAGGTGACGTTGATGATTGTAATCCAAATGTCTCACTCAAAAAGGCATCTGACATAGTGACATTATCGTATGCACCCCTAGCACCAAATCCACCAAAATTAGTATGTGTGAAAGTATCTTCCTCCTCGAGCCCCAAACATATGCTACCACATGACAAGAAAATATGTGGCCTCATGCTAGTACTCCCTAAGGGAATAATTTTTGTACCTCCATGAGCATCTGGCTCCCTCGTATGTCAAACAAGGGTAGCAGATAACCCATGAAGTGCATGGAGTGTATCAATCTCTAGTTTCTCCTTCACTACTTGAGGGACAATATCAGAGTGAGGGGGATTCTGTGCGGGGACTCTACCTTGCTAAATAGGTGCAAATTGTGCACCTGATCGATCTTGTGCAGATCCTTTTCCTCAGCCCTGGAAATCTCGAAAATCAAAATAATTAGGATCTTATTGAGGATAAACTTGCAATAGAGTTTCCTCAGAAAGTATAGTGGCACCTCATTGTTATTACAAGTTGTAAAATCAAACACCATCCACCATCGGTCCCAAAAATTATTTTTAATCAAATTATTATTGCACCAATGGATGGGAAACCGTTTACATGACAACAGAACAGGAAAATTAGTGTGGGGGTTCATGAATAAGATGCATATGAGGTCTTTTGTAATTTAATTTTTCTTTACATCCACATATGACAATTTTTTTGGAATAATAAACCATACAACTCTCTTTGTAAGTTGTCCAACGATCAATTTTCCCCGTTTACGCATCAACTTGAGTAAGTAATACCTCCATTGTGTTTGCAAGAGAGGCGCAGTGGGGGTTTGTATATTGTGAATCCCTCATTCTTTTGATTAAATCCTCAATTTTATTATTTTTTTCAACTATGTAGGCTCCTAAATATTCTTGACTACCTGGGGGATGTTGAGCAATTGTGGGCGGGTTGGGAGGGATGACAGGAATAACAGGGTTTGGTTGTGGTTGATTCCCTCGACCTCAAACTATAACAATAAAAAAAATGTATTCAAATCAAATTTTAATCTATAATTATCATATTTCAATGCAATTTTGAGAAAATAATTGTGTCTACCTCTTCTCTGTGGTGCCATCATCGATTCAGATCTTCCCAATGATCTAGAAATGATCCTTTGAGCTTGAGATCCAGCTGAATGAAAAAATGTGAGGACACACTTAAGCTTTGAAACCCGCATTTGAGGGAGATAAAATGATAGAGGCTCGGGCCTCTTTTTTTAATTTATAGCAGACATAACGCGTATGCATTATGCTTTGGTAAATCCTAAACCCGAGAATTTAAAACGCGATCACGTTATAATAAAACACGTATGTGTTTTTATTTTTTTGGTTTTTTGTCCACTTTTTGGCCCCCTAACTTCGTGCACTTACCCCATGTCCAAAAATAGCCTAGACAGCAAAACGGCTAAGTTATAATCCTGGGTGCTCCATACCTTACTATAAGTTTACACGCACTTCACACACCCTATATTTGCGCGCCTAACCCTTATGTGTTTTTACAAGACTCATGCCATCTTTTCCAAGCTAACAGAGATGTGACCTCATGGCCTGCAATGGTTGCAGAATATGCTCAAAAAAGGGTTCATGAAGAGGCTTTAAAGAATTTCAGGAAAATCCTATTGGTAGAATTGGAGCCAATTTACACCTCCTTGTCAACATCATCCACGCTTGTGTCAAAATAGGATCCTTGGAACAATGAATGGATATCCATCAAAGCATAAGAGATCATTTTTATATCAGATGTTATAGTTACAAGTGCTAAAATAGATATGACCGAGCTGTAGCAGATTTGAACACAGTAATAATTAAATATTATTTCTTTGTATATAATTTTACACAGTACAAGAGCTATTATATATCCAAAAGCATAGCCAAACCACCTCCTAATAAATAGGGATGTGTTACAACATATAACCCAGAATACTATTCACGGGTATAACAATACAACAATATTTTAAACAACTCACCCATATACTAGCTCACAAATTATATTATGTTAACCCATAATGTGAGCACTAGAATATTATTTCCTAACATTCCCCCCCTTAGTGTGAAAATGGAAGAAAAAACAATCGCACTTCTTTCACAGCATGTCACCCGTGCGTGCTCATGATCTGGGTGGCTTTTCATGGCTGCCAACAACCTCAACAAGGATGGTTCTACAGGGCAACCAACAACCTCAATAAGGATGGTTTTACAAGACAACCAATAACCTCAATATCATGATGTTACTTTTTCTTGTGCTTTCATCTATCCACTATGTTTTTCCTTTAGGGAATTATGTAGGAAACATTGCTCACTGAATACAAATATGAAGAAGAGGTGGAAATGAAATTAGAACATTGAGACCATATTCCCCCCCTCAATTTGAACATTTAACTTATTCAACACAAAACAAGAACTCTAAAATCATATTTCACACAACAAACTACAACTCTAAAATAAAAACAAACTCCGAACACACACATGTGCACATGCACACACACACTATCACCACATCTTCGTGTGGCCCCATTGTTGGTGACTGACGAGAGGTCATTAATTGACCTCCAACCTCTGATGCCTCCATCCTCAAATTCTTGTGTTGCTAATTTAGCTAGATAAATCTGTGATGCTCAACTATTTCCACATTTTTTATTATATAGTATCCCTCCTACAATTTGAAACAACTTATTTTTCATACGTCGGGTAACACCAAAAATGAGTCTGTGAGGAAAAAAAATTATTTTTAAAATTTTTTATTTTGGTTTCAATTTTGACATTAAGACTATGATATTAACAACTATACTCTAACATATAATAATGACAACTCAAAAATAAAAAATGAATCTTTGACTTAGATAAGATGACATAAAAAAGACAACTTTATGAATTTTATAACATGACATACATTGATAACTTGACAATTTTTATCGATGACTCAAAAAATGACTATTAACATCAATTAATAACTCCATAAATGATTTTGATTATACTTGAGATACTAAAAGAATACTTTTATAGACAAAACTTGACCCACTACTCATAAGACTGTTCTAAGATGACAACACAGTAAATAATTAAACATCAACAAAAATACGACCGGCTAATTTTTGGTCCTAAACATCTTATGACACCAATATATATTATATATATTCTCAGACTCAAGACATGAGATAAACATACAACCTAAATAAACTTACAAGATTATAACTGGAATTATTATACTCTTGCATGTACCATTATATGACATACCTCGATTAACATATCCACATAATCTTGAAATGCGTGCACAAATTCTATCTTTTTCTCCTCGCCAAGAGGAAACTCAGACTGAGCAGATGTCCATAGGATCTGAGTTTTCCAATGCAGGATTAATTCAATATTTTAATCCAAAAAACCATTCGAAGGTACAACGCCTTCAAATCTGTAATGATCTTTAAAAATAGTCCTCCCAAATATAATAACCAAGCATGCATACCGATTGATAATAGAGAGTTTTTCTTGGAGAAAACCACATGCTTACTACTTATCTTAGGAAAGGCATATTAGTGAATTCACCTTGACTTATGAGAATTTTATAGAAATATATCAGATATGTGTAGATAAAGGAAGATACCAAATCTTCTCACGAAATAAACACGTCCATAGCAGCATCCAAACATCCAATGCAGAGAAAACTTCAAACTGTCATTAGATGCACAAATAAAAATTCCTTCAACACCTCCTTAAACGCACAATTGACAATAGCATGTGGAAGATATGTCTTCTTGAATGAATCGACACACCTTTTGATTTGTAGATTAATGATGAAGTAACACAACTAATGCACTTTTACGCTAATATGAACAGGGCTTCGACTGACAACATTTCTATAGCTATATGAGAAAGAGTCCGACTTTTAATGACCTGTATGAGCTAATATGTTTGCTTACGATCTACACAACCTATCAGGGTATATCTAGAGATGTCCAAGACTCGATGATTTGTTGAACAACTTCTCACGCTTCTATATCGATTTAGATGACTGTCGAGCAAGCTCAAAATCCAGTGCAACTAAGACAATGGACTATCAAACCTTTGTGCGTGTAGATCAATACTGAGCATTCACTCGGGAAAATATTAATTCACTTTTTATATTTGTAGGAAGATCCTCAAAAACAAAATGTAGTCCTCCAAACTACACCACGCATGATTGAAAGAGGAGAAATGGCATCGGTTGGGGAAATGACAAACACTCCAACCTGACCCTCCAAATAAATCACATATCCATCAGATGGTCATCTTGCTCTAATATCATATGACATAGCTGCAGCAAATTTGAACACAGTAATAATTATATTATTTCTCTGTATATAATTTCACACAGTATAAGGGATATTATATAGCCAAACCACCTCCTAATAAATAGGGAGGTGTTACAACATATAACTCAGAATACTATTCACGGGTATAACAATACAACAATATGTAAAATAACTCACATGTATACTAGCTCACAAATTATATTATGTTAATCCATAATGTGAGCACTGGAATATTATTTCCTAACAAGATATGTATGCAAAACGTGGATGCATAGACAAGGAATGAGAACCACTTGTCAAAATTCTACAAAAAAAAGAAAATAAAAAGAGTCATGTGGAAAACAATGGATTATAGGGTGTGCACACAACGGGTGTGTTGAAAAGGCTTTGGAGATTCTAAGAAAATTCTATTAGAGGGTGTAAATTCATATTCTATAATTATCAATGCCAAATGTGAAGGCTTTGCAACACACGCAAACCATTTGACAAAATTTTTGGGCCACCCACGAGCTACCTAAACACCTCTCCTTCTCTACCTCATCAAAAGTATGTCATGGAATTATTCATCTCCCTCTCTAGTTTATGTTTTCATGTAATGTTTTTGTATTATAGATTATAAGTGTTTTTATGAAAGGACTAAAGCATTGATTTTTATATCTTGGTATGCATAAACCTTTACCCCTCAAGTGCAGCCTTTTCCTACTTGATAAAATAACTTGAGCTCATGGATAGAAATTGATAAAATATAAAACATCTATCCAATCCATGATCTGGTTTCATTTCGTTATGCATTATCTCACATTAAGAAAGAGTCATGGATAAAGGTGATGCCTTCCTCGTATACTTGTCAAAATCGATTTGGAATGGCCTCAAAAAACTAAACCACAAATCACAAAAATATTTTTATCACCTCGTAGAACTTCCTTTTTATACATAGACAATAGCAATACTTAGTCAGGTCTTCACTTTGGCATGTTTGGATAACATGCTTTACATGCCCGTTTCAGGGCCTACTTAGCCTACTAGGTGTAGGCATAAATTGCTAAAACACAATTTTTCCCCTCTTGAACGACTCTTCCAAAATGAGTTATGTGAGTTGGATCCTAATTCTGTCAAGTACCCAAAGATTTTAGTGTATAGGGGAACATGTTGGAAGTATTTGGAATTTTTTAGTCACTCATATGCACCTTTTATGAGGCCATTTTGTGGCCAATTGAACTAATTTTCACTATATTTCAGATTTTAAACTAACGTTTGGACCTAGAGTTACACCTCCAAAATGTGCATTGTACATATAGTGTTTCCATCATTAATTCCTAAGTGTTCTTGATTTATAGAAATAGAGGTCATGAGAGACCTCCTTTCTCAAATACCGTTCACCCCTTTTTAGAGGCCATTTTGCAACCTATTTTGGTTATTTGAGTTGTATTGTAATTTTTTTATCTCGGTCACCCTTTTTACCATCCAGTCACTCCATTTAAAATATATAGTTGCTTTGTTTTGTGAAGAAGCTTGTTTTGTTATAAATAACCTCTACATGTTAATGGTATTAATAAATAGGTGAATGTGAAAAAAATACTATTGTATCTCTCTCTCCTTTCTCTCTCTAAGACTAAATTGTAAATGAAATGAGGTATGACATGGAAAGTTATGGATTCTCTCTCTTCCTATCTCTCTCTCGCTTAAACTATGAGAAATAATGGTTATGTAACATTTTATGAATTGATGTTTCCCTCTCTTCATCTTTTCTATCTCTAAATCCTATTAATTTGAATTGAAAAAAAATTACTAAGTATGTTTGGTGGACAATAAAATGTCGGATGTATGATTTCAGAACTAGCTAGATAGGAGGGGTGTGGTTCAATGACACCTTAGTGATAACACCATGTGGATGTAGGTGGCAGGACATGGCAAATGGACATTGTTTTCATGCTTATGTGATGATTACTTCATTTATGTACCTCCTAACATTATATGTATATATGTTATTTGGGAAGATAAGTTTCATATCACTGTCTGAAAAGAATGTTTAGTTACACTATGATATATTATTTTTATTTAAGAATGAATAAGAAAAATATTAATCCTGAAATGTAAAATATCTCACATGTTTAAATGGTATAAAATTTCATGTAAATCATTCAATGCTAAAAAAACTATATTTTAACTTGTAATATTACTCCTAGGAAATAGATGAATTAGTTTTTAGTGATATTTGTGTCTTGTACTTTTTGGAAGAAATTGACTAAATTATGGTTGACATTTATCATAAGAAAAAAGTATAGTTAGTCATTGAATTGTTATGGTTTAGTTACACTCCCAAAGAAAATAAATGGTCCTCATTAGCTTATTTCGCATTATGAGTTTACATCATGTCTTTTAGAAAGGTCAGTTCTAAATATATAAAAATGAGATTTCTTCCCAATTCCCTCCCTATGACATTTTCACCTTGAATGTTTTATGATCCATTAAATTAAATGCTACACTAGACCAATGGTAGATACTTTTTTTTCCTTCATATATTCTTGACCGCACTTTGGACACAAGTGACTTATGTATCTTTCCATTGTTAAGCTAATAAATCCTTGTAACATAACACACCACATTCATATGCACCATCTAATTTAAGGTTCAAGTTTAATGTGTAGCATGATAATCAATCGCTACTTTAGATATCCTCCTACATAAATACCTTGTGTATATCCTTGTTCCATATTGAAAAGTTACACTTAGTTAAGAGTTCCTTAAACTTTTTGTCTAATTGGAACTCAGGGATATCTCATCATGTTAATACGTGTGAACATGGTATTCCTTTTTTTTAAGATTTTCAAAGGGATTTTTTGTTTTTTAGCTATATGAAAGAATGGTAATGTATCTAATACCCCATAGAAGACCCCATTGTAGAATTTTTATCTTTGGAACGTAGATAGGGTTATGATATTATTAGTACCTCTTAAAAGGTTGTATTTGGGTAAATAACGTATTCATAAGGTAATCATTGAAATTATGTCTATTAAGATAACATTTGAAATGTATAGAGTAATGATAACCACTTCATTTTCTTAATTTTAGCCCTCTTTTTTGTTCATAAGATTAAAAAAATGTCTTGTGCATGAGCTTTACATTTGGTAGAATCTATTTTCATATCAAATATGATTCCTTGACTAAATAATCCCTAAGTGAAGCCTTCAACTAATCTACAATATTCGTACTCAATGACTAACCTCTCATGTTTTTCCATAGGAGCCTTATAGTATCATGTGGTATTTGTGTAAGTAAGCTTAATGTAAGTGGAATAAATTTATTATTTCAACTATGCTCTTACGATTGTGAACTTTCCCATTAAAGTATTGCAGATATAAGTTTTACCTTATCAAGTAGAAAGAAATACCTTTGGATTTCATAAAGTTATTGAGATATAATGGTGTCTTGGTTAATCTTGTTTGAATTTAGTATGGTTTAGTTTCTTGAGTGAAATGAAATAATTAAATTGTTGTACCTATTACAATTTATTAGCGACTGAAACGTTTATATACATTACTCAAAGGTAAATATGGTGTCTAGAAAGCATTTATAATATGCAAGGTGGAGTGAAGCCCTCACTTACTGAATAGGTGTTTGGGGACTTTTGTTAGTCATAATAATGAACACAACGGTTGGAGAGAGGTCAAATTCGCTTAGAGTCCTACTTCCCTAAATGTTAAGAAAAGTATTGTGTAACAAGGAATTATTCTAAAAGATTTATAATAAAATATGAAAATAACAATTCATAAGTATAATAAGTGAAATGAGAGTATATGATATGTTGGGTTATAAATAAAATGGTATTTGGAGTTCATCTTATAACCTAATTGGGAATTATTATATTGTTATTAAAAATGAATATAAATTTCTCCTGGTGAGATCAAACAATAAAAAAAAACATAAAATTCTTATTCAGGATACAAAAAATATTAAGGATGTGAAAATGTTAAATTGACCCTTACCAATAATTTAATTATTAAAAAGCTAACCTTGAAATAAAATGTTTCATTTTAATGGATGGAAGTTTTTAAATGTGAAGTAGAGAAATATGTAGCTTTGGAAATGAGCATATGATCTTACATGCCTAATATCCTTCAAACATATAAGGTTAAATACTGGAAGTTAAATGTCAATAAGATGTAACCATGAAAATGATGTGTGGTTGATCTTCTTTATCCTTGGCTGCATATTCATGTGGTTGGATATTTGATTTTCATTTGTTCATTATGAGATAGTGTAACACTAGTGTACACCTTGTGTTATCTTGTTCTAATGTAGGTCCTTGTTTGTTCAATCGTCTCATGTGATGTCAAGTTATATTAAGTATATAAAAGTGGTGTTGTGTAACATGAAAATAAAGAAAAAAAACTATTCTAATAATTTTACTATTGTATTTGGGTGTGTTAATTGATGGGCATTACAGTTGGTATCAAAGTAGAGGTTCATACTCTCGAACCTCTTGGACAGTTGGTGTGTGTTGGTTATAGTCTGATGGTGGAGGAGTTGGAAATGAAATGTAATAGTATGGTGTGGTGTGGACAAACTTGTAATTGAGGTCATGTGAATGTAACTATGTCTGTGTTTGCCACTTGGTGGGGACTAGTTTCTGATGTTGATGTGTTTTGTGTTTAGAGCTCTCTCTCTCTCCTCTCTCTCTCTCTCTCTCTCTCTCTCTCTCTCTCTCCTCTCTCTCTCTCTCTCTCTCTCTCTCTCTCTCTCTCCTCTCTCTCTCACACACACACACACACACACACACACACACACACATACACACAAACACACAAACACAAATGGATAAAGCATGTATTATATGTGTGTTACCACCATTGTTGGGTGAAAATAATGCTTAATCGTGAAAAATGAAAGTGTGGTGGTGTTTTTTCATACTTACGATGTTGTATATGTCCTATTAAAGTGTTGTGTCACAAAATTTATTATCCTAATAAATTATATCCTAACATGTTGTTTCCACCATATTACGATGTATCATGATGTACACCACCATGTTTTAATGTATATGTGTATTTGTAATGACATTAATCAGTATATTCATCATACATATGCATTCTATGTGTTATGTGATAAAATTTTTGTCATGAATTAGGAGCATATGTTGATCTTATGGCCCCTTATAGTATTTTACTTGCACTTTTGGTGCATTGTGTGGAAATTTCTATGCATTGTAAGCCATTAAAAATTGTTATGTCATACCCCATTACTTCACCAGGCGTAAAACGGTATGGTTATTGTTTGTATACATGTCATTTTTTTAGTAATGTAGTTAGGTGATATGTTTTTTACCTTATACTAACCAACCCTAAAGGAAGAAAATCGGTAAAAGTGTAGGTGTGGAGAGGGAGGGCGTGAAACAATTTTCCATAACCTTGAACTAAGTACGAATTTGGAAGTAGAGTCTCATATAGACTTAAAACCCACATTATATATTTTGGTATACTTCGATCTTTCTCAATATATTATTATTGATCACAACTTTAGGCTCATCTTATATAAACTTGAGTCCCTGCTCTCTCCTATGTGGGTTGTCCATCGAACTCTCCTATGTGATAATGGCTATATGGATCCTCGTATATGTGATTGAGAGATATATGGAGATATGCTCATTCTGGTTATATGTATTTTGATATTTGAGGATCAATATCTGAGTTCTAGAAACTTGATGAGTACCCCTTTAGTGGCCAACAAAAGGTATTGATCATAATTTGATATTTAAATGTTCTTAGTTTATTCATAAATTGATCATTTTATCTTTTCTTCTAAGAACCAACAATTTTATTGATTGATGTATTATTAATTTTTTGGCATTTAATTTGATTTTTACATATGAGAGGCATTCACATTACTATGGTTTTTTAGCCATTTATTTGGTTTGGTTTGAATTTTTTTTTGGAGTTTAAAATTTTTTTAGCCTAGTCTAAGGCTTGAAATTTTTTCCACTTGGTATTTGAAACTGATTGAAATATTGGTTCTAATGTTGTGATGTGATGGAATAAGGTCATGGGATTCACCATGGAATGGTAGGACCTATGGACCTACTTTGTTGTATGGGGTTACGCCCTAAGGGGGGCATGGGGTTGTGTAGCTTTAGAGCTATAGGTTACTATGTCACTTTGGTGGAGGTGACAAGGCTCTATGTGCCTAGGGCCATAGGGTGACCCAACCTCATTGAATGGACAAATAAGGTGATGGGGATCTTCAGTGAGTGACCCATCCTATTTATTGCACTATTATTCTTATATTCAAGTGATGTGGCTCTTTGGAGAGTGGCTCGACCTTATTTTGGCATTATGAATCTTTTATTTAGGTGATAAGGATCTTTGGTGAGTGACTCATCCTGGTTTTGGCACTATGATTCTTTTCTCTATTGGGAGGCATTTGGAACCATTTTGGGAGACTTATGGAGGTATGGGAGGTATATGGAGTTGGTATGTATGATTCATATATTACTCAGATGAGCCCAATTATGTATTGTGATGTTTAAGAATTGATGTTCTTCCTTGCTAACATGCACTATTAGAACTTATCTTGTTATTATGTGGTTTTAGTCCTAGTTTTGAGTCATGTAAAACCTATGAATATGTATTTCATGATTATTTATTATATGTTAGGCATGTGTCATGTATTTTATCTATGTCTAGGACATGTGTGTTGAGTTCTATGTTGGGTGTACCATTATTTTCTTCTGCATGGTTGGGATGATAGTCTTGTTGTGGTATAGTAATGAAAATATATTTAAAAGGTGTTTTTTGGGTTACTAGTGTTGTGTTTTGGACCTTGTGATGTCAAGTGTTTTCAGAAACCTAATGGACATTCAAAATTTAAATTCATAATAAGTGTCAACATTTTTAACATTGAACAAGTAAATGGTGCAATCCTAAAACTAATAAATTGTGAATACACTATGAGAAAACACAAGTGAACATGTTACAAAATGATTATCAAAAATTGGATTTGAATTCATTATGGATTTGAACTATTGAAAAATTAAGTCTTATGAGATTTTAAATTAAGAAAATGTATTAAGGAAATGATTAATTGAGCAATAAAATAAAGAGTAATTCCAATCTTCGCAGAACATTAATAAATTTGAGAAAAATTTAAAATATGTCTAATTTCCTAGTGGTCGCTTATTAGTGATGGAGCCCTTATCCCTAAATGGGAGTTAGCATTTTTGAATTTCTTTACTTCTTATCCATTTATTTAACCTTGGCATTGAGTTGCATCAAGGACAAATATCCTATAAGGGGAGGGAGATGTAGTGCCCTACCCAAATTTTCCTAGTTGGTAAGTGTGTAACCATAACTGGATAAGATTTGGGGTTTTTTTGGGATCCATTGGCAAATAGGGCATGTCTTATCCTATTAAACCTAACCCCTCTTCGTATATGGGATTATAATAAAAAAAATAGACTAGAGTAAATTGTGATCTCATGGAAGGTGTTGATGAAGTGAATAGAGGGCAATGGGTTCGTTTGGAGACATATAACAGAATAAATATATATGTATATGTGTGTGTGTATGTATATATATATATACTCGATGGTTTGTAATATAAATATACATATATGCATTTGGGTTAAAAGGTAAAAATTAAAAAAATAAGTAAATGAGATGGGAATTAGGGAAAAGATATATGGTTAGGGTTTTTTCTCTCTATACTAGGCTTGTTAGGGCTTTTTGCTTGCGAATCTTAGTGTTTGGTAGCTGGCATGCAGAGATAAGGGAGAATTATATAAGAAAATGAGAGCCTTAATGCAAGGTTAAGGTGTTTGGAAACACAAATACATGGTAGGGTTGGACTTCACCTCATTTTCCAGTATATTCTTTCAGCCTGCGCTTTAATGGGAGCATTGGAATAAGGTATTTGAATCCATCAAGAGTAAGATAGAGAACTATTACTAAGCATCTGGTTGCAACACCCCTAGTAAGCATGTGGGGGAAGAACGTGGAACCAAAGACAAGGGATTTTAATTATTTGGCAAGTGCCTGAGGATATTTGGTCTCATGGAACATGCCCTGGCCACAGGAGCTTCAATTTTTTTGTCTCATCTACTTGCAGTTGCAAGAAATTTAGTTGAAGAGGATTGATTCCTTCAAAGGATTAGGTACCTATAAAAAATCAAGCCCTAATTTATCCTTCACTGCGCTCAAATATCTTGAGAAAACTCCAAACTTATTTTCAACAATGTGCTAATAACAAAAAACCTAATATGGTTTTTTGGATGTGTTTGCTTAGTGCTTCGAGGGCACACAAGAATTTTAAGCAACTATTATAATTGCATAAAACATTATTTAGTCAACTAATAGATTTATTTATAGATTTGAATGCCCAGGAAGACATGTGCGTAAAGTATGGAATCATAGACAATGCTCGTGAACTATTTGACAAAATACGTGAAAGAAATGTGGTCTCATGGAGTCACATTGAACATGAAATCCCATGTTTTCTTTCATGTCCAACTATTGTTGGAAATCCAAAATGGTATTTTTGGAGCAAAGCATGGACACCCACCAAGGTATTTGAAGGGGATGAGATGTTGCGTGAGTAGAGAAGGAAATTAGTGGAAAAACTATAGGCTTGGCACACATTTTTGGGCAATATTAAGGAAGCTTCTCCCAAATACAAGCAATAAGTTTCCTCATAACCATTCACTTTTGGCTTGCTCACACCCAATCTATGTCAAAATAGGATTTTTGAAATAGGGTAGGGGATTGGACATTTCGCATATGTTATAGTGTAGGGTATGGTAGTTATGAGTGCAATGATGTGGATGCACAACTAAGGAATGTGAGCCATTTGACTTAATTCCTCAAAAAAATGTGGGCTCCCCTGGACATCTGGTTAGAGAACATACACAAAATGGGTTTGTTTAAATTGCCTTGAAAACTACAACAAAGGCACATTGGATGGTGCCACAGTTGCAATTGTGTTGACATAATTATACACGTAATGTGGAATCAAATACAAGTCACATGAACT